>SJYQ01091862.1:637040-720624 GCA_006410935.1 Redunca redunca | reverse complement strand
TTGAGAAACCTGTATGCAGGCCAGGAAGCAACAGTTAGAACTGGACATGGAACGACAGACTGGTTCCAAATAGGAAAAGGAGTACGTCAAGGCTGTATATTGTCACCCTGCTTATTTAACTTCTATGCAGAGTACATCATGAGAAATGCTGGGCTGGAAGAAACACAAGCTGGAATCACGATTGCTGGGAGAAATATCAATAACCTCAGATATGCAGATGACACCACTCTTATGGTAGAAAGAGGAACTAAAAAGCCTCTTGATGAAAGTGAGAGGAGAGTGAAAAAGTTGGCTTAAAGCTCAACATTCAGAAAACGAAGATCATGGCATCTGGTCCCATCACTTCGTGGGAAATAGATGGGGAAACAGTGGAAAAAGTGGCAGACTTTATTTTTCTGGGATCCAAAATCACTGCAGATGGTGATTGCAACCATGAAATTAAAAGACGCTTACTTACTCCTTGGAAGGAAAGTTATGACCAACCTAGATAGCATATTCAAAAGCAGAGACATTACTTTGCCAACAATGGTTCGTCTAGTCGAGGCTATGGTTTTTCCAGTGGTCAGGTATGGATGTGAGAGTTGGACTGTAAAGAAAGCTGAGTGCCAAAGAATTGATGCTTTTGAACTGTGGTGTTGGAGAAGACTCTTGAGAGTCCCTTGGACTGCAAGGAGATCCAACCCGTCCATTCTAAAGGAGATCAATCCTGGGTGTTCTTTGGAAGGACTGATGCTAAAGCTGAAACTCCAATAACTTTGGCCACCTCATGTGAAGAGTTGACTCATTGGAAAAGACTCTGATGCTGGGAAGGATTGGGGGCAGTAGGAGAAGGGGACGACAGAGGATGAGAAGGGGACGACAGAGGATGAGATGGCTGGATGGCATCACCGACTCGATGGACATGAGTTTGTGTGAACTCCGGGAGTTGGTGATGGACAGGGAGGCCTGGCGTGCTGTGATTCATGGGGTCGCAAAGAGTTGGACATAACTGAGCAACTGAACTGCCTGATTGGGACAGCTCAGGATTCTCCTCCCTCCCTGGCCTGGGTGCAATGATTTGCTGGGACCCTCAGAGACATCTTCTGAAACCAGAGGCCTTGGACAGTCAGGCCAAGGACCACAGGGTTAGCTTCCTAGTCTACTTTGATTCAGTTTCTCCTGCAAATGCAAAATGAGTAAATACTCTGTGTATTCACTGGAAGGACTGATGCTGAAGTTGAAGCTCGAATATTTTGGCCACCTAATGTGAATAGAGACTCATTGGAAAAAACTCTGATACTGGGAAGGATTTAGGACAGGAGGAAAAGGGGACGACAGAGGATGAGATAGTTGGATGGCATCATCAGTTCAATGGACTTGAGTCTGAGCAAACTCTGGGAGATAGCAGAGGACGGGGAACCTGGCGAGCTGCAGACCATGAAGTATCAAAGAGTTGGACATGACTTAGTGATGAACAACGACAACTCCTTATTACTGGCTCCTTCCTAGGATTGTTGGGAGGCCTTCTGGTCAACCAAGCACTTAAGAGTTAAGGAAGCAGAATGGTGAAAGGATTCTGACACAGGTTTTCGTGTCAGAGAGACTTCTGTCCAAACCTTATCAGCTGTGTGACTTTAGACAAGCTCCATAACCTCTCTGCCCCTCTGTTTCCTTGTGTAAGATACTGACAATAAAAGTGTTGCTTTAAGGATGAAGTAAGATAATGCATTTAAGCACCTCCCACTGTAGTTAGCACACTGTAAGGGCTTGGCATTGATAGGAAAAAAGGAAAGAAAGAAGAACAACAAGATCAAAGAGATCATTACTGATGCTTTGAATTCAACATGAGTAGGTTATCGTGATAGTTCTCACCAAATACCCAAGTGTCCTTGTAGATTTCCAGTCTTCTTTTGTGGTTAGGTTTGGCCATGTGACTAGTTCTGGCCAATAGACTGAGAGAAGTGATATTGTTACTATGAGGTCAAGGAACTGAAGACCTGTTGTAGCTCCTCCCTCCCACTCCTCCCCAACATACTGTGTTCTCTACAAGATGAAGCAAGTTTTCATGTGAGTGTGAAATCCATGTCTGTTGTGTTAATGCAATGAGATTTTGGAGTTCATTTGTCACTGTTAATTGCCTTGTTGACCAATACAGTCATCTATGAAGGAGAAATAAATCTCCCCTATTTCTGACCTCCTGGGGTATGTAGGAATGATGATAATGAAAACATCAGGGGCTGTAAGAGCTACCATTTAGCGAGCCTTTGCAGTACACTGCAAAGCCCATCACAGACGCCCTCTTGGGTATCTCACAAGGGTCAAGTTTTGCTATTACATAATAATCGTGTTCCTAAAATAAATTTAAAACTTTTTTTTTTTTTAAAAAAAAAGGGTTCTCTTAAACAACTCAGTGGGGGAAAAATTGCTTAGGGCAAGAGTTTTAGACTAGGATGACAAAGTTGTTTCTTTTACAGAAATGTCAAAAGTAAAGGTTTTTAATTGCTATTAGGACATTTTGAAGTTACCAACTAAAAATAATAGGTTTTCAAAACTGACAGAAGTCAACCCAAATGTCATTGAGCAAAGGCTGAATTCCATGGAAGACAAGATTCAGGTCAACTGGCTTCTAAACCATGAAATTAAACTGTGGCTTGGTCCAGGAATGCTATTAAACAGGAAGCCCTGTCAGAGCTAATAAAGCTGCTACCCACCTGCCCCCCCCCCCAAACTGTCTTTTTAGAAAAAGACATTATTAAAAAAGGAAAATCCCAGCGGCAGAGAACAGCTAGTCACTAACCAGAGTGGCTCCTGGGTGTTGAAACTGGCGGCCAGCAGGCTTTCCTCTCACGTGTGCAGGGACCCTCTCTGATCCAGACAGCGCTGTAAGTCAGCAGTTAGCACAGATCAGGTTTCTTGCTGAACTGATCAGGTTATATCCAATTTGCATTATGAAATTTGTATAGCAAGAAAAAACCTGAATTTGATGCGGTGGGCAGGTGAGGAAACCAAGAAAATATGCGGCCATCAGTGGCTACAGTGAATTTCTGTGGAAACAAGCCCTTTTCAGGCTTCTCTGCTCTTGACTCTGCTCTGCTGAGGAGTTCCCCTGATATATAGAGTGACATCCATCCATCCTCCTGGATGAGAGTGCCACCTCCAAGTTGGGGTTTGAGGCCTCTGAATTTGGTTCTGCCCTTCTCGTGGGTTCTGCCCTTCTTGTAGGTTCTGCCAGGATGTCTCCTCCTCCACTGGGGGAGGGCTGGAGCTTCTGCTCCAAATAGCAAAGCCACTTTGGCCCTTGTTGGTGTTTCTGAAAACACAAGAAGACCTGGAAGCCATCCAGCCTGCCTAGGAAAGTGCCTGGAGAAGGGGATTCAATTGATTTCATTGCTAAAGCCAAGAGTCTCATGACCTTTGGGAATTAGCACACTGACTTCCTTCCTCCCTCCAGCCTTAGCTGAGCAGCTGAACATTCCACACCTCCTGAAGAAAGGGGAGGCACCCTGTGGGTGCTGGGGCCTGCTGCTGCTGAGCCTGCTTCCTTCTGGCCTGGAGGCCTCTCACCTATCCTGCACCCACTAAGAGGCTGCCCTGGCCCCATCCTCTCCTGCCTTTCTGCGCAGTAGGTCAGTAGTGAGGCAGCTGACTCTGGAAGCTGAGTCTCCAAGAAGATTCTGGAAGCAGACAGACTGAAACAATTAGATCTTCTGGGAGTCTTGTTCACCTGCAAACAGGATGACTCCCTTCACCCAGCCCAGAAAAGCTATTGATTTTTCAGGTTCCCTGAATTGACCATTCCCAGTTTATGACTTATTCATTAAATTCAAGAGGCTCTTACTTGTATCCCTGGGGTTGTGTTGGCTCACAGTGGGTCACTGAGCAGATATTAGACATATTTCCCACTTAAGGACCTTTAGAACTTAATGGGAAGATGAGACCCACACACAAGATAATGAGTCACGACAGTCTATAATGAGGGCTAAATTAAATACCATCATTATCCATGGTAGTTAAGAGCACAGGTTTGGCATTAGGTAAATGTGGGTTTAATCCCTGGCTCAGGACGATCCCCTGGAGGAGGAAATGGCAACCCACTCTGGTATTCTTGTCTGGAAAATCCCCTGGACATAGGAGCCTGGCAGGCTACAGTCCAAAGGATCAAAAAGAGTCGGCCACAACCGAGAGACCAAGTACACACATCTGTGTTCAAGTCCATCACCATCATCTTGACTGAGTTTGGCTCTGGGCAGGTGGCTTAACCTTCTTAGGCCTTTGTTTCATTATTATAGGGTGACTGCTAGTACTACTCTTGAAGTAATTCTGTGGGGAGTTAAATGAACTGGACGTGGGAAGCCCCTTGTACAATGCCTGACTCATGGTCTTAGTGTTATTACCAGCTACTGCCACTAGCTGTCAAAATTATTTGAGGGATCCCAGTAGTTTAGAAATACTGAATCTGAACAGAGTCACTTCTGAGTGATGGTCCTCTCATCTCTATTGTTTTTAGCACTATTTGGTCATTTTGATTAATCAGTTACCCAAGTGGGAGCCCCTGGGGCCACTTTTAACCCCTTCACTCCTGTACCCCTCATATGCATTTACTCACAAAACCCCTGAGCGAGACCTCAGATCTCTCTCCACCACTGCAGTGTGACTCCTCCCCTTCCCCAGGGCCTCACACAGCCACAGCAATTACTCAGGAGCCCTCTTAATTGCTCGCCTTGCTTCTGATTCCACCCTTTTTCAAACCAGGCTCACTGCTACTCAAGCTGCTGCTGCGAAGTCATTTCAGTCGTGTCCGACTCTGTGCGACCCCAGAGATGGCAGGCCACCAGGCTCCCCCGTCCCTGGGATTCTCCAGGCAAGAACACTGGAGTGGGTTGCCATTTCCTTCTCCAATGCATGAAAGTGAAAAGTGAAAGTGAAGTCGCTCAGTCGTTTCTGACTGTTAGCGACCCATGGACTGCAGCCTTCCAGGCTCCCCTGTCCCTGGGATTCTCCAGGCAAGAACACTGGAGTGGGTTGCCATTGCCTTCTCCAATGCTTGAAAGTGAAAAGTGAAAGTGAGCTCGCTCAGTCGTTTCTGACCCTCAGCGACCCATGGACTGCAGCCTTCCAGGCTCCTCCATCCATGGGATTTTCCAGGCAAGAGAACTGGAGTGGGGTGCCATTGCCTTCTCTGTACTGCTACTCAAGAGAACTTGTTAAAATCTAAAGCAGATGGCCATTCCCTTGCTCAGCCTCTGTCTGTGGCCCCCCTGACTCTCAGTGCACAGCCAAGCCCCAGTCCTTTCTCATGGCCCGCAAGGACCCCCGTTAATGTGGGCTCCGCTGAGCCCTGGAGCGCCACCCCTTGTGCTTCTCGGGCCATCTAGTCTCTGCGATGCAGCCCTGTTTCCCCAAAGCTGCTCCTTGGTCCCCTGGCCCTCCATGCACATACTGCTCTCAAAGCCTAGAACCCATTGCCCCTGTCTCCTGAAGAGTCAAAAGTATGCTTCAAACAAATAAACAAGAACTCCAAACCAGTCCCAGGTCTGGGTTAGCAGCTCCCCCTCTTGTGCCCCCACGACGGCTTTGCTCACGAGATCGTGCTACAGAGTTTTATTTCCATGTCAGTCTCCTTCGTTAGCATCTGACGTCCTTCTTCATCTACATCTGATTCATGCAGATACAGGAAGGGACTGTATCTTGATCATCTTTGTATGTTCATATTGAAAAATGACTGGGCAGATGGATGGATGGAAAGATGGATGGACGGATGGACAGACATAGGGGTAGAGGGTGGTTTATGAATGATAAATTAGTGATTGGATGGGTTTAATGGACAGACAAATGAAAGAATTCGATAAGGTAGAAAAAATCTCTAATCAGATCTTACGCCCAGGTTCCTCCAAGAAGGCCATCAGTGGTACCACAAAGCCAAGACTGTTTCTTGGGGCTTCACAGTTCAGGCTGAAAAACAGAATGACCTTGCAGCTGGCAGCCCGTGGACTTCTTGACCCTGATGCTCCCATTGTTCCAGCAGGAAAGCTGAAAAGGAATGTTGATCTTAGAGGAAGACAAGACATCAGGTGGACTTGACTCATCACTGACCGGGCCCACGTCTTGTCTGCTGACCTCCTCGGGCCTGCCCTCATGCGGGTCCCATTCGGTCCTTTTCGCCATCTAGGCATCACAGATTTATTTCCAATTTGAACTGTGGCAGATTTCTACCTCTGGCCCCAGGTGACAGAGCAGCAGATGGCGTGAGTGATGGAGGGCACGGAGGCCAATAGCCGCTGTCTGCAGCCCAGAGCTTATCTGTCCCTCTGGCAGGAGAAAGACCTGTTTCCCTCTGTTCATTTTCCTGTTCAGGAGCTGCTCTTAAAGCAGCCACGTGAGAAGTGCACTTTATGCAGCCTGGAGGCTTCAGCAGCTCTTCGAGTAGGAGCTTTCAGACCAACTCGGGTCTCTAAATAGGAATGAATAAATCCTAGGATGGGATGAACTAGAAATGTATCGAGCTCCCCTTGATAACAGAGAACCAGCGTGTGGCCCGCCCAAGCCAAAGCAGAAAGACCCTGAGGCTTTTAAAGGAAGGAGAGCCCAGCCCAGCCGCCCTGGAATCCTCATTTAGGGTTTACAAAGCAGCAGGCAGCGCGCAATTGGCTAAATTTGGTTGTGTTTTTATTTTTGTCCAGCCGCAAATACCGGCAAAGAACTGAAAACGATTCCTTCCCTTCCTGGAGCCTCAGAGCCAAGCTGGTTTTATTTTTAGCTTCAACTCTGGTTTTGAGCTTTGAACACACTCAATACCCTCCTCACTGCAGGCCGCGGTGGGCCAGATTTCAGGACTTTTGCCTGGATGGGCACATCAGCTGTCTGGGTGTAACTCTCACCAGGCTTTGTGCAGCTGTGGATGTAGAGGAGGGTTCCAGACAGAACTACCTGGAGGCCCACTGCTGGCCTCAGGGACCCAAGAGCATCCTTCTCAGGCAGGGAAGTGTCCTCAGGGCAGATGGTGGTCTGGGCAGGGGCGGAGGAGGTGGCCACCCTGGATGAAGGGAGGCAGAGCCAAAAAGACAAGAAGGGGAGAAAAGGGTGGGGGTGGGGGGGAGGGAGCTGTCACTGATAAAGAGGCTTCCAGTAACCCCAGTGGTTTAGAACCAGGCTCTGGAGGCAGACCGCTGGGGTCAACATGCTGCCTCCACCATTTCCTATCACAGTGGTCTTGCAGAATGGGCTTCACCTCTCCAGGTGTTGACATCCTTTCTCTATCTGCCTGGCTTCCCTGGTAGCTCAGCTGGTAAAGAATACGCCTGCAGTGCAGCAGTCCTCGCATCGACTGCTGGGTTGGGAAGATTCGCCAGAGAAGGGATAAGCTACTCACTCCAGTATTCCTGGGCTTCCCTGGTGGCTCAGCTGGTAAATAATCCGCGTGCAACGTGGGAGACCTGGGTTTGAACCCTGGATTGGGAAGAGCCCCTGGAGAAGGGGAGGGCTACCCACTCCAGTATTCTGGCCTGGAGAACCCCATGGAATCTATCTGTTCATTTATTTCTTGTTGACTGCATGCAGGCTTACTCTAGGTGCTTAAAGTCGGGGCTACGCTCAAGTTGCAGTGCGTGGGCTTTTCACTGCAGCGGCTTTTCTTTTTGCAGCTCGTGGGCTTAGGCGTCTTGTACCATGTGGAGTCTTCCTAGAGCAGGGATCAAACCTGTGTCCTGTGCACTGGCAGGTGGATTCTTAACCACTGGGCCGCCAGGGAAGTTCCTTGATATCCTTTATCTGTAAGATGCTGGTAGTAATGACCCCAGTTTCTGAGCTGCACTACCCGAGATCCTACCCTTCCAGCATGTAGCACGGTGTCTGACACAGTTATAAAGCAGCTCATTTCGATTATGCCATGCACTCACTGCAGTGCTACATGCTTTTACATACACTGTGTCAAGATTTACTGTAACCCACTGAGTAGAGTTATTTTGCAGGCGGAAAACTGAGGCTTAAGTAGCGAGGTAACTTCCCCAAGGTCCTATGGCGAGAAGACGATAGAGCCAGACCTGAACCTAGCCTGGCCGATCCCAGAGTCAAAGCACCACACCTTCTCTGGGACCAGTGCTTTTCCATGTTCAGTTCAGTTCAGTGGCTCAGTCATGTCCGACTCTTTTCAACGCCATGGACTGTGGCACACCAGGCTTCCCTGTCCATCACCATCTCCTGGAGCTTGCTCAAACTCATGTCTGTTGAGTTGATGATGCCATCCAACCGTCTCATCCTCTGTTGTCTCCTTCTCCTCCAGCCTTCAACCTTTCCCAGCATCAGGGTCTTTTCCAATGAGTCAGTTCTTCGCATCAGGTGGCCAAAGTGTTAGAGTTTCAGCTTTAGCATCAGTCCTTCCAGTGGATATTCAGGACTAATATCCTTTAGGATTGACTGGTGTTGGATCTTCTTGCAGTCCGAGAAACTCTCGAGAGTCTTCTCCAACACCACAATTCAGAAGCATCAATTTTTCTTCGCTCAGCTTTCTTTATAGTCCAGCTTTCACATCCATATGTGACTACTGGAAAAAACAGAGCTTTGATTAGATGGACCTTTGTTAGCAAAGTAGTGTCTTTGCTTTTTAATATGCTGTCTAGTTTGGTCATAGCTTTTCTCCAAAGGAGCCAGTGTCTTTTAATTTCATGGCTGCAGTGATTTTGGAGCCCCCCCAAAATAAAGTCTGTCACTGTTTCCATTGTTTCCCATCTATTTGCCATGAAGTGATGGGACCATATGCCATGATGTTAGTTTTCTGAATGTTGAATTTAAGCCAACTATTTCACTCTCCTCTTTTCCTTTCATCAAGAGGCTCTTTAGTTCTTCTTCGCTTTCTGCCATAAGGATGGTGTCATCTGGATATCTGAGGTTATTGATATTTCTCCCGGCAATCTTGATTCCAGTTTGTGCTTCATCCAGGCTGGCGTTTCATAGGATGTACTCTGCATAGAAGTTAAATAAGCAGGGTGACACTATGCAGCCTTGACAATATACTCCTTTTCCTGTTTGGAACCAATCTGTTGTTCCATGTCCAGTTTGAACTGTTGCTTCTTGACCAGCATACAGATTTCTCAGGAGTCAGGTCAGGTGGTCTGGTATTCCTGTCTCTCTCAGAATTTTCCACAGTTTATTGCCATCCACACATTCAAAGGCTTTGGTGTAGTCAGTAAAGCAGAAGTAGATGTTTTTCTGGAACTCTCTTGTTTTTTCGATGATCCAGCAGATGTTGGCAATTTGATCTCTGGTCTCTCTACCTTGTCTAAATCCAGCTTGCACATCTGAAAGTTCCTTGGAGAATATTGAGCATTACTTTGCTAGCGTGTGAGATGAGTGCAATTGTGCGGTAGTTTGAACATTCTTTGGCGTTGCCTTTCTTTGGGATTGAAATGAAAACAGACCTTTTCCAGTCCCGTGGCCACTGCTGAGTTTTCTAAATTTGCTGGCATACTGAGTGCAGCACTTTCACAGCTTCGTCTTTCAGGATTTGAAATAGCTCAACTGGAATTCCATCACCTCCATTAGCTTTGTTCGTAATGATGCTTTCTAAGGCCCACTTGACTGCACATTCCAGGATGTCTGGCTCTAGGTGAGTGATCACATCATCGTGATTATCTGGGTAATGAAGATCTTTTTTGTACAGTTCTTCTGTGTATTCTTGCCACCTCTTCTTAATATCTTCTGCTTCTGTTAGGTCTATACCATTTCTGTCCTTTATTGAGCCCATCTTTGCATGAAATGTTCCCTTGGTATCTCTAATTTTCTTGAAGATATTTCTAGTTTTTCCCATTCTAATGTTTTCCTCTATTTCTTTGCACTGATCACTGAGGAAGGCTGTCTTATTTCTCCTTGCTATTCTTTGGAACTGTGTATTCAAATGGGTATAGCTTTCCTTTTCTCCTTTGCCTTTAGCCTCTCTTCTTCTCTCAGCTGTTTGTAAGGCCTCCTCAGACAGCCATTTTGCCTTTTTGAATTTCTTTTTCTTGGGGATGGTCTTGGTCACTGCCTCCTGTACAATGTCATGAACCTCCGTTCATAGTTCTTCAGGCACTCTCTCTATCAGATCTAATCCCTTGAATCTGTTTGTCACTTCCACTGTATAATCGTAAGGAATTTGATTTAGGTCACACCTGAATGGTCTAATAGTTTTCCCTACTTTCTTCAATTTAAGTCTGAATTTGGCAATAAGAAGTTCATGATCTGAGCCACAGTCAGCTCCCGTTCTTGTTTTTGCTGCCTGTATAGAGCTTCTCCATATTTGGCAACAAAGAACATAATCAATCTGATTTCGGTGTTGACCATCTGGTGATGTCCGTGATGTTGTTGGAAGAGGGTGTTTGCTCTGACCAGTGCATTCTCTTGGCAAAACTCTGTTAGCCTTTGCCCTGCTTCATTTTGTACTCCAAGGCCAAATTTGCCTTTACTCCAGGTATCTCCTGACTTCCTGCTTTTGCATTCCAGTCCCCTCTAATGGAAAGGACATCTTTTTTGGGTGTTCCTTGTACAAGGTCTTGTAGGTCTTCATAGAACCGTTCAACTTCAGCTCCTTCAACATTTTGCTTGGGGCATAGACTTATATTACTGTGGTACTGAATGGTTTGTCTTAGAAACAAACAGAGATCATTCTGTCATTTTTGAGATTGCATCCAAGTACCACATTTCAGACTCTTTGCTGACTGTGAGGGCTACTCCGTCTCTTCTAAGGGATTCTTCCCCATAAGAATCCATATGAGAAAGCGGCTTATCACAGACAGAGGGGTCTGACAGGCTGCAGTCCTTGGGGCCACAGAGCACGCACGCACACACGCTCAGTTACCACTGGCTGGGCGGGAACTACCGTAAACAAGGGCTAGACTCCCTCTCACCTTCCTGTCCTCTGGGGTACCCCCGTTCTCCCCACTTTAGTGACGGGAACACACAGAGTGGGTACTGGGGGTGATGAGAAGAGCACTGGTCAAACCCAAAGAGGTGGCAGGTGTGGCAGCATGGGGCCCCAGGGCCACGCTCTGGGGGCGATGTGAACATACCTCACTTGAAAATGGTTGAGATGGTCAGTTCTATGTTAAGGCTTTTTTTTTTTTTTATAACCTCTGTTTTTAAAAATGGAAAAGAGCACAAGGAGTTAGGTGGGGCAGGGAACCTGAGCTTACGTGTCCCGCTTGCCAGCCTTCCCTCTGGCTCCCTTCCAGTCAGGAGTGTCTCCCGCAGAGCGTGCTTGGTGCACACGTGCCTGCCCTCGGGCTGCACCCCTTCAGGTGTGAGCCATGCGCTTCTCACCAGGACCTCATTCCTTGAGGTCATAAATGCTTCTCTCCCACATGCTGTGCCCTTCTAAACTCCCTTCTGGTGTCCTGTCCCTCGCAAGTTTTTATCTGTTGACCTGGAATAAAAAAGGGCAAATAACAATATCCTAACCCCACCCCCAGGAATCATAGCTGCTTGGAGCACTGTGAGAGTGTGGGCTTTGGGGCCAGAAGCTGGAAGGAAGTTCACCTTTTCTTCTCTTCGGTTCACTTAGTTCTAAGATGGAATAACATGGTTATTCCACATAGTTTAAGCAGAGAAGTTCAGCCATCTGTAAACTGGTCTTTGCACTGGGGGACTCTGGGGAGTAAGAATCTGAGGATTCTGAGGAGATTTGGGGACACTGGTTCGGGCTTCAGTGATTAGGCTACATAATGACATTTGCTGACAAAGGTCCATCTAGTCAAAGCTACGGTTTTTCCAGTAGTCATGTTTGGATGTGAGAGTTGGACTATAGAGAAAGTTGAGTGAAGAATTGATGCTTTTGAACTGTGGTGTTGGAGAAGACTCTTGAGAGTCCCTTGGACTGAAAGGACATCCAATCAGTCAATCCTAAAGGAAATCAATCCTGGATATCCACTGGAAGGACTGATACTAAAGCTGAAACTTCAATACTCTGGCCGCCTGATGCGAAGAACTGACTCATTTGAAAAGAACCTGGTGCTGGGAAAGATTGAAGGCAGGAGGAGAAGGGGATGACAGAGGATGAGATGGTTGGATGGCATCACCCACTTAGGGACATGAGTCTGAGTGAACTCTGGGAGTTGGTGAGGGACAGGGAAGCCTGGCCTGCTACAGTCCATGGGGTCACGAAGAGTCAGACATGCATGAGCGACTGAACTAACTGAACTGAATGAGATTTGGATAGAGAGGCCTAGGGTGAGCATGGGGTGTGCCTGCATGCCAAGTCACTTCAGTCGTGTCCTGCTCTTTGTGACTCCATGGACTATAAGCTGCCAGGCTCCTCTGTTTATGATATTCTCCAGGCAAGAATACTGGAGTGGGTTGCTGTGCCCTCCTCCAGAGGATCTTCCCGACCCAGGGATCGAACCCAAGTCTCTCAGGTCTCCTGCACTAGCGCCATCTGGGAAGCCCCCAGCATGGGGCAGGCTTTCCCTTCTGGCCTCACACTCCCGGGAAAGCAGTCTTCATGGGGGCAGCAGCAGTGACTCACCATCCCTTGGAAGCTCAGGTGGCCTTCTTTACTTTGGGTATTAGCGTGGACCATTCTCAGGACAGTCTGCTGCCATCCAACATGGGCTGTCCCTCCTGGACTGGCCTTCAGCCCCACTGCACACCAGACAGTGGCTGGCTTCCCTGTTAGGCACAGTGGGGACAGCACCCAGGGCCAACATTGCTTTTAAGGGACCCATGAAGAGGATTTAATTTCTTTGAAAATTAAAAGAAAAAAAGTGAGTGTTTCGGTCAAGTAAATGTTATATAATCTTAATGTATTTGTTTTTATACCAGCATAGTTATACAGTGATCTTCCCGGTAGCTCAGTTGGTAAACAATCTGTCTGCAATGTAGGAGACCCTGGTTTGATTCCTGGGTTGGGAAGATCCCCTGGAGAGGGAATGGGTGCACGTTCCAGTATTCTGGCCTGGAGAATTCCATGGACTGTATAGTCCACGGGGTAGCAAAGTGTCGGACACAGCTGAGCGGCTTTCACTTTCATAGTTATACAATACAATATTTAATTTTTTAAATAGAGGAAGGTACCCACAAAGGCGAAAGTACCAAGGGCCCATTTTAGCCCTTGAACCCACGGTGATGAGCCCACTCTCTTCTCTGCTCCTATAGTGGCTGCTGTCTGTCCTCCCCGCCCCCACCACCCACTTAGAATCTGGAGTATTCTCTCTGGCATTTTATTCATTTTTAGGGACCCATTTCACATGGCCGTCCCATCAGTTAGCAATAGCTACTTAGAGCAAGCAATTGGTGAGACGAGTTCGAAAGCCTGTCTGAGGTTCCTGGGAAGGAATGTGCTGTCGTCACTGAGGGTCGTCTCTCTGAGGCTCGGGACGGGGGAGAGACAGCGAACACGTTGTGTTCCTGCTTCCCACCTACCTTTGCCTTTCATCCCCCACCTGACTCCACAGTTTGCAAGCTAGAATATGCCTTCCACGTGCTGAGCATCCCATGATGAAAGATCTAGACGCCTGTAAGGCCTGCTGATGGATTGATTGAGGGGTCCGTGAATGCGCTTGGTCCAGTTTCACGTCCTCTTGACATCTCTTCATTTTCTCTTTCTTTTCCCCTTCCAGGCGCCTGAACAAGAATAAGCTCCAGGTCCTCCCAGACCTGCTTTTCCAGAGCAACCTGAAGCTCACCAGACTGTGAGTAGCGTGAACTTGCTTTCTCTGCCTTGTGTCTTGCTTGCATTTTCTGATGCAGAGGATGTGATTGCCTTAGCGCGGGGAGCCCGACCACGTGGAGCTTGGCAGTGAGCCCGCACGTGTGGGCATCTGGAACCCGGCTTCAGCGTGGGGGTTCCTGTGCTCCCCTCCAGCCCACCTTTTCTGCTCCCTTCCTTCAGAGAGTCACTGAAGTGGCCGGGGAGAGCTGTGGACTTAGGCTAGTGCGTCTCTCCTTTACGTGGAGGGAGGAAATCCATCCTTTCGCCTCGGTCTGAAGGTACCTCAGGGAAATGCCCCGAGGGGGGCTTGGAGGTGAGTTGGTTCACACAAGACAGTCTCGGAGGGTAGTGGTTTGGATTAAACCTGTCAACCTCACCTCCTTGCTGGCTAGAAGGGTTCCTGCCCTGTGCCTGCTTCCTCCCACTGCCAGGCCGGGAACTCTGGATCTGGAGGTCTGTGATTTGTGTGGGAGAGGAAGAAACACC
This sequence comes from Redunca redunca, assembly GCA_006410935.1. Taxonomy (NCBI): domain Eukaryota; kingdom Metazoa; phylum Chordata; class Mammalia; order Artiodactyla; family Bovidae; genus Redunca; species Redunca redunca. The sequence continues at coordinate 706,484 of SJYQ01091862.1, read as the reverse complement.
TTGAACTTTGCTTCCTCTTTGGGATGGTCCAGGATATAATGAAGCGGTGAGACTTGGAGATGTCTTTGTGTATTTATTCAGCATGAGAGTTTGGATACTCAAGAACTGGAGAAACACATCCGGATGGAGAGTGTGATTCCTGGACGGGGGGTGTTAGGCAAGTGCTGATTGCCAACAGTGAACAGCTTCTTGACTGTGTCTGAAAGTCCTACTGGCGGTGACTAGTGTATGTTATGCGGTGAATTCTTGCCCAGGGCTTAACTTTCTGGTTGGAGCAACAAGTATCTGGCTGCTTAGCAATCAGGCAGCGAGATTTACAACGTGGCTGGGAGGACTGTGACGTTACTGGAGAGTCTTCTGCATGGTGGCCGCCATTCCCAGTCCAAAGGCCATGTTTAATACCTACACATGCGGTCCACTGGTGCATGTAGGCTCCAGGATAAATTGGGAAATATGAAACACATGTTCGCATGTGCACTTAAGAATGAGTTCTGAATTAGGAAATTGTATCTCTGTCTACACACAGCGAGAGACTACAGTCAGTCTCTCGGTGCTGCGGTGGTCTTGCTTGCCTTCTCTTGGGTGCACCTGGACTTTGTCACAATCTTCTCTGGCTGGTACTCCCTTTCTCTTGCTCAGTCCACCCGACTGACTGTACTAAATGTGGGAAAGAGTACGTCTCCCTTTCCACTCTTCCACTCTTCATCCACCTTGATGGATGTGAGGGTGGATGAAGTGCAGTGTGTATCTGGCAGGGCTGAATAAGCAGTACCAAATGGGCAGATGGGGAAACCATTCTGGCTTTTCCCCTGCTTTCCCCTGGAGAGTTCTTTCCTTAAACACTCACTTAATAGCCGTCTCTCCACCCAGCACTACCTTGTGCCTTTCAGCCTGCTTTTAACTAAACCATGCAAACTGTATGCCGTTCACCTGGACTCTCAGCATCACTTTCCAGCAAACAGAAGGTGCCTGTGGGGCTGGGCTGCTGGGCAGCTTTGAGCAGATGGGGTCTGAGGGTCCCGCTGCTGCAGGAGGTTGTGGGAGGGGTCTGGTTCCTGCTCCGTGCAGACATCAGCAGATGCCCATTTTAGGCTGAGCCGATCTTGATCTGGGCAGAGGAGGCATTTCAGGCTGTGGTAACAGGTCTCTGAGATGCAGGATGCAGGCCCAGGCAGGCAGCACAGGGGCGTGGGAAGTCCGGTGTGGCGGCCTCATAGCCACTTTCTGACTGAGAGAGGTCAGGAGAGCCACTTTGTCATCTGTGTCTTAAGTGTCTTCATCAGCAAATGATGAGAGGCCCCCTCTTCTGTTCACGCACCTCCCCAAGGAGCTGTCTGCACCCAAAGAGATTACGCTCTGCCTGCATTTTCTAGGGTTTGAAGCACACATAATCAGCACAGACAACTATCGTTACTCCTGCAGTCCCCATCTTCACAACTTGTTTCTAATCTCCTTTTATGGGAGACTTGAAGAGACGAGGAGCTGCCGTGAGAACTGTGATCTCTTACATGGAGCTTTTGCTTCAAGCCAGAGAGCAGCGGCTGGAAAGGTCCATTCCTCTCCAGGCTCCTGGCCAGGCCCCGTGTGACACACAGAGGCACTCAGGAGTGGGCGGATAGATGATAGAGGCCTCAGGTTATGAGCAGTGCACTCAGGGAGCTCTGAATCTTTTATCCATCATTCATTCAGGAAGCTTCTCCCAGGTGCCTGGCCTCTGTGCTGGGTGTTGAGCTACAGACATGAAGGATGACCTGTACCCATCCCGTCAGCACACACTCTGAATAGCTGCCAAAGAGCTGAGAGCTAAATGTATATATTTTTCATTGAAGCAGCTTTATTAACCTGGGTTTTGGCTGTAATCAGCAACCCCTTTTTCTCTCTGGGCTTGGTCTTTGATTTTTCTTAATGGCCCTCTTGTGTCTTTGTCTTATTTTGTCAGCCACTCCAGGGCCTTTTTGGAAGTAAGCAGGGTGCAAATTAGAAATCAATAAATGTGCAATCATGAGTGTGTATGCATATGCTACTGGCTCTGTTTTAAAAGAGCACTGAATCTCAATGGATGCAGTGAGCCATTTTCCAAGGAATGCTAAATGGGGCTGCTGGGTGGCTGTCTCCTCCACAGCCTGCCATGCGGTCTAAGCAGCAGTTCTAACACACCTTCTCTTACTAGGGCTGTAGACAAAACTGCTTCATATTCAATGATTATCTGAAAAACACCTTTTGGAAAAGCTATGGTCACATTTTAAGACATGTAGTGATGGGAAAGGGAAATGATATTCACTGGGAACCGATGTTATTCTAATATTGCTACTAACTAGTGACAGAAGCGGAGAAGGCGATGGCACCCCACTCCGGTACTCTTGCCTGGAAAATCCCATGGATGGAGGAGCCTGGTGGGCTGCAGTCCGTGGGGTTGCTGAGTCAGACACGACTGAGCGACTCCACTTTCCCTTCTCACTTTCATGCATTGGAGAAGGAAATGGCAACCCACTCCAGTGTTCTTGCCTGGAGAATCCCAGGGACAGGGGAGCCTGGTGGGCTGCCGTCTGTGGGGTCGCACAGAGTCGGACACGACTGATGTGACTTGGCGGCAGCAGCAGCGGGAGTGATAGAAGTGTGACTAAGCTCAGTCTAACCCCCAGGGGAGTGCATCAGTCCACGTGTGTGAGAAGGCCAGTGGTTGCTGTGGCTGGCTTTACGTATTATTTTTATTTTCCTGAATGATGGCATCTGTTCATTTCTGGTTGTGCTGGATCTTCACTGCTGACCAGGCTTGTCTTCAGTTGCGGCGAGTAGGCGCTACTCTCTTGTTGCAGCGAGCAGGCTCCTCACTGCTGTGGATTTTTTTGTTGTGGCGCACAGGCTCTGGGGCATGTGGGTCTCGGTCGTCTTGGCTTGCAGTCTCTAGAGCGCAGGCTCAATAGTTGTGGCACACAGGCATAGTTGCTCTGGGTCATGTGGGATCTTCCCAGTCAGGGTTCAAACCCACGTCTTCTGCATTGGCAGGCAGACTCTTTACCACTGAGCTACCAGGGAGGCCGCTGTGACTGGGTTTAGAAACCGCTGGACCCAGGGGCATGGTGGTGTCTTCAGGACTTCGTCTCACGCTCTCCAGCCCTTGGAAGTGTGCACAGGATGGAGACAGCAGCAGGAGACTCGGAGGGAAGTAACCTAGCAACCAGGGTGGAGAGGATGTCATTGACAGACATGCAAAAAAGAACTGAGAGTCAGTTGCTTCCCTTGGTTACACCTCTGACTCTGAGCTGGTGACACAGTGTCCTCCGATTAACCAGTTTTTTGGCGATGATGGTGTGTGGGTCCTGGGAATGGATTTCCCAAAGAAGAGAATAATTCTGTTATCAGAAGACAGAGCGGGAGACCCCCGAACTTAAACACAGCCAATGCCTACCAGTTTATTGAGCATCTAGTCTGTGCAGTTCCCTGTGCTTCCGTTGAATGGCTTGGATCTTCACGATAACACTTCAGGGTAATGACAGTGGCGAGCACTGCGTCCCAGATGCTCTTCTGAGTGCTTTACATCCAACTCGTTTGATGTGCCTAATGACAGGGTAGGGGTAGGGACCATGACTACTTTTCCACCGACATGAAACTGGGGCTCAGAGAGGTCCAAGAACTTGCCCAGCATCATGCAGTTGCTCAGTGACTGAGCCAGGAACCAAATGTGGGTAATCTGACTCCGAAGACTGTGCGTTCATTCTCCTACAATTAGCTCTCTGCCTCAATACACCCATTTTATAGATGAGAAAACTAAGGCTCGGATTTTAAACTACTTGTCTGTATAGCTCATATTTCTAAGCAGCAGCAGCTCTTTTGATTCTGCCTCAGTGCTCAGATTTCAGCCTTCACAGCAATTCTGCAAAGGGAATCATTATTAAACCTACTTCAAAAGCTCAGAAGAATTATCTGATCTTCCTAAGTATTCCCTGTTTAGTTGTACAACCCGGAAACACTGGAATGGGGAACAGAGCATATGTATGTTGCTGCAGAGTATTTCTGCCATGCTACACTGCTGTGCTAAGTATTGTGGGGAGCTGAAGGCAAGCTAAAAATGAGAGTTTTCCGCAGACCTTGGCTGGTCACCCACACCGCTCAGTTGCAGCACCATCGGATTCCTTGGGGCATGTGTGTAGTAGAGCCGTGTCTGCGCTCTGACTCTGCCCTTCAGTACACAGGGCACGAGCCACAGCATCCTGGAGTGCAGGAGAGCCCGGATCTTAGGTAATGCCACTGTGGTCTGTAGAGCACCCAGCAAGGCCTCTGTCCTACCTTGGGCACTCAGAAAACATTAGCTCACTCTAATCCTGAGGTTTTCAGTCTGTCTGCCCTCTGATGGAGGAGGATAAGAGGCTTATAGAAGCTTCCTGATGAGAGAGACTGACTGAGGGGGAAACTGCAGCTTAAGAGTCCCTTGGACTGCAAGGAGATCCAGTCAGTCCATTCTAAAGGAAATCAGTCCTGAATATTCACTGGAAGGACTGATGTTGAAGCTGAAACTCCAATACTTTGGCCACCTGATGCAAAGAACTGACACTTTGGAAAAGACCCTGATGCTGGGAAAGATTGAGGGCAAGAGGAGAAGAGGACAACAGAGGATGAGATGGTTGGATGGCATCACCAACTCAATGGGCCTGAGTCTGAGTAAACTCTGGGAGTTGGTGATGGACAGGGAGGCCTGGTGTGCTGCAGTCCATGGGGTTGCAAAGAGTTGGACACAACTGAGCGACTGAACTGACTGAATCTTGAGGGAGATTATAAGATTTTTCAGGTGTCAGAGCTGTATTTCTGCTCTTTCTTTCCTCTCACTCCTGACCCAGAGCTGATCTCAGGAGACGGCAGTGAAGGAAAAGCGTTAAAGAGCTGCCAATTACTTGTTATGAGACTATGGGCAAATTATTAATACTTAACCTCTCTGGCCTCATGTTGTTGATCAGTATAGACTATAATAGAACCTCCTTCTCCAGGGGTTTGTAACATACTTGGAAGCAGCCCAGGGACAACCTTTAGCATTGACTATAGCGCACAGAAAGCACTCAGTGAAAACGGCCATGGTTAGCTTTTGCCAGCTAACTGATAGGAATGGTGCATATGGTGGGGCTTTGGCATCTCTGATGTCAACAGTTGAGAGCCTGGCAAAGTGTTTAGGCTCTGAACTAGAGGAGGGTTGAGGAAGGTACCAGGAGTGGGACGATCCCGACCTTCGCACTGGGTCTGCCACCCGCAAGCTGTGTGACGTTAGGCATGCTACTTCACCTCTCTGGGCCTGATTCAGAGAGGTTGGGATGGAGCACAGCCTGTTATATGGTCTGTAGGTTACTGATCTCTCCTTTCATGCCTCTCCTTCCAGCTTTCTCTTTTACCTATACACTGGGGGAAAGAGTGAAAAGTTTCTGGTTATTTGGAAGTTAAGTGGTTAATGTTGCCAGAAATTCCTTCAAAGAAGCAAAAGACAAGATGAAAACAGTAATTAAAAGCTGTCTGCCTTTCCCCAGATTAGGGAGCTTTGAAGAGGATGAGAGGGACACGGAGTTTCGCAACTGCTTTTTAAGAGTTTGACTTTGCCAGCTAAGGCTGAGCAGACCCCTGGGGTCTTTCTGGCCGGGGTCTCCTGGATTCATGGCAGAAGAGTTTGTTACATAGTTGATAGTGGTTTAAAGCCTGACCGGAGAAGCAGCTTTACTAGCAGCAGGACAGAGGCTCCCAGCTATTCTCTACACAGTCCTACAAGGTATTTGGCGGATTTAAAAAAAATGCTGCTGGGGTTAAACTGCTGTCGCTCACTTGGGTCAGTGGAGTTCCAAAAGACTCAGGAAGTTGACTGCCAGGCAGCTGAAAACAATCTGAAATGTGGACAGCCAACTTAGCCCCAGGTCACTGGGCTGCTGCCCCCCTCCCAGAGTTGTGAGACCTGTTTTCAAGGAACTTACTTGCAGTGAGCGAGCCATCCCCTCAACTGTCATTTTCTGCTTGCTGGTACCTCTCCTTCGTATCATCATTTTCTGCCCCAATCACACATCCATGAGCATCCATGCTGTGTGCATGCCCAGTCATGTCCAGCTCTTTGTGACCCCATGGACTGCAGTCCACCAGGCTCCTCTGACCGTGGGATTCTCCAGGCAAGAATACTGGAATGGATTGCCCAGCTCTCCTCCAGGGGAGAGCTTCCCTACCCAGGGACTGAACCCGCTTCTCTTGTGTCTCCTGCATTGGCAGATGGGTTCCACCGTACCACCTTGGAAGCTCCATGCCCCACATCCTCAAACAAACCAGAAGCCGCATTTCTGCATCTGTGCTTTGCTAAGTGATCTAATGTTTCTTTTTTTTTTTTCTTTAAATATTTATTTATTTGACTGCTTGGGGTCTTAGCTGTGGCGTGTGGGATTTCTTTGAAGCAGTCCAATAGTGGAGGAAAAAGTCAGCGAACTGCCCAGACCTGAATTTGGATCCCACCCTCTGCTGACTGACCCTGGGCAAGTGACCTCAACTTTCTCAGTCTCTGGCTGATTAGCTAGATAACAGGGATACTAGTCAGAGCTGCTGTCTTAGTTTGCTGGGGCTGTGACAATGAAGTACCTCAGACCAGATGGCTTAAATAACAGGAATCTGTTTCCTCACAGCTTACAGCCTGGAAGTTTCAGATCTGAGTGCTGGCAGGGCTGGTTTCCGGAGGCCTCTCTCCTTGCCTTGCAGCTGATGGTCTTCTTGTTGCCCTTCTGCTGCGGTTGTCCTGTGCACGCTCGCCCGTGATGTCCCGTCCTTTTGTCACAAGGACACTCGTCACGTTGTGTTAGGGCCCACCCTGATGGCCGCACTTAACTTAGAGAACTCGTTAAAGACCCAATCTCCAAACAGAGTTACATTTTGAAGTACTGGGGGCAGGAACTCGAACAAATGACTGAACACACGAGCACCTAATAGATCCCAAGTGTTTTCTGCGTATTTCCCATGAGTCAGACACTCTGCAGTCCGCTTTCAGGTAGCTTCCCTTCCTTGGTGGCCTAGTAGGTAAAGAATCTGGTTGCAATGCAAGATTCAGTTCTTCCATCTGGAAGATCCCCTGGAGAAGGCAGTGGCAACCCTCTCTAGTACTCTTGCCTGGAGAATGGACAGAGGAGCCTGGCGGGGTACAGTCCTTGCGGTCTCAAGAGTCAGACACTGCTGCTGCTGCTGCTAAGCTGCTTCAGTCATGTCCAACTCTGCGACCCCATAGATGGCAGCCCACCAGGCTCCGCCGTCCCTGGGATTCTTCAGGCAAGAACACTGGAGTGGGTTTCCATTTCCTTCTCCAGTGCAGGAAAGTGAAAGGTGAAAGTGAAGTCGCTCAGTCGTGTCCGAGAGTCAGACACAACTTAGCGATTAAACCACCACCATTCTCAGGTTTAGGTTAGATACTCCATTATCCCCGTTTAGAGATAAACAGAGTCCCAGAGATTTAGATAGCTTGCTCAAGGTCACTGGCAAAGCTAAAATTCGAACTCAGGCTTGCCGAGCCCAGAGCGCACATCCTCACCACAGTTCCCATCCTAGAGCTGTAAGAAGTTGGTAGCAAAAGTGCCGGCACCGCCTTAGAGAAGCCCAGCCAGGGCTGCAGTTCTTTTATATCTTTGAAGCCCTCCGTGAGCCCAGACTTGTTGGATGACTGGAACCCTGTACCTCTACCTTCTGCTTCTCGGAGATCCTTTCGCAGCCACCTGAGTCTTCCAATTCTGCACTAACCTTTAAAACATAAGTACATGCAATGTGTGTCTCCATAAAACTCTGCATTCATGTGAAACGGTGCTATAAAAGTGAAAAACCAGTGGAGAAAACAAAAACCATACTACTCAGTTTTCCAGCAGAGTTGTTATCTGATGTGGTAAAATGGTAATAGGATGAGGGGAAAGCCAATCCATCAGGGGAGGGGGGAGGGGGGAGGGGGGCTTCAGAGACGGCCTGCCTGGAGCTGGATCCAGGAGACCTGTCCCGCTTCTGGGCTGGCCCAGCCTTCAGAGACCAGGGGCAGACGGTGAGACCAGCCTCATCACTCCAGACACGGGGTCACTTTTTCCAGGGGCATGGCTGCCTCAGTCTCAGGGAAAGAATCCTCGCCCACTGGAACTCTGCTTCCTCCTCCAACATGCCCCCAACCCCCAAGCGCTTCGGCAAGGCCAGCCTTCCTCTCGCTTTATGACAGGCTTCATCACGCGCTTGAAGACGGGTTTAGCTTTAGTCTGCATTGGACAGATAATGGATTGCAGTGGGTACCCTGGCACTCTTGGGGTTTCTGTTTTGTGTGAGTCGCGTTCACTGTCGTGCCTGAAGCTGGAGAGAGGGAAAGAAGTCAGGCAAGGTTTCTATTCTCCCTTCACTGAGACTTTATCCAACTGAGCACAGAACCTTTGGCCTTGTTCACACAGTTGATTGTAAGGATAACACTTTGAATTGCCTTATAGACTCATCCTATTGAATAAAAGGGCTAGAAGTAAAAGTTATCTGGACCAGCATTTTTCAGCCTTGACTGCATATCTGAATACCTGGGAATCTGGTTAAAATGTGGACCCTGGTTCTGCAGCTCTGGGGTGGGACCTAGGACTCTGCCTTTCTACTTGACCCCACTCCGCAGAGCAAGGACCCAGACTGCAGTGGTTCTTAGACTGGCCTATAGGGAAAAAAATCCTTTGAGGTCCTAGTTAAAATGTTGATTCCCGGGCCATGTCCCCAAGGACTCTAGTTCATTGGATCTGGAATGAACCTAAGGTTTTGACTCGGTAAGCAGATGATTTTGGTGTAGGTCACCCATGGGGCATATTTTGGGAAACACTGATCTAGTACAACCCTGTTATTTTGTAGGTTGGGGAGTAGAGAAGGCACCAAACATTTCATAAGCACCTACTGTGCACTACACATGTTATGCATTTGCCTTCGTTGGCCCTCCTTCAAGGCAGGTGTGTTGTGCCCACTGCACAGATGATGAAACTGACCAGGAATAAACCCAGGTTTTTCTGACCCCCAGTTCTATGTATTTTTCTGTTTTTGTGCTGCTGGTGCTGAAATACATCTTGAAAAAGACGATAGGTGGGTGGTAGCGGGAGGGGAGAATCAGAGAGCAGTCATGGAACTCTGAAGCTTTCAAGACTCAGGGTTTGTACTTTTATGCTCATATGAGCACATATGAACCTATGCTTGTATCTGAGATCTAGGATATTAAGACTTGAAACATTAAAAGAGAAGAATTTATAGACTTAATGCATGTTTGCAAGTACCTTTCTAAGTTCCCTACGATTTATCAGAAATAGAGTGAGGTTTTACGTTTTCCAATTCTTTAGCCCTTTGGGCCAGCAGGAGAATCTTCTAAAGTGATCAGGCAATACTTGCATTTGAGTACATTCTGCCAGCTTGGAAAGTTTTTACATTTCTTTTTTTAAGAAAGAAAACCAAGCTGTGACTTTACAATGCTTTGGAATTACAGAATATGCTTGTAATTTTTACAATTCTGCACAGACTTCTTTGCCACATCTGGTTGATATTACTGGCAGGGATATATGGGGGAATAAGCATGGGCTGGAATGTGAAACATCCCACAAAATGAGTTTCTTATAGGTTGCTGTATAAAACATTTTGAGTTTCCCTCTCTTTGGAAGCGTGGCTTAAGTGACTTCATGGATTTAGTATTTTCTTTGGTTCGAACGTAAAGGTTTTTGCTGGCCTACTTAGTGGGGGTTCCAAGATGCTTTTCCGAGGATGTATGGAAAGGGTTAAGATTTGAGAGTGAGGCCATGGGTCAGGATGGGAAAAGCCACCCTTGGAGGAAGTCAGACCAACCTGTGATGAAAAGCGCTGGAACTTGGTGATGGTTGGAACCTTGGGGGCCAACTGAATTGCTACAGGAAAAGGAAGAATGAAGGGAGAGAGGGTTACATGGGTAAGGACTTGGGAGACCTCATGAATCTTCGCTCAGCTGGTGAGCTGGTGAGCATGAAACAGCTGATGGCAAGAAGAGGTTGAGTTCTTGCAAAGCCAAAAGCCTTGGTCCATCTGTGGGAAAATAGAAAAATCAAACAAACTCCCAGGCTGATCCTGGCACATGGTCAGTTCCCTACTGGGGGCATTCTTGCTCAGTTCCCAGGCGGAGAAAAGACTGTTTTAGCAGGGACTGCTCAAGCATGCGCTGAGCACCCAGTGCGTGTGTCACCACCGCGCGCTGCTTGTTGGGATGCTGAGTCCAGAATGCAGACGTGTCTCATCTCTGCCCGGAGGGTCTGAGCACGGGCCCTTCGCCACCTGGCTCCTCTCAGGCTTCCTTGGCCGGGACCCACCTGCACAGTTGGAGACTTTCTGCAGAAGAACATGTGCTGTTCTCAGCACCCTGCGGCATGCGGTGGAGCTGGCCAGGCTTGGCCAGGCTGTGTGGACAAAGCCAAGGGTGCTCGCAGAGACCGTGATGTCTGGTGGCAATATAGCCCTTTCCTGAAGATGACAATCAGAGGCCAACCTTCACCCATACCTCTGGACCTGCTCCTCCTATCTAGGGCTAGAAACTCTCAGGGGACTTGAATATGTCAAGGAAATATCACACTGCGTATAGAAGTATATCAGCCTTGTTGACGTGAGAAGACCCCAGGCACACATTCTCCAATTGCCTAAATAATGGTACTGTACCCCTATCTCATAATCTTGACCTATTTGTTCTTGAATCACATTCAGTATCAACTGAAACCTTTCTGAAGGGCCTAATCATCTCTCATTTTCAACCACTACTTGGGAATCCCTCCAGGGGACAAATAGCATTTTAATTTGATGTCCCAAATTCTAGCCTAATTTTGAATTATACACATACACAAAAGTCTGTAATGGTGACTTTCTTCTGGCTGTCCTAGGGATCCTGGATTTTGAGCATCAGTTTTCATTTGTAAAGTTTGCAGTCCATTTACAAATCCTGGAGCCTAAAGCTTGTAATGAAAGTGTTGACACAGTATTAACAACAGCAAAACTATGATAACACAGTACTGTCCAAACCAAACAGAAATGGAGAAGTTTAAGTAAATTTCACGCTCCTTGCCTGAGTGTGGTGTGCTGGGCCTGAGTTTCTGATTCATAGTTTAGAATAATATTTTAATGTTTTATTCATGATGTTCCTTTCTTTGCATCATTCCTTCTCTAATTCTCCTCACCCTGCTTGTGGTGATGTAGCCTGCTTGGAAGTCTGGGTTTGTCTTGATCGGCGCTGCCTGTTGTGTAGCCCAAAGTCCTCCCCATGGCTGGTGAAGTGGAGGGTTCAGCTAGGGAGCTGATAGTTTGGCCTCTCATTGGCATGTCTAGGGCTCTGGACCAGCTTTTGATTAAAATATACATGCCAACATTTCTCTCAGTGGGGACGAAGCCTCTTGACTTTGAGAGGTCAGTATGCTCTGTCTAAGGGAGAAAACTACATTTCTAAGAGGGTAAAAGGGTAGCCAAGGACTGATCCCCTCCATCTCAATTTCATTGAATTTGGAATTTAGGAAACTCTGAGCCATATGCAGATGATATCACCCTTATGGCAGAAAGTGAAGAAGAACTAAAAAGCCTCTTGATGAAAGTGAAAGAGGAGAGTGAAAAAGTTGGCTTAAAGCTCAACATTCAGAAAACGAAGACCATGGCATCTGGACCCATCACTTCATGGGAAATAGATGGGGAAACAGTGGCAGACTTTATTTTTGGGGGGCTCCAAAATCACTGCAGATGATGATTGCAACCATGAAATTAAAAGACGCTTACTCCTTGGAAAGAAAGTTATGACCAACCCAGATAGCATATTGAAAAGCAGAGACATTGCCAACAAATGTCCGTCTAGTCAAGGCTATGGTTTTTCCAGTGGTCATGTATGGATGTGAGAGTTGGACTATAAAGAAAGCTGAGCGCCGAAGAATTGATGCGTTTGAACTGTGGTGTTGGAGAAGACTCTTGGGAGTCCCTTGGACTACAAGGAGATCCAACCCGTCCATTCTAAAGGAGATCAGTCCTGGGTGTTGTTTGGAAGGACTGATGCTAAAGCTGAAACGCCAGTACTTTGGCCACCTCATGAGAAGAGTTGACTCATTGGAAAAGACTCTGATGCTGGGAGGGATTGGGGGCAGGAGGAGAAGGGGACAACGGAGGATGAGATGGCTGGATGGCATCACTGACTCAATGGACGTGAGTCTGAGTGAACTCCGGGAGTGGGTGATGGACAGGGAGGCCTGGCGTGCTGCGATTCATGGGGTCGCCAAGAGTCGGACACGACTGAGCGACTGAACTGAACTAAGCCACAGATCAGAAAGACCTAACTCTAATAATTTTTAAAAACTGAAAATCAGTGGTAGCAACAGAGGAAGAAAGGCTGGGCCGTCCATGCTATTAATATCACGGCCCAGTCCTCTCCTTCCCGTGTCTTTATATCTCCTTCTCCACTCCCCCTTTTATCTCAAAAGCAAATGCACATAACCCGTCAACACCACACGCAGACACAGAGAAACCTTCTCTCTGTATAAGAATCTCAGACAGATAGATGAAGATCCCTTACAGACTGCAGAATCAGAGCACAGATATAATTCCACTTTAGCGCACGATACTGACTTTTCAATGAGCTCACATTATTGAGCAACGCTCTGAGGAGATACCAGAGGTCAGGACAGCAGCCGCGGTGGTGGAACAGGAGACACCGTGTCTCCTTGGCTCATGTAATTGGTGTTTTTGGTGCACAGAGGTGGTAGTGGCAGATCTGTGTCAGAGACAGTAAATTATTAGTGTAAGTGTTTTCTGGCCTCCAGAGAGAGCTCCTCTGTTCCCTGGAAGAGATGTGCCTGGGCCAGGCTTCTCCCCAAGACCTGCAGGGATGGTCACTGCACGTTACAAACACAGCTTTGTCGCCCGCTCGCTCCCGAGGGCTCAGCCACTGGACAGAATTATCTTGGGAAATGGTGCTCTCTGCAGATCCTCGCCCCGTGCATGGCACTTCCTGTGTGTAAGTGAGAGTGAAGGATGGGCGATCATTAGGCCTAATGAGGTTGAAAAAGCAGGAGCCCTGAGACTTGTTGCCCAGGAAGTACCGTCCTTGCCCGTTTTCCTCTGAGTGGGGAGCCACTGATAGGAGTGGTGGGACAGCCGGGTGGAGCTTGTCACCCTGCATCGCCCACTGTCATAACCCGAGTACATGTCACCAACCTTTCAACATGAGATGACTGCAAGGACCTCCCCACTAAATCTACCTGCTTCTACTCATGTTTCCTCTTTATCCATCATCCATTCGACAGTTACTGTGATTGTTTTCAGTCAAATCAGATTGCATTGCCCCAATAAAACCTTCAATGAATTCATATCATCCTAAGAATAACCCCAAGCTCCCACATCACAGCCCGGCCCCCCATTCTTCTTAGTGCCATCGTAGGACACGCTTCCCACTTCCACCACACTGCAGCCTCCGGGCCTTCTTCCTACTGCTCCCACACTCCCATCCCTTTCTCAGATCGTGGCCTTGGCCTGTGCATCCCCTTAGAGACCCTTTCCTGATCACCCTGTCCACAGTAGCATCCATTCCTAGTATACTAGCCACCACTGTCTATAACATGACCTGGTTTTATTTCCTTCGTGACACTTATCACTACCCAAAGCTCTTTTGTCCATTTATTTGTTTACTTTCTGCTTGCTCAACCCCCAGGAGACTGGAAGCTTCCTGAGGGCTGGGATTTTCTCTGTCCTGTTGACTCTGTAATTGGCTACCACTGCACCTAACGTGCAGCGGGCACTGCGTAAGTGTGCTCTGAAGTAGTGAATGAGAGAAGGAACTTGGACTTCTCACAGTCTGCTTTTCGCTCTCAGCACATGATCAAAGGCACCTTCTGCTCCAGGCCAGCACTGTCTGCTCATTGCTCTGAAAAAGTCCCAAATAATATTTAATAGCATATGTGTACATATATGGTTTCCCTGGTAGCTTTACAGTAAAGGATCTGCCTGCAAAGGAGGAGCCCTGGGTTCAATCCCTGGGTCAGGAAGATCCCCTGGAGAAGGGCATGGCAACCCTCTCCGGTATTCTTGCCTGGAGGATCTCATGGACAGAGGAGCCTGGAGCTACAGTCTGCAAGGTTGCAGAGTTGGACATGGCTGAGTTACAGACGTGCACTCATGGACACAGACACACACTGGATAAGACTGCACAGACACGAGAGTGAGGACAAGACGAACACACTGGACTTCTTCCCCTAGGCTCTAGACTCTGTTTATTTTACACTTTGCAAGACAAATTACTTGGGTTTAAAAAGTAGAAGGACTCTATCCTGGGGTCCTGAGAGGGCCGTCCTGGGGTGAGCCCATCCACACACAGACGTGCCTTGCAGCACAGGTGTGAGCTGACTTCAAGGGCCACTAGGGTGGGATCTCAGACTTCCACCAGAGAGAGAGACAGAGCTCATGCTGGGCTCCTCTGCTGGCAGATGTGAGCCAGTGTCTGGGACTGAGAGCTGGGGAGGGAATGTTATTTTTTGATGCTTATTTCAAAGACCTGGGAATAATATTCTGCGACACAGTGAAATGGAAAGATAAATTCTGTTTGCTTCATCTTCAGGCCTCACTGATTTTTTTTTTTTTTTTTTTACTTCTAATGGGCATTGAAAGGAATCGTCTAGCTATTGGAAGCCTCAGCTCAGTGAAGGCTTTCCAGAAAGCCTTTGAGACCTGTGGGGCCTCAAAACAAACCCCAATCTTAGTATGAAAAAAGAATAGATCACACTCATTTACTGAGCATTGACCTAAACCTCCAATTATTTGTTTGAGATCTAAACCAGAGGTTATTTGAAAGACATCTGGTGAATTAGTCCAAACCTGAAGTCAACCATGTCTTCTGGAATAATTGAACCAGAACCACACTGGAACATCAAAATATTAATGTTTTCCAAACGGACTTTCTCTGGGTTTCTGACTCGAGTAGCTACAGCACCAGCCTACTGTTTGTTCCCCTTTTCCCTTACCCAGGCCTCTGCCCCTACCTGTCACTTCTGCTTTCTGCAGACCTGGCATCAATTAGCAGCGGGCATTTACCAGTGCTGCCCTGGAAAGGCAGGCCTTCCAGACTCACTGTACTGTTGCCTTGATGACAAGAGAGACCCACTTACTACCCTTCATTCCATGTTATGGGGAAAAGAGGAGGTGTCTTTCCCTTAGACGAATGGGGGGATGGAATCATAGGATAGAGAGGAAGGAAGAACCCCAGGAATGAGAAAGAGAGGGAGGAAGGAAAAAGAACAACAATCACCAAATAGTAAATATGGAACAGAGACGGTAAAGATAAAGACTCAGTGAAGGGGCAAGGAAAAGAAAGAGTGAAAGTAGGAATCTTTGGGGCAAAATTGATCTCTGGTTTGTTTTCTGTCTTTTTCTGGTTGCTCCTCAAGGCAGCTGGAAGAATTTCTGATCACACACGTGCCCCTCCTTTCTGTTCCAAGCTCTGTGTCAACCCTTGTCTCTACAGCAACCCCTCAGGAGGCAAGAGCATCATCTTCCCAGAACCCCAGGTCTGGATGACTTTTCTAGAATTTCTAGAAATAGGCCTTTGTTTTTGCAGCTGGGGAAACTGTGGCACCGTGCAGTAGGGAACTCACAAACCCCAGCCCTCGGATTCCTAGTCCGGGGCTGTGGGCACAGCCCAAGCAAGATACATTCTTACCTTTGCCATGATTTGTCAGTAAGTGGCAGAGAAGAGAAATCATGGAAGAAGGATCATTGATTTACTAGGAATTAAGGATTGGGGTTTCCAGGGGTCAGCCTGCCTGGGTAGCAGTTTCTCTTTTAAGAGCAAAGATATTCACTTGCAAGAGGTGATCTTGGTGATAGATTTGCTCATCCAAGTAAGGATAAGCAGTTCTTACCTGTGAAAGGGTTGTTGCGAGTATGTGGTTATTGTCATGACATACTTGAGGAAGGGAATCCAAAGAATCAAGCTCACTTGAGAGTCATTGCAAGAAATGAATCAACAAAATAGGCAAACAAGAGGAAGATGTAGAGGCTGATCCCCTAAGGTTTCCATCCTGGCGTTGAAAGGGTACCATCAAAAGGAAGTGAAGAGGAAGTCCTCTTAGAGGGTGGGGGGTGATGGATGAGGGCTGCTTCTCAGACCTTGCAGCCCTCCCAGGGGCAACCAGCACGGTGCATCTGAATCTCCATCTCCTTTTAAGAATTTCAGAAGTTAAAAACTCAGAGTCAGCTTGGTATCCACTTCAGCATCACTTTTTCCCCATTCCAGCTAGTTATCTCTGAGGATACATCCTGTATAAGGAGGCTGATCATTTAAGAAAAAAGACCCCAGCCTGTTACTTATAAGTCAGCAGCTGCTGAGGAACCTACCAGGTTTTCTTGGTGGGCATGAACACTGCACCCTGCTTACCTGTCATCTATAAGCATTTACCTGCAGTTAATTAGCCAGACTTCAGTGTGGAATCCCCAGTTGCTGTGCTAATGATGGCAACCCTCCCCTCCCAAGGAGTGCTGATTTCCCATCTCAGCATGAGGGGCTTCAATAATATCTCTTTTCAGTGATATAATTTGATTTCTCTCTAGGAGGCTGCTCTGGTCCTTGTTCACTTAGCACTAAATCTCTCACTAGATATTCTCCTTACTTAATCTTTTCAGGCCCCAGACCAGCCCAGGCCTCTTATTTATTTATCTGGGGCCCTGTTTACTTCCCTGTTGTAAATTACTTCTGGCTCCTGGCCGTCTGATCACTGCAGTGATAGACTAATAGCTCAGAGCTGCTGCATTTGCCTTGTGTGATGAGGCAAATAATATGCTTAACTTATGGGAGAGAAGTACACCCTCCATTTATTTCAGTGGGGGAAATATTACTCAGGGGAAAGGGCCAAATCATTTACCTAATGGCTGCTGGTGTAATTATGGACAGAATTATGTGAAACAAATCTCCGTGCTCATAAATCTGCACCTCCAGTGTCTCAGAGGCAGAGAGGGAATTCTGGTGGCTGGCACGGGCTCTGACTCTCTGAGCGCATTCCGGTTTGCTTGGCAAGGCAGATGCCTTTCCCCAGCTCCCAATTCTAAACAGCTATGGCTGAGGTGGGCAGACTATAGTCTGCAGCCTCCTCCAGCCCGCTGCCACCTGCTATTGTAAATAAAATTTTATTTGCACACAGCCACAGCCACTCACTTTCATACTGTCTGTGGCCCTGTCTCTGCTCCAGCGGCAGAGGGCCTTAGTTCTTGGCAGGAAACTGTATGGCCCTCAAAGCCAAAAATATTTATAATGTGGCCCTTCACAGAAAAGGTTGCTGATCCTTGCTTTGCCAAAAGAAGAACCTTCTGACACATATTTTATATGGAGATGGAGAGATTGATTTAGACCGCTCCCCGTAGCTTTCTTTTTTCAGACAATGGTTATCACTTGCTCTGTAGTGCTTCCGCATCTCTTCATGTGGCTTCTCTCAACAGTTGGGTGGCTTAGTAGGGATTATGAACTCATTTGGCTGAAGAAAACACCGAGACTCTGCAAGGTGAAGTGTTTGGCCCAAGGTCATTGGGTAAGGCAGTTGCAGGGCTGGGGTTCACACCTTGCCTGTCTGGCTCCAGCTTCCATCTTCTTTCACCTTAGCCTCTCAGCCAAAAAGAAGGATGAAGGCGTTGGCACTGGGAGAGGGTTTTTCTCGGCTTTGCCTCTCTCTGCAGAAGGCTGGTGAAAGGGAACATGTGAGCACCCAAGTCACAAGCAATGTGGAAAGCTCAAGAAATGAGAGGGGTCTTGTTTTCTTGCATCCTCACTTGTTGTGGGGAGGCTGTTGGAGTGGCCCCGGGAGTGCTTGTCGTGTTGGGAAACCTAACAGTTGTTTGCCAGACAGCAAGAGAGAGCCCAAGAGAAAAAGGCCTGGGTGATAAAGAGCTTGTTTCATGGTCTGCGTTGCCTGTGCAATGCTCATTGCCAGAGAGAAAACAGGGTCCATATGGCATCCTCACGGGGGAGGTGGACGCCACCAACTCTGCGGCAGGCAGGGTGGAAGGGGAGCCTTAGCTCTTGCACTCTCTGGGAGCAGTTCTCTTGGCTTTGGGGCCGCCTCAAGCCAGATCCAGACACCCTGAACTTCTACCGTGAGTGGGCAAAGTGAGGGGTCCACAGATCTCACCAGTGTAGATGTAGAAATCTCAGGTTGAAAACAGAAGCAAAAGCACCTCTTCCAAAATAGTGTTTATTCTCTGCACCGAAAAAGGCAAGAAGGTATAGTGGAATAATGGTAAAGAGCACAGCCATGTCACAGCTGCTTCCGTCTGTTGGGTGTGTAAAAAGTAGTAGGCGTTGCCCTAAATCCCATTACCTCTACTGTTCCTTTTGTTCAGTCTCCAGGGTTGTGTCTGACTCTTTTCAACCCTGTAGACTGAGCATACCAGGCTTCCCTGTCCTTCCCTGTCTCCCAGGGCTTGCTCAAACTCATGTCCATTGAGTCGGTGATGCCATCCAACCCTCTCATCCTCTGTCACCCCCTTCTCCTCCTGCCCTCAGTCCCTCCCAGCATCAGGCTCTTTTCCAGTGAGCGGGCTCTTCACAGCAGGGGGCTGGGAAAGACCATCTTCATGATCTCATGTGATCTTCAGCATCATCTTGTGAGATGGGCATTTGCTGAAGAGGAAAGAAACTCAGTGACGATAAATAATTTGCTCAAGCTAATGTGTCAGCCGTGGAGCTGAGAACCCCATCTGCCTGACCCCTTAATCAGTCCATGTACTAGAGGCGGGAAGTGAGGCAGCCACACACATGGTCAAAGCGTCATAGACCAACCGTGCCGTGTGCATACATAATTGTTCTTTTCTGACCTTCAATGTCCAATATTTGAAAGGATATAACAGGCAGCGTTGTAGAAACAATCGAGGGTGATGATATATTTTCAGCATGAACCTATTTCCTGACTCATAGTTAGGAGCTCAGTGTGTTCCTCTCCATTTTCTTAATTCTTCCCATAGCTGATAAGACACGAACTCGAGCTTTACTGTCGCTGCCATCGTTGTCTCTGATGTACTGCTGAGCTCTGCAGGGAGTGGAATACCAGACCCAACCTCTCCCTTGGGGGCATTTTCCATCTAAGATGGATGTACATTTATCCGTGTATCAGTGGTTGTACTGTTATGAACCCAACCAGGGAGAAGGACCATCAACAGATACAGGAGAGCAAAAGGTATTAGCATCACATGCATGACAGGGAAAGTTACATTTTAGAGAAAGCCTTTTTTTTTGCAATTCATTTTTCTTTGCTGAGGCAATAGAAAGCAGAAAAAGATGTGGAAATAGGCAGGTAGGACAGGTGAGGGCCAGCTGTCACTTCTTTTTTGCTTGGGCTGTCAAGGCTCTTGGTTCTGGCTCCTCCCCTCCTGGAGCTGGCATGGACTGTGGTGTGCTGATGAGTTGGGCTTCCATAGCAGAATTAGAAACACAAGAGAATTAACAGGGACTTCCCTTGTGGTCCAGTGGTTAAGACTCTGTACTCTACTGCAGGGGATGTAGTTTCTAACCCTGGAAACTGAGATCCAGGGAACTGAGACCCCACATGCTACACAAGGAACAACCAAAGCAAAAGTAAACAAGCACACTGAAGATGTTACGCCCAAGTCGCGAAGTCTCCCAGTGACCACCAGGGAGCTGGCATCCGATGCAAAAGCAAGAGAGTTTTTATTACCAAGCTGGAGCTGGGGCTCCCACCGTTACCGACGCAGCGGCTAAGGAGAGGAGCCCCGAGTTTTGGGTTACACTGCTTTTATAGGGAATATTCAGGTAAAAGGGTAAAAAGGGGGTGTTCAGGCTGAAGGACAACTGATTGGTTCCCCTCTTCTATAGGGTTGTGTGTGGATTTCTGATTGGTTTTTTTTTACTTCCACGGTAGATCATTACTTCCAAGGTAAATCACAAAGATAAATCATTACTTCCAAAGTAAATCACAAAGATAAATCATTACTTCCAAGGATAATCACAAATTCTTGAACTTAAAGTCAGGAGGTTTAACCTAAGGGCTGATTGGCTCGTGCACAGTGGGGCAAGTTTAGGCAGTATCCAAAGTCTAAGTCTGTTTGCCCGGTACCTTTGCAAAATGGGGTTCTTTTACAAGAGGGAGTAGCTCAGGCTCTTCAAAGATTGCAAAGCAGCCCAAATGGAGAAAGAGGCATTGACTGAACATCAGAGACAGGAAGGTGATTTTAAAAAAAGAGAGTGAGAAAGAAAGGAAAAGAAAAGAAAATTCACATTGTTTGGTGGTGTACTCTGTTGCATGCTGTGCTCGGCAGGGTCTTTCTCCAGCATCTTTATGTCTTCCTCCCAACCCTGTGAGGTGGGTGTTGGTCATCTACATTTGCACTGAAGGAAAGGATTTGAAGAACTGAAGGTCTCAGCGTTAGGAAGAGATGGAAACGAGATCAGAACCCTCTTCTTTCCAATTCAGGAGCTTATTTATTATACACTCCACCCCAGAGGGTCTGTCATCACACTGTGAAGAAGAGATACTGTCTTCACTTCTTTCTGATGACATCCCGACTGTCTCCAAAGAATTCTAGAAATCACGCCAGGGGCTGTGTGTGGCTTCTTGGGATCTGACCACTTCCTCCCTCGAGGAACCTGGCTTCTGGGGACTCTCAAGGTTGCCACAGACAGAAACTTGAAGCAAAGTGGAGTAAGGAAAAACCAAGCAAGCATCAGTGATGAGAACACAAAGTCCTGATCTCGGGCTGGTGTTACAGGCACCAGGACTGGAGCCCGCTGGCTGGCACTCTCCAAATGTCATCTCATGTCTCTCTGCCTCGTAGCTTCATCCCTCAGGTCACCTTCTGACAGAGCTCTGGCAGACTGGCACAATGTCCTTACAGGTTTGCGGTCAGAGAGCCAAGAGTCTTCCCTGTTGCTCGTTCCAGAAGATTCTCAGGGCAGGACTCCTGTTGGGTCTGGCTAGAGCCATGTGCCCTTCTTTGGACTGGTCGTTGTGGCCAGATTCTAGGCGCTCTGATTAACCCAGTATGGGTCACATACTGGAAAAAAGCAGAGTGGATTCTAGGCATCCAGAGACTAGAGCCAGCGTGCCTCTGCCAGGAGGAGCTCTGATTAGGATGCATGCTGAAAATCTCAGCCAGCCTAATGTTCCAGATGCTAGCTAGGCTGCTTCAAGACAGCAGTCATGCCTAGAATGCCTTGCAATTTCATTCCTGGGTCCTCCCTAAAACAGGGAAAGGTCATCTGCAGCTATCTCCAGGAATGACCCAAGGGAGCTTAAAAAAAAAAAAGCCAGATTGAGATGACATCAAGGCTGATGAAGGGTGAACATTAGAATTCATAGGCTGGGAAAATAATGGGGAGAAGGGATGCAAACTTAGGATGGCCATGCCTTTGTTTCCAGATCCTAGAAACTTGACAGGACATTAGGAGAACAGAGAGGACTTGATGGGATTCCTGACTTCACCTCTGACTCCCTCCCCAGCTCTGACTCTGGCCCACGTCTTTGCTCACTCTTGCCGTAGCTAGCCTTTGGCAGTTCAGAGATTCACCATGATTTGTTTTCTCTGCATCTTTCTGCCTTCTCAGTCGTACCTGGAAGGCTTTTCTCACATCCTGCTATCTAAAAGTCAGCTCTTGTTTAGCTTCCTCTAGGAAGCCTTCCCTGCTGGTGCTAGTTTTATTTATTAGAAACACTGCTTCTGGGCCCCTGCCATTTGAGCACTAACCATGCCAACCCCAAAGCTGATGTTTTGTCTGCCTTTCCCACCAGACCGTGAGCTGCTTGTGAGTTAGGAATTGTGTTTTTATTTTTTATTAGCAGGGTTTAGTGTGGGGCTAAAATGTTTTTTAATGGAAAAACTGAATAAATGGTTTCTTAGTGGAAGCTGCTATAACCAAACCCTATACATTGGTGCCTTAAATAACAAACATTTATTTTTTACAGTTCTGGAGACTGTTAAGTATGAGATCAGGATACCAGCACCGTTGGGTTCTGGTGAGAACTCTTGCTGGCTTGCAAAAGGCCATCTCCATGAGGTGTCCTTGCATGAGGATGAGAGATGGAGGGAGAATAGGAGAGAGGGGGGGAGAGAGAGCGGAGGAGAGAGGGAGAGAGAGGGGGAGAGAGAAATAGAGGGAGAATAGGAGAGAGAGAAATGGAGGGAGGGTAGGAGAGAGAGGGGAGAGAGAGGGAGGGAGAGAGTGAGATCTCTGTTCTTTTCTAATAAGGACACTAATCCCAACTTGAGGACCACCCACCATGACCTTATTTAAACCTAATTACCTCCCAAAGGTCCCACCTCCACATACATTGAAGATTAAGACTTCAACTCATGAACTTTGAGGGAAACACAAACATTAAACCCATAACAAATGGGAAGTAGTGCCAGAGAGCAGTTGTTGATTTTATGGAATTCATTATCTTTGAAGTATTTGAGGTGGAAGATTTGAACATCCACTTCACATCTAGAGGTGCACTTCCCAAATATGTTCCATCTTAATAGATGTTCAGAAAGAAGTACCCTGGTCAAACATGTCTGGGAAATACTGTGCTAAAGGCAGTATGGGAAGTTTTCTGACTGTAGGACTTCTCAGAGCCTTGATCATGTTAGTATCCATTGGAACTTTCCAAAAGGTGAAAATTTGTACACAGGTGGTGCCCCAAATATTTTTGACTGGAATCAGGTTTCATGGCACGCTGGGTGGGACTTGGGTTTTATAGGGCTGGTGTTGAGAAAATGTGAGGTTAGAACTTTTAAAAAATTAGGTTAATGTGTGCATAAAAAGACCCTGCAAGAATTATCTGAGGTCAATTTAGTATTTCCAGCAGGAACCCTTTGATCAAAATGGACCAAATGTTGGTCAGTCCAGGTTGGTGATTCTGAAGCCCCATTTAATTATAATCTCAACTTGGCCCTTGAGAGCCTTCTTCTTGCTGGTTCTGATACAGTGGCAGGGTACCTCTCTGAACACTTCCTCTTACTGAGGTCAAGAAGCATTGCAGCGGCAGCTTTTTGAACATCATAGCTGCTGCTTGAAGCTTTGCCTAAAGGAAAGGTAGCTTTTCACCCCCATCCTGCCCTGCCAACACTCCCTGCTCCTCTCCCCCTTCTCCCACCCAGAACCTTCAACACGCCCTCTGTGACTCTGTCTTGGGGGGATTCCTGTGGCTCCAAGAGCAGAGAATAGCTGTAGGCCACTTAGGCATTCTGGGTGGGTCATTGGAATCCAGATCTCTGCCTGAATCCAACTTCCCCACCCTACCCCCACCACTTCCCCTCCAGGGGTGGGGTGAATTCTTCCCAGAGGAGTCCAAGGAGCTGAATGCCTACAAATACACAGCAGCTTCCCCCAAAGTGATGAATATTCATGTCTTCTCTTCATGGGCTGCATTCCAGCCTGGGGACAGGGACCTTTCAGCATTCTACCTCTCGGTTCCTCAGGACTGTGGTCTGACCCTTGTGGATTCCTTCCTTCAGCTAAACTCTCTTTCCTGAAGCTTCGGATCAAGGGTGCTGCACAAGCCTCAGGGCTGTGGCCACCCCAGGCATCCTGGCGTCAGACACCTGCAGAAGCTCAGGGACACAAGGAAACCTGCATGTCACACTCAGGCTCTCCTCTCCCCTCTGGCTTGCAGGCTTGTTTGACCCCTTACTACCTCCCTGCTGTTGCTCAGGCCCATTCTTCCTGCCTGGGATGCCCTGCCTTCTCTTCCAAGGCCTTTCCAAAGCTAAAGGCAGTGCTTTCAGAGTGAGTTTTAAGTTGGAATTGTGAACATTAAATGAAGCAATCCCTTATAAAGCATTTAGCACGTGGCCTGATGCTCAGTAAATGTCCATGGCTTTCTTTTATCTAATCCTTAAGCCTCAATTCCTCCCCATTCAGTGAAGACTTTATGGCAGCCTCACCCCACATTGATCCCCCCAGTTCCTTAGCCTGAGCATCAGGACCACGTGGAGGACACGTTTAGTGATATCGTTGGCATGGTTCCATGGACAGCTCTTCATCTCTGCTGTTATTAAACAGGACACTCTCTCTGTTTCTGCCTTTTTCTCTCAACCACGTCGTGAGGATCATGTTGTTTGCTGGGGTCAGTGGCACAGAGTAGTTGGTTAAGTTACTTGTTTGTTTAATTGAACCAGCTGATTGGCTAAAAAAAAAAAAGTAAAGGACACGGAAATATCATGCTTACTCTTGTGCTGGCAGCCACCCTTTCATTTAAAGAGACTGAAATGTGGCCCTCGCGTGGTGGGGCTGGTAGGGGGGAATCCTGCCCGCACGTGTATGGTGTTTGGTCTTCATTGTTTGAAAACTATGAGTTGATTATATTTAAAATTTCTGAGATTTCATGTAAGAATACATTCCAAAGCAGCTGCAGTACGGGGCCCCGATTTCCATATAGTAATAGTCCTTAGAGCTGAGCCTTGGGTGCTCTTTTCAAGGAGTGCATTTCCCCCAGTTTGCTAACATTCCCAACACCCTCACTGCCCTGCATAGACCCTGCTCATTTATTTTCATAACCTTCATAACCTTAAATTTGGGGGCCAGACCTTCTTCATTCCCAGCAGCAGTGCACAGAAGAGGTGACTGAGGCCCCCAAGGCCAGGGGACAGATTGGTCAGTGATGATGGGGGCCAGCTGGCAGACCCCTTCTTCACAACCCTGGATGCAGAATGGCCCCCCAACGGGGCTCCTTTTTCCTGTGTTGGGTTTGGAAAGTGTCATAGACTGTTATGCCCGCAGTCTGAATCCCCAAAACTGAGAGTACAAGACATCCACGACAATGCAAAAAGCAAAAAAGGGGGTTTTATTTCCAGCTCGAGCCAGGGTCCCCAGCCACATCCAACGTAGTAGAGTGAAGCTAGGGACCCCGGGCCCTGGATTACAGCAGTATTTATAGGTTTAGGACAAAGACAGGGGTTTGGCAAGGGCGAATTGGTTACAACGGTTTCTTAGCATATACTAATGGGCTAAATTTTCGCGTGCGCGGGCTTTCTTAGAGGGTTTCCATCCTTGTCCTGATAGGCTCAGATCAGGCCACGGGGGGGTCATGCCGATTGGCCAAGCCAGTGGAAGATGACCTCAGCTCCTTCTGGGCACTGACCCAGCTTCTTTGTGAATGAGACTCAGGCCTACCCAGGCCCCTGAGGCCTGATATGGCGTTCATCAGGTCCCAGCGAGACTCTACTGGACCTTTCTTTGGTGGTTCGCACAGTCCTTTCACCCCTGAGAAGTAGGCAGAGCAGACGTCCTGATTTCTAGCCATAGACTAGGTTGCCTAGCAACCACCTGGCAGTCCTCAGATGCTCTTGTTGGGACCCTGAAGGCCAGGGCAGGGAAGCAGCCGGAGCCTTTCCAATGCAGGTGTTCATGCAGTCTGTGGACTCTGCAGCACGTCTGCCACCTCTGGTCCCTAAGACCAGGTCCTGTCGCCTGGGTATAATAGGGAGAACAGAGAGAGCTCAGCTGAGCATCGTTCAGGAATGTGCGTTCCCTCTCTGAGGAAGGGCTGGAGCCGCCTGTCCCACATCACAGGCTTTCTCCAACCAGGAGGAGAGCTAGACTTGGTCTCCGTGCCTAGTCCACGCAGCCTCTGGCATCACATAGTGAAGACCAGGCTGTGAAGCTCCTCTGCCTCGTGGGGCTTTGCAGACAGGGGCTTTAGGGAAATGAGGGGGTCTGTTTTTAACTGAAGCGGTTCCTTCATTTTATCCCAGCGTCCCTCAGTCATGGCCCTGTTTTCGCGGTGACACGGCTTCTCTCTCAAGTTTAGGCGCCTCTGTGTCCAGGTCTTGGTGGTGCTGTTGCTGTCACGTGATTTGGGGAGTGCTAATTACCTCCTGAACCGGGCAGCAGCTCTCTGATAGGGAACAATTTGTGGTCAGGAGGCTTCTCTTGCCAGGGATCCCCTCTCTAATTTTCTGCACCATGAAAATGTCTTCCATTCTCTATCATTTGACATCTCTAGGTTCCCTGGGCTCAGGACCTTCTCATGGAGAAGTCAGCTAATTTATTTTCATGAGTTACGTCATTGTAAACGGACTCCATTATTTCTTCCAGAAAAATGTGTGCTTTTATGCACTCCGTGTTTAGACATACCATAAAATGATATATTAATCTGGAAGGGCCCTTTGAGATTCCCTAGTTTAGGCATGGCAAATTGATTACATCTTGAATGCCAACCATGGTTAGATAAATGGTGCCCAGGGTAATATGTTGAAAAGCACTGAGGCCCATCCAAACTCAGAAAGACACCCTGGGATATGCTGTGCTGGACCCAGGATGGTGGCCAGCCAGACATTCCCTACATGCAGCTGTCCCAAGGGAGTTCATGTTCCCCATGTTATAGATGAGGAACCAGCCCAGAAAGCAGAGGCAGCTGTAGGTTTCTGTTAGTCCTTACAATACTCCTGAGCTGAAAAAGGAGCCCCCTCTGCATTGACGGTGCTCCATGTCATGAGATTTGGGGTGAATCTTGAGCGATTAGTGAGAGGGGCCCCCAGTGCTCTGGTGGGGTAAGGGGAGGTGTAGAGCTGAGTGACTGTCTGTCCCCGCAGGTCTCTGACCAGGGGCCACACCCTAGGTCCAAGGAGCTTCTGTACAACTTGCTTTCTATTTCCATTCCCTGTTGTTCCTCTGAGGATGAAGGCAGGTCAGACATGGGCCGTCGGCTGTTAAAAGCATGCTTATAGGTGAGATCTGGAAGGCAGGGGGTCTGCATAACTTAATGACTGGAGGTTAAAAGCCAGACAGACCTGTGTTTGAATCCTCACTTTGGCACTTTGAGTTCCATGGCCAAGTTCCTTCCTTTCCCAGAGGTTCAGTTTAGTTTTCTTTTGTTTGAAAGTAGTGATATTAACACCTCCTTGGTAGAGTTGTGTAAAAAATTAACTGAGATGATGTCTTTAAAGCTTCTAGCACAGTGCACAGCATTTAATTAACACTGTCTCAGTAAATGCTTGCTATTCTTATCATCTGCCTCCGTGGAGCACATTTTCCTCCTGTCAAAAGGCTCTAAGGCAGAGAATTTACCATGGCTCTGAGACTCTATAATCTTAGAACAATAGAAAACAAGATGGTTGCCTATTTATTCTTTTCTAAAAAGTTATTTTTTTTTCCCTAATTAAGAACAATTTGTGTGAAGAATTTTGGAAATAAGTCCTAAGTCATAGTTTTGAAAACATACAGCCTACTCTCTGGAAACTGTTTTCAGTGCCGTGAGGTTGTAGGAAGGGGCTGACCTGGCTCAGAATGAGTGTCCCAGGAGGATGTGAGGGATCTGGGCTCTGTTGACCTATAGGATAGGAGAGATGCTTAAAAAGAGGAAAGGGGGCTCCCACGGGAAATTCCCTCATTGCTGCCTATCTGCATTGCCAGAAACCTCAGCAGAACATTAAAGTTCAGATCCCCACTGTGGAGAGGTTAGGAAATTCTCAGGTAGTGTTCCAAAGGAGCTGTGGGCTCCCCTCCCCCTAGGCCAGAGCGCTTTCCAGAGTTCCGCCAACCCTGCCCCTCCTCCTCCTTCACTCTCTCCTTAGCATCGCCCTGGGGTTAGCGAGGTCTAGACTGCTGGGAGTGGGGGAACGGGGTGCAGTGTAGGGGGACCAGTGCCAGAAGCCAGCCTGCCTGGGTTTGAATCCTCTGCTACTTACCTCAGGCAGATTATTTTTAACCTCTTAGGGGCTCTCAACTTTGTCACCTGTGAAATGGGCATGATGATGGTGCTGGGTTCACAGGATTGCTGTGGACGTGAAATGAGTTAATGCATGAGAGCATGTAGAACCAAGTAAGCATTCCAGCATCATTGTTCTTAACCCAGGGGTTGGGGACGGGAGCTGGGAAAGTCACTTTGGAGAATATCCCCGACTGTCTAAGGTTGCAAGCAGGTGCTAGTCCATGGCCTGTTAGGAAATGGGTCACACAGCAAATGAGTGCTGGGTGAGTGAATGCGTCTTCATCTGTGTTTACAGCAGCTCCCCATCACTCGAGTTACTCCCTGAGCTCCACCTCCTGTCAGACCAGCAGCAGCATAAATGTAATGCAGCTGAATCATCCCGAAATCACCCCTGCCCCCCAGTCCACTGAAAAATTGTCTTCCATGAAACTGGTTCCTGGTGCCCAAAAGGGTGGGGACCTCTGCTCTAAGGGCTGTGGAGACATACACAGACGTTTCTGGATAGGAAGCATCATTTTTCTCATTTCTACCACTCCCAAATTTCTCTCACCTGTACTTTCGGTGCTGATCCTGAAGAAAGCAGACACTGGAAAAGACAGGCAGGTAGCATCAGGAGAGGTGGCGATGGAGTGGGGGCCAGAGGGGGGCACGGAAATGACGTTTGTGGTGAGCCTACCGTGCTCAGCCCTTGGTTAAGTGTGCACTGTCAGGAGGAGTGAACCAGCTCGACCAAGATCCCACAGCTACGTTGTAATAAGGTCTAGGGTTCAGGCTGAGCGCTGTGTGGATTGGGATCCAGGCTAGGTCCGCCGCTTTAGCTCCCAGCCCTGTTGCTCAAAAAGTTCTCCATGGTCCTGCAGCAATAACGCCACGATCGTTTACCTCGATGCGTGCCCTGCTAAATGAAGCATCTGAGCATGAACGCACCAAGCGAATCATTTACCAGGCAGCAGTTTTCTCATTAAGAACATGTGTCAGCAAAGGAGTCTGTATCTCACCATGAAGCAGTCCTGTGGGGGAGTCATTGGTCTCCACGGAAAAGAAAGCGAAATACAAAAGCCGTGACCCTAGAAGAGGAGGAGAGGGAGGAGGAAGAGGGTGAAAAATAGTAGGATTAGGGCAGACGCAAAGCTTAGGCGGAAAGGTCAACGAGTATACTGCGTGGTTTCTGGCACTGAAACCTGCTTTGATCTTCGCTGTGTGAACTTGGGCAAATTGCTTAACCTCCCTGTGCCTCAGTTTCCTTATTTGTGAAAGAGCCTTGTGTGTGTACTCAAACCTGCCTGACTCTTTGCCATCCTATAGACTGAAGCCCGCCAGGCTCCTCTGTCCATGGAATTTTCCAGACAAGAATACTGGAATGGGATACAAATGTCTGTTGCGTGTACGCTCTGAGCTGGACACTCAGACTCTGCTCTGTTCCAGGTTACGGGGACATAGCTGGGAATGAAACAGAAAAGTATGAGACCCGAGGGAGCCCATATTAGTGGAGGATGCACGAGATAAACAAGCTGAACAAATAAAACAGCTGATCTGTTGGATAGTGATACCAGCTAAAAAGAGTAATTACACAGCAAAGATGTTTCCCGGTGGCGAGGTGAGTGTTAGTCTGGTAGCCAGAGGAACCCTGCTTGGTGCTCTGTGGTGACCTAAATGAGAAGGAAATCCAGGAAAGAGGAGATATATGTATACGAACTGATACTCACTTTGCCTAATAGCAGAAATTAACACAACACTGTAAAGCGTCTGTACTCTAGTGAAAACTAGTTTTAAAGGTAGCCAGAGAAGCGCTTAGGAGAAGGCGATGGCACCCCACTCCAGTACTCCTGCCTGGCAAATCCCATGGACGGAGGAGCCTGGTGGGCTGCAGTCCATGGGGCCACTAGGAGTCGGACTTGACTGAGCGACTTCCCTTTCACTTTTCACTTTCATGCATTGGAGAAGGAAATGGCAACCCACTCCAGTGTTCTTGCCTGGAGAATCCCAGGGATGGGGGAGCCTGGTGGGCTGCTGTCTTTGGGGTCGCACAGAGTTGGACACGACTGAAGACTTAGCAGCAGCAGCAGCAGCAGAGAAGTGCTTGCTGAGAAAGTGACTTTTGAATGACACCTGGAGAAAGGTGAGAGAGAGGTGTGTGATGTCTGGGGAAGAGCACTGAGCAAGTGAGTGAGTGAGTGAGTGGATGAGGTTGTGTGGATGAAATGCAATCATAATATGTGTAAAGCACTTAGAAGAGTCCCTCACACATAGTCCATGCTCAATGAATGGTAGGTGTTTTTATATTCCGCAGACAAAGCAACAAAGGTGCTACCACACCCATATTTTTGACTTTTGGAAATGTTTTCAAGATGTGCAGACAGGGAGGCCCCAGAACTTCCTCTGATCTATGGACAGACACTGTACAATGGGACCTCTCTGGGCTCAAGCTGACTCATCACATACACGTGGATCATGATAATGTTTCCTTAGACCTGTAGCCTCTGGAGATTTTCCATATATTTACACATTTTGCATGACTTATTCCTTCCAGCAGCCCTGTACTGTGGGGTAGGTAAGGCAGGTGCACCCAGCTGCCCATCTAGTTTAGAAAGGGTAAAGGGATCTCCCGTTTCCCCAGAAGTTACTGCCAGGCATTCTGCAACTGCTTTGCATCTGTGTGTTGCCTTCCTTAATCCTCCCCCACGCCCAGGAGGACACAGGTTACCATTGCTGACACTGCTGGTTGAGATGTGGGAAACCGAGGCGCAGCTGGGGCTGTGACTGGTCCTGAGAGGCAGGACCGAGAGTGCCCTGCAAGGGCTGGCACCTCAGTCTCCCGTGAGACAGCATCGTCGTGGTTTTCTTGACCCCCACCTTTGTCCATGTGTGAGGCCTTGGGGGTGCCAGGTTGGAGTGGTGGGCGTGCATGGGAAACCAGAGGACGGGGCCTGGGGTTGGTTGGCTTGCAGTTAAGTGAAGTAGAAAGCAACCCAGTGAGACAGGCCCAGATCCGATAATCCCGATCGCAGGAATGCCAGGTCTAAAAGCAGCCCTGGGCCCAGAGAACAATGGCTTTGCGCAGCAGCAGGGAAGGGCACGGTCATTGCCCCCAACCCAGACAGCTGCTCCTGATCCAGCAGAGCCAGGGCCCGGGGGGTTTGGCTGGTGCGGCCCCAGAGAAGGCTGACTCACAGATGAGAGCACAGCCCAGGAAGGAAGGGAAAATGCAGAAGCCAAATTTGCCCCTAGTGGCATACACTTTGGGGCTGAGTAATGCGGCAGACAGCCAGTCCCTTTAACATCCCACCCAGAGTGGAAGCACACCCTGAAGCCACAGAGATCGTCTGTACTGAAACAGTTGAGCAGAAGGGAACCTCAGACTCTGCCGCTTCTTTGGGAAAAGGTTTTGCGGTCCTGACTCCCCCGCCCCGCACCTTCCAGAGTGGGACCTTGTGAAGTGAAGCAGTCTCCAAGGGAAATAAATTTGAGGAAATATTTCAGATCACATTTTCCCTCCCATTGACTCGTATTTACTGGTCTTGGTGGGGAGTCTGAGGGTGGTACTTAGAGGACCTTCAAGGGAAATTCTAAAACAATAGACTAGGCTTTCAAAAATGTGGTCATGTTGAGATGTCTTGGGTTGCTTTACCCTGGCTTCGAAAAGGAGTGGCCAAAACATCTTGATTTACTAAAATCCTCCCAGAACATAAATCACTGGGGTGAGGGTTGGGGGGAGCTGGGTGCTGTCCGAGCTCATGCTGAGATGGGCCCAGTGCCCGTCTCCCATGATCTTCTGGTTCACTCTGCTCTCTGCCCCTGAGCTGCCCTCAGCCCAGCCCATAAGCACCACTTCTGCCCAGGCCCCGCAGGAATTAACAGGGCCTAGGTCTGAGGAGTTGGCCATGGTGAATTTCAAAGGAAAACTAGCCTACAAGTCACAGGATTGGAAGAGGATGGGAGTGAGTGGGTTCCCCATTCTTCTGTGGTCCAGGAGACGGTTCCTGAACATCTTTGGTATGTCCATGTATGCCTGAGGCCAAGGTAAAATGAAGTTTCTAGACTATTTTGCCCTTTGGCACAAGTGGTAAAGAATCCTCCTGCCTGTGGAGGAGAAGCAAGAGATGTGAGTTTGATCTCTGGGTCAGGAAGATCCTCTGGAGTAGGAAATGGCAACCTGGTTCAGTATTTCTTGCCTGGGAAGTCCCATGTACAGAGGAGCCTGGTGGGTTACAGTCCATGGGGTCACAAAGAGTCGGTCACGACTAAGCATGCACACACCACTGAGCTAACAGCCCATGCTGTCTGCTTAATCACTTTGATGAAGGTTTAGGCCTCTAGAACAGGAAGAAAATGTGGGAAATCAGAATTTCAATTTTCTTCAATTACTTTTCTCAGTATGTAAGTTATTTCAGATGTTCCTACAAAAAATATCCAGATTAAAAGAAACAGCCATAGAAATATCTACAACTCCATTCCTAACTCCTGGTGATTAAATTGGGCCTACTCAGAGAACTTGTGTCTGAGGCCATGGTTCTCTGGGATTTTGAGTGCAGCTTTGGTTCCCTGTGTTTGAGTCTGCACACTCAAGGTGAAAGCTGTGCAAATAAGAGTGATCTGGCCTACTGACTGTCAGCCTGGGATGCCTCTCAGTCTCCCTTTTCAGGAATCAGTGGCGCCATTTTCTTCTTTTCCCTGTGCTCATCTGTGAGATGTTCCTCTTGCTTGAACTCAAGTTCTCAAGCCCCTGGTTCCCTGTCTGTCTTCCTCCCTCAGTGCTGTCTCCCCACCCTCCCGCCCCCTTACCTTTCTGTTGTGGTTTGGTGGTGAAGCCCATATCGTCTGGTGAGAGATCTTAGCAGCGACTCCAGCCGCTTGGTGACTGATCCCTGCACTACACGCCATGCACCGCATAATCTCATTCTGAGAACAGCCGCCTGAGGAGGGTCAAGAAGTCGGGCACAGCAAAGTCACGTGACTTCACTGAAGTTCCAGCTGATGAGAATGGAAGCCAGGATTTGCACTTAGCTCTGTTTGACCCCCTGCAACCTTGGAATGCTGATGATTTTGACTCCTTTTATGGTCTATGTTGTTGGCTAACTTTGTGCACATCCTCATTTGAACTTGGCAATTAACGAACTATCTGCAGGCACATAATTATTTTTTATTTAGGCAAGGCATTCACATTTCTTTGTGTCCTCCTGGTGTCTAGCACAACACCTTACCCAGAGAAGACCTGTGTGTCTGTGTGTTGTTTGAGAGGTGAGTGTGCAGCTGGTGCTCACTTTGTGCCATTTACCAGGAGGTAGAAAAGATGGGAGACCCCGCTTATGCTCTGTGGGAAGGTGGTGACAGTTCATCCCAACCTTTTGGTATCACGTCCCCATAGCTGTTGTTGTTCAGTCGCTAAGTTGTGTCCCATTCTTTGCGACTCTGTGGACTGCAGCACACCAGGCTTCCCTGTCCTTCACTGTCTCCCAGAGTTTGCTCAAACTCCTGTCCATTGAGTCAGTGATGCCATTCAGCCATCTCATCCTCTGTTGCCCCTGTTTCTCTTGTCCTCTATCTTTCCCAGCATCAGGGTCTTTTCGCATCAGATGGCCAAAGTATTGATTGAACTTGAGCTTCAGCATCAGTCCTTCCAAGGACTGGTTAAAACATCTTTGGGCCCACCCCTAGAGGTCTTGAGTCAGGAGGTCTGGGTGGGACTGGGTAATCTGCATTTCTCCTAAACTCCTAGGTGGTCTGGGACTCACTCTGAGAAACACTCATAACAGGAAATACAACCCAAGTTCAAGTCTCAGCTCAACCACTTACTGTCTGACCACAGGCCAGTTTCTACAACTCTGTCACATCCAGTAGAGTTTTCTTTAAACAGAATGATAACCTCATCATGCTGTTGTGAAAACAAACAGAATATCACAGAAACATTGAATTTCTTTACTAAAGCAGATATGGCTCTTCCTGTCCTGTAACACAAATATGGATTCATTTAGTACCCGTGAGAAGCCTGGGAGGTGGCTCTTTTATTTTCTTCATTGTCCAGAGAGGTGACTGCGGCCCAGAGAGGTTCTGTGACTTGCCTGCAAGCCCTCCCTAACTCCGAGGAGCTGGGCTCCACCCCGGGCAGCCTGGCTGGAGAATCCATGCCCTCAGTCTCCACAGTGTACAGTACTGTGTTGTGGTTGACAAGCATTCCTTCTTGCTCTTAGGCTACGAATGAGCCCTCCCAAAGGGCAGAGAGGCTGATTTTCTAGTTTGTAGGCATATTAACTAGAAATGACAAAGTAAAGACAACTGTTTTATGACCACAGCTTGAAAATCACACATTGACCTCCTTTCTTGATATCAGTTTGACTGTATCTCTTTAAACTTCTCTGGCACTGGGGTTTATCATTGCTCAAGAGGAGGGTGCTTGAAAGAAGCCTTGTGGGCTGAAGGAGTGTAGGAGGTGGGTTGCGGGTCAGTAATAAAAGGGGAGAGAGGTTTGCAGCTTCCCCACTGAGAGCCTCAGGAGTCTGACCAGCGGGCGGGTGCAGAGGCACAGCCTAAGGAAGGGGCAGTGATGGACAGGGTGGGAGGGGAGCAAATAGTTTCAGCCTGGCCGGGTAACTGAAGCCGAGGGGGCAGGCAGTGCGAGAATTCCAGCTATGTCATGGGAAATGGCTATGGCCGGGACTCTGATTAGCAGCCGACCACAAATCCCCTGGGACCCAGCCAGGGGTCAGGAGACTGGGGCACCACTGGGATGCCAAATGGTTGCTGTATTTTATTGTCAAAGAAGAAGGAGGCGATTTTGACTGTTATCCCTGGATGTGAGTGCTGGCACTGCCAGGAGCCGAGAGCTGGGTGGAGACGTGGGAGTGAGAAGGAGCTAGAAAAATCCACTCTTCATTCCGGGGAACACAGAGGAAAGGCCGAGCCATGCTGCTGGGGCTTGGCATGATCTCAAGGCTTTTCTGGCCACCCTTTCTGAAGCATTTCTGCCCTTTCTTCTCCTCTCTGCAAGGTGAGACATCAAAGTCTCCGTTGCCATGAAAGGGAAAAATTGACCTCAATTCTCAAAAGTGTAGATGGAATGGAACAGCAGGATTTCTGGGAGAAGTGACTTCACCCATGAATCCCTGTAGTTTCCTCGTTTGATATCTTAGGCTTGGAGCTAAGCAATGAGATGTGGAAACATCTAACTTGCAGAGTAAATGAATTCAGTGCCATAATGGGGACCCCTGGAGGAAGAGGTTTGTGTCACTTGATTCATTCTCCTGGCTTATCTCAGGGCCTGGCACCATTCAGCCCTTATAAATGTTTGTTGAATGAAATGGGGGTTGATTGATTAATAGATTGATTATGTCCAAGGGGATAATGGATTCAAAGAGAATCTCAGCCAGCTTTTTCAAAATGCCTGATGAATAAAAGCTTTCTCTGAGTTCATCATGGTTTTGTGTGACTATAGAAGGAAATCTTTCAGCCAAGCCTCTTTTGGGGAGGATTTCACTGGGTTTCAAAGCACACTTTTGAGATCAGCAGTCCAAGCCCTAGAGTTACACTAAACAGGTTTGCACTGGGCAGATGTAATGTGTTAACTTGACCACCTTCCTCCTCAAATCATTAAAATAATCTTTGCAAAGGGCTTGGCACAAGCTCTCAGTAAGTACAGCTCTTTGGTGTCGATGAGGATTATGTTTAACTGCAATGAATATAAAATCACATGGTAACAGGGTTTAAAAAAGTAGAGATTTATTTGTCAACTAAGAATCCATGGAGAGGAAGTCCAGAGTTGGTGTTGCATCTCTGCTCAAACACCTACTCAGAGAGCCATGTTGCTTTATCTTTTTCTTCCGTTATTCCTATGCTATGACCTTACCCCAGCCGTCTAAGTTTGTGTGGCAGCGTCACATACATTTTCCAACAGGCCAAATGGAAGAAAACCCAAGAAAGGAAAAGGACGTATACCAGCGGCCTTTTAAGGAAAGTAGTTACGTAAAACTTCTGCTCACATCTTATTATCTTATGGTGGATTGTGCTTTCAAAAAAAAAAAAAATATCCAGAGATCTCTGTCTTCTAATTAGTATTTTTAGACCATTTACATTTAATGCAAGTACTGGTATGTTGAGTCTGCTGTTTTATATTCTGTTTTCTGTGTGATCTGGGTTTTGTCTCTCAGTTTTCTTTTTTCCTCCAGTCTTCTTGTAGATTATATGATCATTTTTATAGAATTCCATTTTGATTCATTTATAGTGTTTTTGAATGTCTCTTTTTGTATGGTTTTTTTAGTAGTTTCTCTAGATATTATGTTACATATATTATACTTAACACATTATTATCACTGGTTTTGGCAATTTACCAGCTTGAGTGAAGTGTAGAAAACTTACCTCCATTTATGTCCCTTTACCCTCCACAATTTAAAATGTAATTGTCTTAAATATTTCCTTTCTGTACAGGACGAACCACACTAGGCAGTGATATAATTTTTGTTTCAGCCACAAACAAAATTTAGAAACCTTAACAGGATAAGGGAAATAAATTTACTCATATTTTTGCCCTCCCCATTGTTCTTTGGCTTTTCTGATGTTCATTTCTTTTCTATTTAGAGAATTTCTTTTAGCCATTTTTAAAGATAAATCTACTGTGACAGATTCTCCTAGTCTCTCATCTGAGAATGTCTTGATTTCCCTTTCATTCTGAAGGATGCTTTTGCTGTATAGAATTTAGGATAAACAGTTCTTTTTTTTTTTTCAGCTCTTGAAAACATTTTTGTCATTACCTTCTGAACTTCATGGTCTCTGATTTGAAATCTACTGTTATTTGAATTGTTTTTCTCCAAATGGCAACCCACTCCAGTGTTCTTGCCTGGAGAATCCCAGGGACGGGGGAGCCTGGTGGGCTGCCGTCTATGGGGTCACACAGAGTTGGACACAACTGAAATGACTTAGCAGCAGCAGCATAGATAAAGTGGTTTATTTTACTCACTGCTTTTTTTGTTTGTTTGTTTTTGTTTTGTTTTTTAGTTTTCAAAACTTTGGCTATAAAGCACAGAGTTATTTGGGCTTATCCTGTTTGAGTGCTCACCTTCTTGCACTTGGAGTCTTCTCTTCCAAACCTGGGACGTTTTCAGCTGTTATTTCCTCAAGTACAGCTCTATTGTCCTTTTTTCCTAGGTCCCCCAGTGACGACAGACGTTGGACCTCTGAGGCACTGCCCGCTTCTGTTCAGTCTGTCTTCTCTCTCTTGTTCAGTTTAGGCCATTTCTGTTGCCCCGTCCTCAAGCTTACTTAGTCTTTCTTCTTTTCATTCCATTCTGCTGTGAGCCCACCCATTGAGGTGTTTTNGTTTTTTTTTTTTTTTTTTTGATTATTGTATTTTTCAGTTGTAAAACTTCCATTTAATTCTTCTTTCATCTTCAGTCTCTGTACTGAGACTTTCTAGGTTTGTTATTTGTGCCAAGCATATTCTTTATTGCTCATGGACGCATTTTTATGATGACTGCTTTAAAAATTCACATCAGCATTGGCACCTTTTGATTGTCTTTTAAAATTTAAGTTGTGGCTTTCCTTGCTCATGGTACAATGGGTGGTTTTTCTATTGAAACTGAACACTTTAGGTATTGTGTAATGAAACTCTATTTAACTCTTTTGTTTTGTCTGGCTCCTGACACTCCTCTGGCAGTGGAAGGGAGTGACACAGCCTTATTATTGCCAGAGGTGAAATTTCTAATTCCCCATTGATTGCTGGGAGAGAGATCTCCTTGTTATGGCTGGATGACAGTGAGAATTCTACTCTCTCCAGCCTTCTGTTGACGCCACCTGGCTGATGGGCAAGAGTGATTGTCACTGCTCCCCATGTGGCTTCCCCAACACCACAGAGGGCAGAGGTGCCCTCATTATCTCTGGGCAGTGGTGAAAGTGCTGAGCTTCCCCAAGACTCCCCTGATACCACCCTAGTGGTTAGATTGCTAGGAAGAGACACCTTGTTACCTGTCAACAGCTGAGTCTAGAAGACCAGGCCCTCCACATGATCTCCACTGACACTGTGGTGAAGGATTTCATTACCACTCAGAGATAACTTGATCTTCACAGATACTGCCGCAGCAAGGGGTTGGGATGCCTTGTCAGGCTGATTAGGGCAGAAGCTTCCCCATTCAGCCAGTGCTCGTAGAGATGAAGCCACAGATTTGGCTGGAGTAGAGCAGTTATTGTCTACAAGTTTTCTGCTTACCAGGCTGCCTCTTTTCTGCTCCTTTGACTAAGGCAACAGGCTTTTTTGTTCTGTCCCCATTGATCTACTGGGGCTGCTGCTCTGGGATAGGGGAGGCAAAAAGACAACCCAAGGAACTCACCATCATGTCATTCTTTGGGTTCCAGATCTTGAGCCAGGCTGCCTTCTTCTCCATATCCATTAGAGTCTTCTGATACTTGTTTCATATCATGTTGAGGGCCTTAAATGAAAGTCAGTGGAAGAAATAAGGAAAACTGTCTATTCCACCTTCCTAGAAGCAGAAGTCCTCGATGATGGCTTTCTAAGCATCACCAGGGACCTTTATGTTTCTGACAAGGCAGACGTGAGCTAGTTGACCTGAGCTATGGTTTATTCATTTATAAATCCTTTCTAAATCCCCTAGTGATTATTCTTAAAGATTGTACCTGATGCCCATTAGAAAAGAGATGGAAGATGCTTTCCACTGAACTCTTGATGAAAGCTGCCCTCAAGAGGAGGAAACAGCCCAGGGCTGGGCAGAGAAGGGGGTACAGTTGGGCCTTTCCATCTCCACAGCTTGGGAATGCCCTTCCTCCTGCTGATCCCAGGACCAGGCTGCTGGGGCAGGAAGACTGTTGATGTACTGAGCAAGCCACTTGTCAGAGTAGCTTTTGGGGATAGGAGTCGATCAGGGTGTCCTCAGTTCAAGTCTTAAGGATCATGAAATGAGATGCAGTCTGGCCTTGAGTGTGTGTATGTATGTACACGTGCGCTTTGTGGCTGTCTGCAGGATAGCCGTCTTAGAGGAAGCCACGTTTTCAAAGTCTTTCCTTTACCAGCACATCTGTTTCTCACCCCGTGTCAGGAGGGAATGAGCAGAAATGAGAGTCATTGTTTTTCTCCTTAGCAGTCAGAAGAGTGAACTGGGTGGCTTATAATAATAAGTCTGCCATTTCTCAGACTATTTCCTGAAGCTTCTAGAGGCTAGTAAATTAAAAAGTGCTGTAGCCAAAAACATTTGAGAAATTCTAGGGTAAAACGAGTTAGACGCCCTTCTTCACTGTGGGCCTTCTAAGGGCCTTCAATGTGCTGACGTGTGGCGTAAAATCTGCCTTGTTTGCCACGCTTACCCAGTCATGGATCCATTTTATTATTTATTTATTTATTTCTTCAGTAAATATCCATTTATTATTCCGTTTGTATAGAGCACAGAAACCAATAAAATAAATCTTTACTGTTGGACCTTGGAACAGTGTTTCCCCTTCGGTTCAGTTCAGTTCAGTTGCTCAGTCGTGTCCGACTCTCTGTGACCCCATGAATTGCAGCATGCCAGGCCTCCCTGTCCATCACCAACTCCCGGAATTCACTCAGACTCACGTCCATCGAGTCGGTGATGCCATCCAGCCATCTCATCCTCTGTCGTCCCCTTCTCCTCCTGCCCCCAATCCCTCCCAGCATCAGCTGTTTTCCTTTAGGTAGGTGCAGTAACTGGAAGGGGCCACAAAGGGGGACTTGGGGGTACTGGTCGTGTGTGGTTTCTTGACATTGGTGCTGGTTACACGTGTGTGTTTAGTTTGTGAAAATTCATTGAGCTCAAAGCTTATTTTGCTTCAACAGAAAGTATATAAAATCTCATTTTATATAAAAACATTATGACTGGGATTAATGAAAGTAACTTAGCATAGGTCCTGGCACATAGTAACTATTTTAAAAAGGCTTCTATATTTTTTCTTCTTCCAATTTATTTTATATTTTTAACTTTTTATTTTATACTGGAGTGTAGCTGATTAGCAATTTGATAGTTTCAGGTGGACAGCAAAGGGACTCAGCCATATATATATACATGTAATGGATCCATTTTATGATGGAACATTGCAGGAGACTAGAAGTGCTGCCTGAGACAAGATACAGCATTTCATAACTTCATAGAGAAAATGTTCCTCTAACCAAAGTGCACAAGCAAACTCTCTCCCTATCTGTGCCCAGCTCTGTGTTTTCAGAAAAGGCAGCCACAACTTGCCTCTGTCACTTAAGAAGTTGGGGAATGTTATCTTGGGTCCATGTCCCCTGTAAACCCTTAAAGGAAAAGGAAAATCCCAGAACTCTACCGTAGGTTTCTTCCAAAGAGTCAAGGCCCCCATGTTACATTGGGATGCAGGCTCATTCCGCTGATGTGCCGACCAAGGTGTATATCCTCTTCTCACCTCTCTCAGCTGTAGCCCTGGATCCACATTAGAATTGAGATCCTTGCTCATTGAAGGGTCGTTTGCTCCAGTGACTTGATTTTTCCAAGGACAGAAAGAAGGTTTGTACTTTTAGCAGCTTATGGGGCATTGGAGTTTTCAGTACATTAATTTCAGATCCAAATTGTTCATGATGTCGCATCATGTAAACGTGAC
Organism: Redunca redunca; assembly: GCA_006410935.1. NCBI lineage: Eukaryota > Metazoa > Chordata > Mammalia > Artiodactyla > Bovidae > Redunca > Redunca redunca. The sequence goes on along the minus strand of SJYQ01091862.1, from coordinate 666,267 downwards.
TTGAGCCAGGAGAAATGGCTCTGATGCTATCAGTTGCAGACACCGAGGTGTTGACAGCGCTTGGAACAGTCTCACTTTGTCTGAGCAGGAATGTCGAAAGCTAACCGTGTTGATAGGGAAGATTTGAGCACATTGTCCTTTTGTCGGGGCAAATATGTGGATACGCTCTGTAAACTGGTCGTTATCTGACTCACAGACACAGGGCTGATCAGCTCAAACTCCAGCCACGGACGCTAGGCTACCAAAAACCGCAGCTGCTGTTAGCGTGGCTTTAACCAAGTCTTGCTGAAGCTGGTAGGTCAAATGTCTGTTTTTAGCTTTCTCTTCCTATTGGATTCTCAGAACTGATTTTTAGATGACTTCCTCTGTTAATCTTCCTAAGTAAGCAAACCATTCTCTTTGCCAAAAGATATGGTCAAAAGATGGCTTGCTATGGGCTTGTTTTGAAGGTTATTTGGAAAAGCTTTGGTGAGCTTACATGTCCAAAAAGAACATTCCCACAAATCATGCTCATTTTCCTAATCCTCATTCTCAGTTTGCTCCAGATTTCAAGATAAATTTTAGAATACCTGAATGTTGACAGACTACTTGATTAATACAATAGCTGATATTTATTGTGTTCTTGAAAGTTACCAGGTACCTTGCTATCGTTTATAATCAGATTATATCAGATTTAACTCCCTCAAAACTCCATGGGGCTATCTTGACTTTATAGTGAAGGAACTGAGACACAGAGTGACTGCGGAACAGGTTCACAGTTGCTCAGCCAACGATGCTCTGGGGCTGGGATTTGAAGCCAACAGTCCAACCCTGGAGCCTGTGCGTCCCCTGTCACCTGCACACAGCCCCGTTCCCAGAAATCATATGAGATGGCAGGCAGGGGCTGGACCTAGAACCCTAGGACTAGGCAGAAGGGGCAAAGTCAGGCTCATCTGGGTGTCTGGCAGGCAGCGGACCCCAGGACATGGAAACTATGGCTGTGTAGGTAACATATAGGGTGGTGGATTAGAAGTGATGGGAGCAGAACTCAGGGCTGGAGAATCAGGAGCCTGTGTTCCCCAGGGACTTGGAAAGGCTGGCAGCATCAAGGGACCTTGTCGGGATTTCAGCTGGGTGGGTAGGGTTCAGAGGCAGCGCCTGCAAGTGAAGGCACACTGCTCACCTCAACAGGTTCAGGGCAAAGGAAAGCACCTGAAACCAGTAACTGGAACTGGAGGCCAAGGTGGAGACCGAAGGCAAAAGTTGAGCTAATATATCAGGTTTAGAGCCAGAGTCGTCTCTGCCCAAGTGATAATTAACTAGTATTGATTTGGGACAAGCCCCCAGGGAGAATGCAAGCAGGCTGTGCCTGACACACAGCCTGTCCTGGAGCCAAAGAGAAAACCCAGGCATGGGCGTTTCAAAACAAACAAACAAAATGCCGACTATCTCGATTTTGTCCGACAGTCTGTTGGTGGAGACAGGGAGGCTGCAGGGGTGCTGAGATACCACCTAGCCACTCACTCAAATGAAACCCTGTCTCTGCCAGTTTACAGGCATCATATCTGTTGAGAGGCTGGAGGTTCTACAAAGGGACCTGCAAATTGCCCAATATGATACCCATTGCTTTGTAAAGTCTGGAAGCTAGAAAAAAAGTTTTTGGACTTTAGAGATTGTTCAAGGAGAGAAAACTCATTGTCCACTTGCCAAAGACTGGAAACTTGCCCTGAGTCTAAGCGGTGTCTTGGGGGTCCTCCTGCCCTCTTCTGGGCCCAGGTGGAGTGAGAGGTTGGCCATGTAACTTGAATTGAAGCAACTAATCAGTCTTTAGCTGTGTGTTCAGAAACCTGGCCTACATGAGCAAAAGTGATGTCTTATCCACACACATGCAATAGGAGATATAAACTGGATTAAAACCAGAGCAGGGAAGGCTGTGGGGCCTCAGAGCCTTCTGAAGGTATTTTTAGAATGCTTTTAACCTGAAAAAGGGAAAGTGCCACCTTTCTGGAGACCAGGAGCTGCAAATGGCTCGTAGCTAAACCAGGCTAATAACTAATTTGGGGAGGCCCCCTAGCTGCTCCCTGGGGTTGGGGTGGGAGTTCTGTTGTTATGCTGTGAGAATATGACCTGCAGGGGATGGAATCCTAGCCACCCACCCCCACCTCCACCTCCCGCTCCCTGGGACTGGGACGCTGAAGGGGACAGGGGAGAAAATAACTATCCCTATGTTGGTGAGTGTGGTTTGCAAAGCATGTGGACAGAGTTCACGTCATTATCAGCACTGGACCCACTGGTTGGCCCCAGACTCGCCACCACGTCTTCTGCTGAGGATCTTGAGGCGCTGGACCTGTGTCCTTGCAGCTCAGCAGGAGACTGTCAGCTCATACACTCAGCAAGAAGATAGTCTCATAAAAATGACCCTGAAAAATAACGCAAATCACTCCCAACCCCGAGAGCTGTGTCCGCCCAGTTTGCTCTCCAGAGTGGGAAGTGATCAGTTTCTTCAGTGGAGTGCCAGCTGAAGTAGTTGCCTTTCATTTTGAGGGCGTGTTTTATGAAAAAATAAAAAGGAGAGTTTCTCAGCTCCCGGCCTGCTGAGATGCACATACATGAGGAGCGTGGAGGAGCCGAGACACCAGGAGAGCGACAGGCTTGCATCTCCCCTTCCACACTCCTGCTCCCGGGGCATCTGCCTTCCCAGTGAGCAGCGGGGCAGGTAGCAATTTCAGTGGCTGACTTTCTCTTCTTCTCTGTAACAAATGCACATACTTGAATTTGCCCAGTTTACATGAGTGTGCGCTGGAAATGTACTGTAAGTTCCAGAGCAGGCATTCCAGCCAATGCCTCTGACTCCGGACCTGGGCCTCTTTATACCCCCGTCACATGGCCTCCCCCAGCCTGGTGTTGCCTGACCAAGGGGACGGTTATCTGCTGACCTTTCAGTGATAATGATGGTAGTGATGATGCTCGTCATCATGGTAGTGACAGCTTTGAGATTTCATCTTGCACTGAGTATCATACATGTTTTTATCTTCTTTGCTCTTCTAACAACAGCCTGGGAGAGGCTCTGATTATGCCCATTTGATAGAATGGAAAACTAAGGCACAGAAGGACAGAACAAGGTCATTAAGCTTTTAAGTGCCAGAGACAGGATTTGAACCCAGATCTGGGCAGCTCCCAAGACCATTCCATACCCTCACCACCTTGCTCTTCTGCCTCTTTCTCATTTTTTTCCTTACCATGGAGCCACATGCTCACACGCCCTGTGAGGACAGCCAGCCCTTTGAAGGGAGAAGGAGCAGACAGGAGTGTCTTACCCTGGGCTCTCTAGCTGGCTCTTTACTCTTTAGTTTTGGATGTGCTGGGTCTCTGTTGCTGCCTGGGGCTTTCCTAGCTGCAGTGAGTGGGTGTCACTCTCCAGGGGCAGGCCTCTCGCGCCGTGGAGCGCCGGCTAGGCACGTGGGCTTCGGGGGCTGTGGTGCCTCGTGAGCTGAGTTGCTCCGCTGCACATGTTGTCCTCCAGGACCAGGGATGGAATAGATATCCCCTGCGTGGGCAGTTGGATTCTTAACCACTGAACCCCCAGGGAAGTCCCTGGCTTGCTTTTAATGGGGACCCGGAAGAAATTAGTTCCGAATGACCTGGTCATCCAGATAAATAAATTTCCCAAGAAGTATGCCCCTGATGCCAAGTGAACCCCTGGCCAGCCCCGCTTCTGCCTGCTCTGTGCTCTGCAGAGGAAGCTCAGGCGGGCCCTGACAGGAGAGTTGTCCCAGCACCTGTTTTCCTCCCACCAAGCTGTCACTCCAAGCTTTGGAGTGATTGTCACACCTTCAGTGCGGTTGGGCCATTAGAAGCCAGGCCCCATGGTGCAGTGGACAGAGCTCAGGAAAGTCTCAGAAAGAAGCCAGGAGGTTTGATCCCAGTAAAAGGGGGAAGCAGGGCCATGCACCGTGGAGGGAATGCACTCCCAGGCAGGCCTGGGTGTAAATGGTGCATTTAATGAAACAGCCACCTGCTGTGCTGAGGGAGATGGTCCAGGTCAGGCCAGGAGCGACTGGCTCAATGGGAAGCAGGAGGGAATTGCCGCTTCCTTTGAAAGCACTGATCCCAGTGTCTTTTATACTTTGCTTTTCTCTTTCACTCCCTGCCCTCATTCCTGGCCTGCCACCTGCCTTCCAAGTCCCCAGGTGTGGTCCACTGCCACGCCCATCACATCTAGAAGTCCAGCTGCAAAATGCTCCAGGCTTGTCTCTCTCAGGGGAGATAAAGGTTTGAGTTTTGCTTCCTCCAAGCTGTGGGGGCCTCAATTTCAGTAGATGTTCCCAGCACCTCTGGCATGAATTCAAATTGCCGATCCCCAGAGCCACATGCTATGGGAGTCCTTTAAGAATGACAGGTTATTTACAGAGTGGTATCTGGAAGTTGCTCTACATCTCCAGGTCCTCTGGAGATGGGTAGATTGGACGTCTGTTGCTCAGATGGAAACTCCTGCTCAAGATCACAATGCTTTAGTAATGCCCAAGAAAGGAAGCCGGGTTACCTGGTTCCCAGGTCAGTCCTCTCACCTTCTACCTCGCTCTCGTTGTTGTTCATGCCTGACTCTTTCTGACCCCAGGGACTGCAGCAGACCAGGCTTCCCTGTCCTTCACTGTCTCCTGGAGTTTGCTCAAATTCATATCCATAGAGTCAGTGATGCCATCCAGTCTTCTCATCCTCTGCCTCCCCGTTCTCCTCCTGCCCTCAGTCTTTCCCAGCATCAGAGTCTTTTCCAGTGAATTGGCTCTTCGCATCATGTGGCCAGAGAATGGGAGCTTCAGCTTCAGCATCAGTCCTTCCAACAAATATTCAGGGTTAATATCCTTTAGGATCAACAGGTTTGATCTCCTTGCTGTCCAAGGGACTCTCAGGAGTCTTCTCCAGCACCACAGTTTGAAAGCATCAGTTCCTCAGTGCTCAGCCTTCTTTATAGTCCAACTCTCACACCCATACATGACTATTGGAAAAACCATAGCTTTGACTTTACAGACCTTTGTCAGCAAAGTGATGTCTCTGCTTTTTAATATGCTGTATCTTGTATCTATATCTTGGTACCTCCTGACAAAGAGGTAACAGTGACTACTCCACCTCAAATCCTTATATCCCTGTGTGATATGTCTGAGAAAAAAAGTGTGTGTGTGTGAGATAAAGAGGTGTGTGTGTGTGTGTGTGTGTGTACATGTGCGCACATTTGTGGAGCTGAATGGGAAATTGTTCCCTGATCTCAGCCTGGAACAGAGACCATTTCTCTTCCCTTATTTAGACTGCTGTTTAGACCCAGGTGTCTTCTACTTGTCCCTGAGAAACCTGCACAGCCTCATAGCTTTATCTTACTTTATATTTAACCTCATTAGCCATTTGCAGGCTTGCCTGGACCAGATCATAAGGGCAGACACACAAGGCAAGGGGCCCTGATGTTTATCTCTGCTGAGGAGTGTCTGGTGTAGTAATTAACTTCCAGATCCTCAATAAACAGGATATGAGGGGAAAAATCAGAAAAGCCCTTGCTAATTTACAGACAACTTTGTAAAGGAAACCAATTATTTGTTTATTTGTTGCTTGCATAGGGAATATTTGCAATATCTAATTGCAAATCAAAATGTAATGGAGAAGAGCCTGGTTTGGTATCTAATTTCCAGGGTTAGAATCCCACTCACTGACTGCATAATTCTGGGTGAGTTCCTTTCTCTCTCAGAGCCTCAATTTCGTCATCCGTAAAACAGGAATGTAAAACAAGGACGAAATGAGATACTCAGTTAAAGTGCTTGGCACTGTCCCTGGCATACAGAGAGCTTGACTACAGTAGGGAGTCCTGTCCAGCATCTGTGGCCGTCCAGTGCCGGGTGGTACTCACTATGCCTACAGCTCAGATTCCTACTGAAGTGGGATCAGCTGACATCGATCATTCCTGACTCAGGAGGGAAGAATCTGTTGGAATTTAATTGTTAAGGGAGTGCCTTAAGACCTTCCTGGTTTGGGACACAATTGCATTACCAGATTTCAAAGATCATTTTACATTATTTATGCCCCTGATCTTTCAAGTTGTGTGACATCTTGCCCCACTTTGCTTTTATGGGCACAAGCAAAAGCAATGGAAACAGTGGCCCCTCTTAGGCCCTGGCTTCTTGGACTCCCTGGACTTGAGCTGACAGGCACTGGAGGCTGCACCAGGGGTCTCCGGAGTCTGGGTCTCTACTGATCGACTAACAAGCCAGAAGTCAATCATTGCAGAACTCTTTAAGAGGGAAAAGCCAGGCTGCCCTGCAGATGACAGGAACAGAATTTTGGAGCTGGAGTTAATAAAGGAATCTTACCACATGATGAAAAAAAGCCCGTGTCGTGTTTCTTTGTGAGGTTAAGCTATATCTTTTCCTAATGAGACCATTTACAATGATTTTATCCCCAAACCATCACTGAGTACAAAATGCCCTTCTCTGAGCAATCAAATAAAATCTGTTAGTGTCACTTCCTTTTAATTTGTCATGCAATTAGTGTGTGATTGGAATTTCCAAAGCTATGTTTCTTCTGTTTTAGGGATTAGATGGCTTGCGGTCATGAACGACAGAGTCAGAGAGATCTAGCTTCAAATCCTGGCATCTTCCACCTACTGACTGTTTAGCTTTTGGCAGATCATGTAACCTTTCTGACCTCAGTTTTCTCCTCTCTAAAATGGGAATCTGATATTCCTCTAAACGTCCTCTGAATAGTAGATGTGCACTGACATCTGGCACTGTAGTAACTTTTTAATAAATGGCAGTATTAGGAGTATTTTGATTGTTTTAAAATGATACTGTTAGTCACAAACATCATTGATCTGCCTTGGAGAGCAACTTAGGACTTCCAGGATATAATTAAATGTGTCAGTTCCACTCCATCACGGTTTGAGCTTGAGCCATCCTATTTCCTTGTTAAGCATTTATTAGACTATTTAAGAAATAAGTATTTTATATAGGGTGCCAATGCCAAATCACAATTAGTGACAATTTTTTAACAACGCATAACAGAGGTCGGGAACTATTTACGACGACAACAGCCACTGAACAATGTGCAAAGAAAACATTATGCTGTCTTGGCCATTCCTAACATTTCAGATAAAGGTGTTGCATTTAATTAATCTCTCGAAGGTTTAATCTCAGACTTATTAAGAGCATTATTTTGTGAAGGCAAACAAACAGCTCTGCTAGCGGCACCAAACATGTTTATTCCAAATAGTTAATTAAATTGTGTCAGTTCCTGCCCTGGAGCTTTCAAGCTATTCTGTTGTTCTACCCGTGTGGACATTTTGTCATCATTCATTTTTATTTCATCTCCGGCCTTTTAAAGAGAGAAGCTGAGCAGCAGCCCAAGCATGTGTGTAGCTGGAGCTGTTTGCAGAGTTAAATTGGTTAAACTCGGGCCCACCGCTGGCTGCTGGAGCCACCTTCATTTCTCAAAACCTGTTCAGGTGTTTCCTCCACCATCAAAACTTACCTGAACAATCTTGATCCTGAACATGAGCAGGAATAGTGGACCAAGGCTTGGAAGGCTCTGGAAGTGCCTGGAGCTTGGAGCCACATGGAAGGAGCAGCAGAGACTGGACTCTGGGTGCAAAGAGATCTGACGGCTGGCTCCCAAAGCTGCCGGCCCATATCTCTTCTTGTTTCACTCTGACCTGCAAAAATAGATAGGGATGTATCAGCTTAGCATCGTTCTCCAGGAAGTACAGAGACATCCTTCTGGCTTTAGAAATACAAGGCACTAGCCCTGTTATGGAGAAGGCAATGGCACCCCGCTCCAGTACTCTTGCCTGCAAAATCCCATGGACGGAGGAGCCTGGTAGGCTGCAGTCCATGGGACTGCAAAGAGTCGGACACGACTGAGCAACTTCACTTTGACTTTTCACACTTTCATGCATTGGGGAAGGAAATGGCAACCCACTCCAGTATTCTTGCCTAGAGAATTCCAGCGGTGGGGGAGCCTGGTAGGCTGCCGTCTATGGGGTCGCACAGAGTCGGACACGACTGAAGCGACTTAGTAGCAGCAGCAGCAGCAGCCCTGTTATGGGGGAAGGGGCAGGGAGGACATGGAGGAAGAGGGAAAGGCGCCCAGCTCTGCTTGCCCAGGATGCAGAAGCTGGTGAGTCAGCATCAGGAAGACTCCAGTGTTTAGATGTCCAAAGCCTGAGGATACTGGATGTGGGGCAGATTGGACCAGACGTTATCCATAAAGAAGCAGGAGGTTCTGTGTCTCTCCACACGCCCACCCTGACACCTCCAAAAGTACCAGGTTAGAAAGTGCAAAGAGTAGAAAGACAGGTACAGAGGGCAGGCTCTCTCAAACTTAGTCCACACAGATACATGCCTGCAGGGCACACTCATAAATGAGCATCCCTCAGGCTTCCATCCTCAAGGAGCTATAATGGCAGAAGATGCGCATGGCCAAGCACTGAGCACTGAGTCTGAGCAGACACTGGGCTGAGTGGTTCCCCTCCGTTGACTTCAAACAACTCTTTGAGGTAGGCACAGTCATTAGTTCCATTTTACAGACCAGGAAACTAAGGCACAAAGAATTAGGTAACTTGCCCAAGGTCCCCTAGCTAGTAGGTGGTGGCCCAAGGATTCTACTGCACAAAAAAGATAATGTGCTAGAATCATGTGTTAAAGAAATGCGTAAACAGGGACTTTCCTGGGGGTCCAGTAGTTAAGACTTCGCCTCCTAGAGCAAGGGGTGCTGGTCTGGTCTCTGGTCGGGGTGCTGAAGTCACACACACCCTGTGGCTGAAAACCCAAGACATAAAACAGAAGCGATAGTGTAACAAATTCCGTGAAAACTTTAAAAAATGGTCATAAAAAAAAAGATCTTTAAAAAAAGAGTAAAAAGTAAGTAAATAAAATACATACACACACACACACAAACACATGTGTGCGTGCTAAGTCACTTCAGTCGTGTCCAACTCTTTGCGATCCCATGGACTGTAGCTCTCCAGGCTCCTCTGCCCATGGGATTCTTCAGATAAGAATTCTGCAATGGGTTGCCATTTCCTTTTACAACACACATTCATACAAACATGCATATCTGCATAGCAGCTTGGCAAATCTGTGTGAAATCTGAAAAAACTCAGGACTGTAGCTGTTTCAAGGAGGAAGGAGTCTCTGTGAGCTGGGTTTTGGCAAAGATGTCATGAGACACGGGAGTGTACCACTTGGGGTTGGAAGAACTTACAAATGTGGGGACAGACAGGAAGAGCATCACGCAGGAGGGGCTGGGGTGATCTGAGACGAGCGGGAGGCGAGTTAGATGGCGGGCAGGAGGATGGCTGGGGCCAGCTGGCTTATGAGGGGCCTTGAACGTCAAGCCGTTGTCACCGCACCAGGGCCCGGGGAAATGAAGTGCTGAAAGCGCAGCCGCTGGTGGAAGCCTGACAGAGACCAGGCTCCTTCCGGCCCGAGATCCCCTTGTCCTAAAGATGGAAACTGCCCTTAGTCAGCAGGATCATGGGCCATACGCCGCATCGTTGTTAACTTTCAATGCCACCACCAGCCTGTGCCCGAGAAGGAATAGGTTTTTTATGTTTTATTTTTTCCTTCTTAGCCATTTATTTTCCGAGAAGGAGTATGTTTGCGGTCCTAACTGGAAGTGTGTGTTCTGGCTCTGCCTCCAGCAGTGTGCCTTTGGAAGACTGCCCCGGCTGCTCTGGGCCTGAGCCTCTCTGCACTGTAAAGCTGGGGGACAGTGCATGGCTGGCACAGCTGGTCCTCGGTGTGTGTGAGGTAATTCTGTGGTTATCATTGTCTTCTTCAGCTTTGAGACATGAGCATTATTCCAGAGCCTGGAGAATGCCAGAGACAGACCAGCTCAGAGCATGCAGGTTTAAACCTCTCTCTCAGCTTCTCAACTGTCTAATCTAAGGGCATCAGCTCTTCTAAAGGGTGACAGGAGGTGCAACCAACGTGGCCTGGCCGCTTGGCTACGAAGAGTTTCTTTGCGGCTGCCTGAGTCACCAGGCTGAGAAGGCATGCGTGCTTCCTTTTATGTGGAGAAACTCAGCTTAGCCCGCGCTGTGGGCCCTTCCAGCATCTGCACATCCCTGCCTTAGGAGCCGGGTGATGGGCCAGACGGAAGGCCACTTATCCTCAGCGGACCTCAGGGGGCATCTAGAGGTAATAAATTGTATTTCCTCTTGAGTACAGGAGACAGGAAGCTCCAAATTGGACTCTAATTAACTCTGAAGGAACAATGGGTTTCTCCAGAGCCTGGCAGTTCCAATCGGGTCTAAGGAGGTGTCACGCAGCCTTGGAAAATAATTACAACCGTAATGACGATGCCTCCAAAGTCGGGCTCCTGACGATACACCTCGAACAAATGTGTTTCTCCTTCCTCATAAGGTTCGCTGCCTTTAATTGCTACCCTGCTTCATTAAGGGGCAATTAATTTTGCCACTGGGTTTAAAAAGGCAGTAATTATAAGGCGAGGACAAAAGCCCGTGGTTAAACATAATCAGCTGGATGTAAAAGGTGCTCCCTGGCCGATCCAGAAGGAGGGAGGGAGAGAGGCTTGTGTTCTAGGCAGGCAGCGTTTTCCTTCTTGGGTGTTTCTTGCCCCCGTTCACGACTGCCTCCGCTCTCACAGGGTTGGGTGTGTGATGAGCTTATTGTATCTGCCCAGGTTGCAAGACTTGGTATCTCACAGGTCTTTGTTTTTGATGTCTTAGTCAGTGGATCTTCTCCTGCCATAGAGGTCGACCAGAAGGCTTGGGCCAGGTTCAGTAGGTGGCTTTCCGGAGAGACCAGACCACCCCCCTGCCACCTGAGGATTCTGCAGGTTAGGGGCACTTTTAAAAGATTATCTTTATTTACTTATTCGTGGTGGCACTGGGTCTTCACTGCTGCACGTGAGCGTCTTTCTCGTTGCAGCAGCCAGGCTACTCTCGAGTTGCGGCGCTCCGGTTTCTCAGCGCGGAGGCTTCTCTTCCCGCAGAGCGCAGGCTCCAGGGCACCGCGGCTCAGTAGTTGGGGTGCGTGGGTTTAGTCACTCCGCAGCATGTGGAATCTTCCCAGAGCAGGGTTGAAACTGTGTCCCCTGCATTGGCAGGCGTATTCTTGATCCTGGAGCACCTGAGAAGTCCTGGGGGCACTTTTAATTCCTGTGTCATCCTTGACACACATTCATTCTCTCATCTTCCATCAAATGTTTATTAAGAACATTCTAGACACTTCACTAGACTCTTGGGATGAAATGGTGAGCACAGGCATGTTCCATGTCTTCAGATGGGCCGGCTGGATGTTAGTGAAATAATAACCCAACTACAGAATGAGAATCATTGAAACATGCCACGCAAGAAAAGGGGATCATAAACCTGGGGCATCAATGTGGTCAAGGAAGAGGACCCCAAGAGAGGGACTCTGAGCTGAGATCGGGAGAGGAACTCAGGTTAGCCCATGTGGGAGGGAGGGAACGTTCTGGTCCCAGGGCTCTGTGACAAGGGCAAGGGAGACACTTAAGAGCAGGAAATTGGGTCTTCCCTGGAAGTCCTACGGTCAGGACTCTGCTTCCCCTGCTGAGGGCCTGGGTTCAATCCCTAGTTGGAGAACTAAGAACCAAGATTTTATAAACTGCGTGGTGCAGCCAAAAAAATAAAAACAAAACGGAAAATATAGTCAGTGGACTGGAGCACAGAGGTGAAGGAGGTGAGTGCTGCACGTATCAGGCAGAGGCTGGCAGCTAGATGGACCTTAGTTCTCTATCCGTGAAATAAAGGTGGTGTTGCCTTCTCCTGTCTGTACCGCAACAGCACTGTGGGCATAAAGTGAGAGAGTAGCTGTGTGAGATCACAGAGCCAGGTTCACGGAGATCCTGCAGCCAGGTTCACGGAGATCCTGCCAGGCGCTCGGGGTTTTCCTTATACTGGAGAGGCAAGCTGGACCACAGTCCTCAACTTCATGACACTGTTTGTGAGAGGTCAGGCCTTCTGCTTTGATATTCCTGTGCTCTCCCCCCATTTTTTCCATGTACCCTGGCAATCCTGCCTGTGGCCAGTTCTCTCTCTCTCTCTCTCTCATCCCCTCTCCCTTCCCCTTCCCCTTCCTGTCCCTTCACTGCTCATACCACCCCCATCACACATGGGAGTGCGTACATATACGTATTGTTCAAGCAAGCAAAACTGGAATCACACTGCAACACCATGGGCTTTGGTGTCAGATTGAGTTCATATCTTGACTGTGTTAATCACTGACGCCTTGAGGAAGGTACTTAACCTCTCTAAACTTCAGTTTCTACATCCGCAAAATGAAGGTGAGCACATCAACCTCACTGGTAGCATTTGGATTAGACAAGACAGTCTGAAAAACTGCACTTAGCAAGCTGTGAACACGCAGTAACAATGGCAGCAGTCAGTACTGAGTGCTCAGTACAGCGTCTGACACCTAGCAGGTGTAGTCGCTGAGAAGAGTATCAATAAGGGCGCCTTAGGATAAAGTGGCAGAAACCCAGCTCATACAAAAATTGAGGGCTTAGGCGCCGTTAGGGCTCATCTTCTTTTGCTCTCTTTCTTCCTGCAATTCGGCTATGTTCTCTCTGGGACAAACGGGCTCTCCTTTTATCTTTTTCTTTTCTTTCTCCCAAGACTTTATTGTCTTCAGAGCAGTTTTAGGTTTACAGCAGAGTTGAAAGGAAGCCACGAAGCTTGCCCACGCGCCCTCCTTCTGCACGTGTGTGGCCCTACCACGGCCAGCATTCCCCACCGAGCAGGGCGTTTGTACCCTCGATGAAGCTGCACTGATTCATCATAATTACTCAAAGCCTGCAGTTTAGATTAAGCCTCTCTCAGTGGTGCACAGCCTATGGGTTTGGACAAACGTACAATGACAGGCATCCATCAGTGTAGCGTCATACAGGGTATTTTCACTGTGGGTGGGCTTTCTCCATGGAGCAGAAAGGTGGTCTCTAGAATCGCCAGCGACCTGTTCTTCCACCCAACCTGGGAAGGGATGTCCTCTTCGCAGGGTGGAAGCACAGCTCCCAGGGTGGGTGCTCACTGGCTCTGCGTGCACACATGCCCATCACAGGGCCTAAGGGTAGAACCTGGGATCTGATCTGGGATGATGGACAGTGTCCGCTGTGTGGTTGAGGCCTGGGAGTGTGGGTGCGGGTTCTTCCCGAGAGGGAGGGTGTTGTAGCAGAGACGCCCCCTGATGAAGGCCCACGTTGAGTAAGAGTGCAGGCTCGACCCCTGGGTGCTTGTGTTCAGACTCCTCAGTGGCTTCGAGGATTAGCGCTGTGTCATTTGACTCAGGACCTAGACGTTTTACGAGTCCCAGTTTACACTCAGTCTCAGAGCTAATGAACTGCTTTGCCATTTCTCTCTGTCGCTGGGCTGAATCCAGTGGGCAGTGACCCAACACCCAAGTGATTTGTGGGCCTGAAGGAGGAGGGGGGAGACTGATTATGGAGTCAGCAATTACTCTGCCCAAGCCCATGCCTGGCAGGGCCTTATCTTTATTTATAGCTGGCTGAGCCTCCCAGAGCACAGTTTTTGCCCTTGAGTGACTAGTACACTGCAGTTTTAGTTCATAAAACACTGTTTGTTTATAATCCTTAACGGATTCTGTTTTATTAAAAGAGAAGTCTCCATCCAGAGTATAAATAAAGTTAACTGGTTAAGTTTAGTTTACGTTCACAGGGAATATGCAATGGATGGGCACACTCCACAGAGTCATGCACACTCATGACCTGACTTTATTAAAAAATGTTTAAAGGCCTCTGTGGTCTGGACAAAACCTTTTCCAAGGGAAGGAGGGTGGGGTGGAGGCATTTAAGATTTTTAAATCAGCTTTGTGGCAGTGGATTTTTTTTTTAGTTTTTTTAAATTTTTGTTTATTTGACAATATAGCAGGCATATCTTTGGGTATGGTTCTGTGATTGGGGAGATGGAATTAGGATATACTTAAGCCTATTTCTATTGGAGTGTGTGTGTGTGTGTGTGTGTGTGTGTGAGAGAGAGAGAGAGAGAGACATAAGAAGAGAAAGAGACAGACAGCATGCAACGCAAGGGAGTAGTGAAGGCTTCCTGGAGTATGTGGCATTGAGGTGAGTCTTTAAGAATGGGTCCAATTCTGAGCATTTCAAGAGCAAACAGAAAGAAAAAAACAAAAAACATGAGTCAAATTCATAGCAAAGGGAAAAAATTGAGATTGCATAGGATATTGTGAAAGGGCCAGTTTGCAGAGGGCATTAAGATGACACAAAGAAGAGTAGGTAGATTCAAGGACAGGATGGTGCTGGAGGATGTCTGATGCAGCGGGTTTCATACTTGACTTAGAAGGCAGTGGGGAACCACTGAGTTTTTGAGCTGAGCATAGTTCAGCTTACTTTTTCCATGATTCTTCCAGTTGGCCCCATCCTCAGAAGTGATCCCACCTGTGGTAAGCAGTACCTTCCTAGAACCCTGGGGGAACAGCCCCATCTCTCTCCCCATTGCCCTCACCTCCTTCCTTCTGGTCTTTGTGGTTGCTGAAGCTCCAGGTGGCGGTGGCCTCTGGGTGCAGGTTCACTCTTGGAAGGAAGGAAGGGGGAACGTCAAGGTCTCTGTGGCTGAACAGGCTCTAAATTTCTTACCAAAGACCTACTAGTGCTTCAGGAGTTTCTAAGTAAAGTTTGGTCCCCATTGGATGGAACGGTTCTTTGGGGTCTCCCCATAGCAGCCTTGCCAAGGAGAAGAGAAGTCCAGGAATGAAAGTGGAATACTTAAAGGCGGGAAAACTCCAGGAGCTGCCAGGGATATTGTGTCTCCAGCCTTCCCTCCCTCCCTTTCTTCTAGTGAATGCATTTATTAAGCTCCCCTTATGTACTTGGCATTTTCCATAGAGTGGCCCACTGGGGGGACCAGAAGGGTTTCTTGGGAAAGAAAGATCACAGCCCCAAGCATCATCACTATATGTGTGTGTTACCCACTCAGTCATACCTGACTCTGCAACCCCGTGGACCCTAGCCTGCCAGGCTTCTCTGTCCATGGAGTTCAACAGGCTGGAATACTGGAGTGGGTAGCCATTCCCTTCTCCAGGAAATCTTCCCTACCCAGGGATCGAACCCAGGTCACCTTCATCGCAGACAGATTCTATACCGTCTGAGCCACCAGGGAAACCCTATCATCACTATGCTTATACATAAAGGAAGGGTTGGCAAATGACTGGTGTATTTTTGAGACTGTCCTCTCTGCCCACAGCCAACATCACAAACAGATCACAAAACATTCTCACAGAGCCTGGAAGATGGCTCAGGACCATTCTTGAAACAGTGCTCCCGGAAGCAACTTCCAACTAGTAAGTGTGGGCTCCTAGGATTGTTCCTGCATGTCTGACGTCCTTACTAAATACCAGCTGAACACGCCCAGGCTTCCTTCACACAGGATTGTCTGGCATGCCTAGAGGTGCCCACACACTCCACCCGCTGGCTTCCCCTGACCCCAGCTCTCCACACACCCCGCCCCCAGCCCTTCTTGTGCTCACTCACAGCTGAGAAGACACACTGGCCACCACTGAAAACTGGCAGTGATATTTGAGGGTGGGGGAGAGGCCAGGGTTATATGTAGGGGTTAATGTCGTGTGAGTCAGAAGCCTGGGTCGTATTCCAGGCGTCCTCTGCTAGCTGGGACCTTGGGCAGACCCACCTGCCTGGATTTTGGTCTTTTCATCATTGAAACAAGAGTTTGGATGAAGTGGTGGGATCCCTTCTGGCCCTGGCATTTTCAGATCCAATTCACTAAAATATTTCCCTTTTAAATCGAAGAAACGAAGTTCCAGTTTGACCTTTCAGTGGTGGAGGAAATAACAAGGGAAGGAGGTAAAATGGGTTTCTGGTTTCGTTACTGTATATGTTCCAGTATAAATAAGCGCTCTGTGATCCCTAACCGAGCAGAACTCAATTCAGGCTCTCCACTTAGACCTTTGCCTCGTTGTCACAGCTCTCAAGCTCCTTGTTTCCCGCTCCCTGCTCCCAGCCTAATGTGCACAACCCTGAAGGCTGCAGGAGGATCTGGTAGCAGTCCCCGGGGGAGACCTTTCTGAACAGACCCTGGCTCCACCTCTGGACCGCCCAGTGCCACGTTCCCATCACCGGGGGGAAGTGAGGGTCTCTTGCCCTCCCACCAGCCCTGCTCTGGGCGCTGCGGACTCCTCCGTAGGCAGGACAGGGCTGCGGGAGGTGGCAGCGACCCGGCTGCCACTCCCCTGTGGAGGTGTGCTTGCTGTACTCACAGTGTTTGTGGCTAATACATCAGGATTTCCTTGGGAGGGTACTTGGCGCAGAGCACGTCTCCAGAACGCCAGCAGATAGATGGCCTTCTCTCGCATCATTCTTCCTTGTTTTGGCAGGGTTGAAGGGGTGACTAGCTGCTGACAAGAGCCAGGGAGAAGGAGCCCCACTTTTCCCAGGAGCTTTCAGTCTCACAGCTTGGCCCTGTATGACGCTGTCAGAGCTTCACGTTGTTCCCGTCACTCCCTGTTTTCTGGCATATTTCACTCCCTGCTTCACCCAGCCCGGCCCTGCCAGAATCCTGGTCCTGGCGCCCACGTTTGTTTTCACCGCTGGTTGGAAGCCCCTCGGGGCGGGCTGCTCTGGGAGAAGTAGGGCTTCGAAGCTGTGAGTGTGGGCCAGATTCAGCCTGCCTGGGTGGCATGCTGTGCTCGCTGGGGAGACACACACCCTGGGTGAGCTCCGCACCTCTCATTCAGATGTCCTTCTGGGAAGTGAGGAGAAGGAGGATGGAAGAGCCGCGAGGGTTAGCAAAACAGGTAACACCACCTTGTGCATAGCGAGTGCTCAGAAATGTCGGCTCTTGTTCACTATTGTTTTTCTCTTTGAATGAATGAATGGTGATTCTTGGATCCTTCTGCCTGCCCTGAGTGTCTTGAGGATAAGGACGGAACCATCTGCTTCTTCTGTGGTTTCTTCTGTCTCTCTCCTGACAGGGTACTGCTGGATACACAGGAAACATCCTATATCCAGCTTTGGGATTTTAATCAAAGTGCCCTGCATCAAAGGCAGGAGTACCAAGGAGAAAACTTGTACCTGGACAGGGCTATCCGGTGAAAAACGAGAGGGGGCCCTTCTGTTAGAGATCTCTCTGGGAGGCAGATTTAAAGAAGATTCAGACCCGATGCTGGGTTTCCCTGGTGGCCTAGTTGGTAAATAATCTGCAAAGGGGAGATCAGGTTAGACCCCTGGGTCAAGAAGATTCCCTGGAGAAGGAAATAACAACCCACTCCAGTATTCTTGCCTGGAGAATTCCATGGACAGAGGAGCCTGCCGAGCTGCAGTCCATGGGGTTGCAAAGAGTCGGACACGACTGAGCATCTAAACCAACCCAAACCAATGGGGCTGCCGCTGGGGCGGGGCGTCCCCTGGGAAGGGCTGGGACCGTGGGGGCCGAGGCGCGACCCGGCAGCTCTCAACCGTGGCAATGGATCATTGAGAAGCTACTTGCTTGTTACACCACTGAGGCTTTCAAATGGTTACTCTGAAAATTAGAACAATGCCCCCCACCCCACCCCTGCATTATGTTACTTCAGGCCATTTCCATTCAGAAACACGTTCTGGAGTTAAAGTCAGGGACTGGGTAAGAGCTGGGGCCCCTGGGACTTGGCTTACCCCAGGTGTGCCCAGGCAGTGTGTCACGCACAGGGCACGAGATAGCAACTGCGGTGCACGGTGGAGAGAAGAGGCCAGACCTTCAGCTCCAGCGGACAGGACAGCGCAGCTGCAGTTGGGACCTTACTAGGTGCCTTGCTCTGGCCACAGCATTTTATGTGCACGGTCACATTTAATCGTTGTAGCTACATAGTAAGGCAGGTGTCTTGGGTCATGCCCCAGAGAAGCAGAGCCTGAGCTCAGGATTCTTTTCCAAGTGATTGGATGTGGATGTGCTTGAGGAGAGAACTTTAAGAGAAGGAAGCAGGCTGGAATAGGGGAGGAAGCCGAGGATAGTCCTGGCTGCAGGAAACATCTCGCCTCAGCCTGACCCCCTGGCGGTGTTGGCTTGCGAAGGGAACCCTAGGTTTGCTCTCACTGGAGGCAAGGGGGCTGTCCTCTCGTGTCTGTCACAAGCTGGGACTCACACCTCCTGCAGAGGGTGAGGCATACTTTCCCCCGCATTTCTGGGAGAGCCACTCCCGTATTCCCATATTAGCAGCCAAGTCCTACAGCCACTGGGGGACGGGAAAGGGAAAGTGGGGTGTGCCCGATAGCATTTGCTACTGTAGGTGTAATCAATAGGCCCCTTTTCCAGATGAGGAAGCTGAGGCCTAGAGTGTTTTGTGTAATTGGCCCCCAGCTGTGTGGAGGCAGGAGTCAAACCCAGGCATCTCTCTCTAGAATCTTTGGACTTGGCTTGACTTACACTCCCTCCCTTGATACTCCAGTACTTTGGCCACCTCATGCGAAGAGTTGATTCACTGGAAAAGACTCTGATGCTGGGAGGGATTGGGGGCCGGAGGAGAAGGGGACGACCCAGGATGAGATGGCTGGATGGCATCATGGACACGATGGGCCTGAGTCTGAGTGAACTCCGGGAGATGGTGATGGACAGGGAGGCCTGGCGTGCTGCGATTCATGGGGTCGCAAAGAGTCGGACACGACTGAGCGACTGAACTGAAACTGGACTGACTTACACTCCCTCCCTTGATAACTCATGTTTCCAAGCAAGGGCCGGGGAGGAACCAGTAAACCAGAGAAAGGTGAGAGATGAGCTCAGGAGACCTGGAAAGAAGGTGAGAGGAGCCCAAGGGGCAAGCCCAGAGTTTAGGCCTCTGCAGTGTGAGCAGCTCGCCGTGCTTTTTCATCCTCTCCTCCATGTTTGGACCCTGCAAGTCTCACAGCCCGGGAGCCCCCTCAGTCCCGGGCAAATCAGGACAGCCGGTCTGCATGGGCTTCTGGATGGGAGCACGGCGTGGTGCTGCACAGCACCAGTGAGGCGGTAAAAGTGATCAGAGCTGTCAGCCCCCGGGGCTCCTGGAGCCCGAGCTAGGGGTTCTAGGGGCTGATTAGGATACAGGGCTGAGGGGGAGCAGGTCAGGAAAAGGAGGGTATCCTGGCCAGGAACTGAGCAGAGAGGGTGGTCTAGATCCAGGGTGGGCTCATGAGAGGAGAGTCTTGGATAGATTGGAGAAGGGGAGGGGGAGTAAGTTACCAGTCCCCGAGGCCTCCTCAGGGAGCTCGCCAGAAATAGATACCCTGCTTCTGCCTCCCACTTTCAAGCAGGCTGTTTTGCTGTGTGTGTGTGTGTGTGTGTGTGTGTGTGTGTGTGTGCGCGCGCGCGCGTGTATGTGTGAGAGAGAGAGAGAGAGAGAGTGCAAGGAAGAGAGAAGACAGGAGGATGTGCACTGGAATCAATCCTGAGTGAGTATTGTCCTGTTAAGTTCCTGTCCATCTGTAGGGCTGGGCAAAGTGAAATTCACTCCTGTGCTCTTGAAAGGCCCCATCACCTAAAGCCAGGTAACCTGCAGACCTGATGAGGAGAAGCTCTCAGGAAGCCAGGAGCCACACGACATGAATAATCATAGCCTTGGGTAAAGAATTCACATCTGAGGTGTAAAAGCCTAAAAGAAAAAGGGGAATCTTGGGTCCCCAGGATTGAGTCTCAGGCTGTAATGGCTCAATTCTCATACATTATGTATATAATCCTTGTAATGTGTTAGTCGCTCAGTCGTGTCTGCCTCTTTGTGACGCCATGGACTGTAGCCCACCAGGCTCCTCTGTCCATGGGATTTTCTCAGCAAGAATATTGGAATGGGTTGCTGTTTTCTCCTCCAAAGGATCTTCCCAATCCAGGGATGATCCCAGGTGTCTTGCGTTGCAGGCGGATTCTTTACCATCTGAGTCACCAGGGAAGCCCTGTGTAATGTAGATATATAAATACACATGTAGGTATGTATAGATACACATATATATTCATGTGTATATAAAAATACAGATATGTGTATGCATGGGTATACACACATACACGCACACACACACACACATGCCTCCTTCTAACCAGAAAAATACTGTGGCCCGTTCTCCAGATGGGGAACTTCAGCCAAGATCCAGACTCAGGGCTTAAGCAGATTTTTAGGAGTTGAAGTGAGGAGCCAAGGATCACTGAGTTTAACCTCCTTTGGAGGTCAGATTAGCAATCCTCCCCGCCCCCACAGCACTGTTGACACATGGTCCCGTTGGACTCATGGTTGGACTGCCACTTGCTGCCACCTCAGGGGTAAAAAGGTGGTCACGTGATCATCTGGTGACATAGGGCAGAGCAAAGTTCCAGCCAAGACCCCTCCACGCTGGCTGGAGCAGAGGGTGGATGGGGCTTGGAGCTGTGCATTCTAGAAGGGATGCTGGGAAGATTTGTTTAGAAGTGCTTCGGTTCGCCACTGCTATTTCCAGCTCCTATTTCGTGCTGTTTTTCTCTAATTATCCCTAATCAGTGTAAACTCCTGAGAAGTCTGCTTTGTTGGGGAAGTGCTCTAGGAAAAGGATCCTCTTCCCCAGGGACTGGGTTCTGACTGTTATGTCTAGGCAAGGATGTGAACTCCTTGCCAAGGGGTAGGAAAAATGGAGAGTTAACTTGATTTCTGATTCTCCCTGTGTGGCATCCTGGCCCATGTCCTTTTGATTAGGAGACTGTGCCTGGAGGAGCAGGGTTGAGAAGGACATTTGTCTTTCCCTGTTGGGGACATGGAATATGGCACTGGCGATGTGGTAACGGCAGGGCTGACTGAGCCATGCTTTCCCAGGGACCATGGTCATTGCCTCAAGCCTCTTCTCAGTCACCTGGAGCAAAGAGATCTTCCGTCCCATTTAGAAAGACCCTCCCAGCCCAAGCGAAGCAGTCGGGGGGAGCGGGAAGAGGGATCCAAGAAGGCCAAGGATGAGAGTCAGCTGGGGAATCTCAGTTCAGTTAAGTTCAGTTCAGTCGCTCAGTTGTGTCCGACTCTTTGCGACCCCATGAATCGCAGCACGCCAGGCCTCCCTGTCCATCACCATCTCCTAGAGTTCACTCAAACTCACGTCCATCGAGTCCGTGATGCCATCCAGCCATCTCATCCTCTGTCATCCCCTTCCCCTCCTGCCCCCAATCCCTCCCAGCATCAGTCTTTTCCAATGAGTCAACTCTTCGCATGAGGTGGCCAAAGTACTGGAGTTTCAGCTTTAGCATCATTCCTTCCAAGGAACGCCCAGGGCTGATCTCCTTCAGAATGGACTGGTTGGACCTCCTTGCAGTCCAAGGGACTCTCAAGAGTCTTCTCCAACACCACAGTTCAAAATCATCAATTCTTCAGCACTCAGCTTTCTTCACACTCCAACTCTCACATACATACATGACCACTGGAAAAACCATAGCCTTGACTAGATGGACCATTGTTGGCAAAGTAATGTCTCTGCTTTTGAATATGCTATCTAGGTTGGTCATAACTTTCCTTCCAAGGAGTAAGGGTCTTTTAATTTCGTGGCTGCAGTCACCATCTGCAGTGATTTTGGAGACCCCAAAACTAAAGTCTGCCACTGTTTCCACTGTTTCCCTATCTATTTCCCACAAAGTGATGGGACCAGATGCCATGATCTTCGTTTTCTGAATGTTGAGCTTTAAGCCAACTTTTTCACTCTCCTCTGGGGAATCTCAGAGCTTGTTTAATCCAGCTCTTTTCCAGCTTCCAGGTTTTAAAGACATTTTGATGTTTCTTGCCTGTGCCCCACGGAAATGGCTATGTATACTATTTTTACACTTTATCTCATGGCTCAGTAAACAAATACATATCAATACAGAAAGACTGACATGAAAAAATACTTACCTTCCTCAAATCACTGGTGGTGAGGGCAAGTATTGTGTCTATGTTTCTGGTGGTTTCTATGCTATTTCCTGTTCTGATAGTCTTAACAACAGTTGACAAGGAATAGATAGATACCCACAGGCTGAAGGAACACTGAGGCAGCCCACACCCGCATTTTGCAGAGGAGAAGGCAGAGGCACAGGGGGAGGAAAGTGACTTACCCAGGATCACGCTACATCTGGTTAAATTTATTGAACAGCTCTTACCTGCGAGGAACTGCCTTAGGCATTTGCAGTGTCCTGGAGAGCAAAACAGCTGTGGTCTCTCTGCCATCTAGATGCTTAGAACCTTGTGGAAGCTGCTGCCGCTGCTAAGTCGCTGCAGTCGTGTCCGACTCTGTGCGACCCCACAGACGGCAGCCCACCAGGCTCCCCCGTCCCTGGGATTCTCCAGGCAAGAACATTGGAGTGGGTTGCCATTTCCTTCTCCAATGCATGAAAAGTGAAATGTGAAAGTGAAGTCACTCAGTTGTGTCCGACTCAGCGACCCCATGGACTGCAGCCTACCAGGCTCCTCCATCCATGGGATTTTCCAGGCAAGAGTACTGGAGTGGGAGAGGTGGACATTAAACAAAAACACAGACTGATATATCAGTATAAAATTATAGTGTTAAATGGGATTAATGCTATGGAGAAAGCCCACTGAGAGTTCTAGAGGAGACTGGTGGGAGGGGCAGCGAGGGCCAGGACCTACTTTTTGTAGGGTGGTCAGGAGAAGTCTCCCTGAAGATGCAAAATTTAAGAGAATTAGGCAGCTCTGGAGGGCTGGGAGGTGGCGAGGGCAGGAGATGGCAGAGTGCAGGGGGATTGAACAACAGGAGTGGAAGTCGCTTTCCTTCCCCTGGGCCTCTGCCTTCTCCTCTGCAAAGTGCGGGTGTGGGCTGCCTCAGTGTTCCTTCAGCCTATGGGTGCCTGTCTATTCCTTGTCAATTGTTGTTAAGACTATCAGAACAGGACATAGCATAGAAACCACCAGAAACAGAAACAATACTAGCCCTTTGACCTTGGGTCAAAGAAGAATTGAAGAGGGTGGCTGGAGCACAGTGACAGAAAGAGAGGGCCTGCGATGGTCAGGAAGCTCCCTCTAGAAGGCCTCTGGCCATTATTCTAAGTGGGAGCCACTGAAAGATCTTCAAGCAGGCCTGTGAAACGACCTGATTTATGGCTTTCAAATATCCTCTGGGCTACTGTGTGCAGAAAAGATTGGAGGGGCAAGTGTGGAAGAGGAGGATACATGGCTTTTCGTCTGCAGGGCCTCCGTAGGGAGACCAAAGGCTCTGTCTTTAAAGGCTCTGTCTTTGCAGTAGCCCCGAGCCTCGCGCGCGCAGAAGGACCGCATCATTGATGAAGCGTTTGCATCTGAGGAAATGATAAAACAGGCTGCCACATGTAAAAATTAAGTAACTCAATTTGTTTTAGCAGCTTGCGCTCTAGTACGGCAGTGTGTTTGGCATATACAAGGGGCTCCATCTGAACGGTAATTATGCCATGCTAATTATTTTACCGCATTGTGTACATCTGACATTTAATTACGAGGAGAGTGTGTGAGGGTGGATTTTCGTCCTCCCTCCGCCTGTGTGACAGGTAGTTTTGTTTCCCCATACCTCTTTTCCACCTACATTGTCTTTATGCCAACTCGTCATCTGCAACGAAATTGTGTTTCCTTGACAGCTTATCTCAGCCATGTTGCCTGCAACTTGCAGACAATCACAAAATAAACAGTTGACACAGATGTCATTCTCACCCTCCCGTTCTGCCTCTCCCTCCCCCTCCATCTAGCTCCTACTATAAAGATTGTATGGGTTTTTTTTTTTCCCTCCCACTTTGAGAAAGGAAAGTGATCCCTGTCATCCTTGAGCATCTTTGATATGTTGGCACATCTCTCAGTGGCTTCTCTGGTGACCTCTGCCCCTCTCCATGGAGACGGCTGGCAAGCTGACTCCCATGGCCCATGTATGTAGGTGACACGGCTCGGCAGCTGTGGGCGGTAGACAAACAGGCTCCGACTCGACATCCACAGGAAGGTGGCAGAGGCGGGCTCCCCACTCAAGGTTCCGAGGCCGCAGTGTGCTCTTTGGTGGGTACGTGACAAGGCCATCAAGCCCTGGCTGACCAAGTGCCTGACCATAGCTGCAGATACGGGCCTGAGGGCTGGGCACTGCGGAAGGCAGAAACGCGCCATCTCTTCCTGGAATAAGGGGGTGGAAAGGAAGATGAGACGCACAGCAGCACCTCCTGCTGGCCTCTGTCATCTTGACTTGTGCGTCCGTAATGGCCTCGCCCTGAACAGGAGAGGGCTGTGTGTGTCTGCTGGAGGGAGGTAGTTGAAAAGAGAAGAGGCATTGTGAAATATTGCCACAAGAAAGAAAGGAATGGTTTGAAAGCACCCAGAACACCAAAAGGAATTTTTTTTGACGTGCCTTGCTTCAAGACTCTGTATCTCAACATGCAGCAAAGATGCATTGAAACACACCCATGCAACCCTGCTCTGGGCATAAAATGAATGTCTGGTGGGGGTTAGAGATCAGGGGAGCTCTCCCATGGCTAGAGCAGGAGCCGTTTCTCTCTCTGCATTCATTATATTTTCCTATATTTTACCTGGGGTCAGCCAAGAAATTTGGTGTACCTTAGGGAAATAAAGATTAGACCTAAAGACCTTCCACTTGGTAAGAATGTGCTCTTGGAGACGAACTGGTGCCTGCCCCGTTCAAGCAGCCTTTGATTTGAATCTTACCTTGTGCAGTTTCAGACCCGAAGCTGCAAACCCTCTGGCCAGGAATTTGCATAAGTCAGAGCTCCCTGTGAGCACCAGGCGGGCCTCTCCTGGTTCATGAGATGACTGTTGGTGGCACATGGACCAATATATTTTTTTTACTTTAATAGTCATGTATTCATTTTAATGTGCATTAAAATATGTATAAGCAGCACATCAAACCCATGTTTTAATGGCTACAATAAAGTTTCTTGTGTAAATACAGGTTTGGCATGCCTTCTCTTTTCCTCTCTTCCAGGCCTTTTTACTCACTTTACACATGTGCTTAAAACTTTCTCCTTTCAGGCACCCGACCCTCTCTTTATTTTTATTATCCTCAGTGAGCCCATCCTCTCTTTATTTTTTAAATTAATTAAGGTATTCTTTTCACTTATTTGTTTGTTGGTTAAATGTAATAATATGTGTTCATTAACTCTGTTTATTTGGGCCGCTCTGGGTCTTCACCGCTGCGCGCGGGCTTTCTCTCACTGTGGCCTCGGGCCTCCTCTTCACCGTGGGCTTCTCGCTGCAGTGACTCCTGCTGTCGCGGAGCACAGGCCCTAGGTGTGCGGGCTTCAGTGACTGCGGGATATGGGCTCAGTAGCTGAGGTCTGTGGGCTCTGGAGCACCCTGCTTTAGTTGTACCGAAGCATGTGGAATCTTCCCAGACCAGGGATCAAACCTGTGTCCCCTGCGCTGGCAGGCAAATTCTTATCCACTGGTCCACCAGGGAAGTCCCCCGTCCTCTCTTTAACCCTCTCTGTTCTGCTTCTTTATTTCTCCCTCTTCCCCTGCTCCTCTTCCTTCTCCCTGTTATCACCACAGGGACACCTAACATCTAAGGCGTTCCTTAGAGCCAGACACATGGGGGCATCAATCAGAAACAAGTCACACATACACAGTGATGGAAAGGTCCTGCTGGGGTTTCAACAATGGGGGCTTTTGAGTCCTGAAGGAGATAGAGCAGAGCCGATGCATCTGTCCTGGGTGATACCAAAGTCCCGGGTTCCTTCTCTCATCCTGGGCCACCTCCATCCTTCCATCTCCACAGAGGTGATGCCCATATAGGACCTCCTTCCCCCTGGACCATGCTCTGTATTTAGGAAGTGACACTCTTGTACTCATTGCATTGGCCAGAACTGTTCCCTGTGGTGTACCTCGCTACGAGGAAAGTGGAGAGAGAGAGTGTTTCATTTAGCCTTACAGTCTCAGGAGTAGAAGGCAAGGGGGGAGTGGAGTATGGATGGTTTGGGGGTAGCTAAGCCAGAATCAGCTGAGGGGAAGGACAGTAAGAAACGTAGACAGTAATTCTCTGTTACCACATTCTCCAAGGTAAGAAAGAGAGTAGTTATGAAAAGTTAACTTATAATTTTATGTAAGTTGGTGTATTGTTGTAAGGGCTTCCCAGGTGGCGCTAGTACTAAAGAACCCACCTGTCTCCACAGGAGCTATAACAGACGCAGGTCTGATCCCTGGGTAGAGAAGATCCCCTGGATGAGGGCATGGCATCCCATTCCAGAGCTGTTGACTGGAGAATCCCACAGACAGAAGAGCTTGGCGGGCTACAGTCCATAAGGTTGCAAAGAGCTGGACTTGCCTAAATCGACGTAGCACGCATGCATGTATAAACTTTTAGAATTGGGAAAGAATTTAGAGATCATCTGTATCTAATCCATATTTTAAGAGATAAAGAAGCAAAGTCTGAGATGAAGGGACTTTTAATCAAGGCTAGGCCACACAAGAACCCTTCTTGGCAGACCCTACTAGCCCAGGGGTTCTCCCTTGGAGTGGGCATCAGAATCGCCTGCCGGGCTCCCTGCTGCTGCTGCTGCTGCTAAGTCGCTTCAGTGGTGTCCGACTCTGTGCGGCCCCATAGACAGCAGCCCACCAGGCTCCGCTGCCCCTGGGATTCTCCAGGCAAGAACACTGGAGTGGGTTGCCATTTCCTTCTCCAATGCATGCATGCATGCTAAGTCGCCTCAGTCCTGTCTGACTCTGTGTGACCCTATGGACAGCAGCCCACCAAGCTCCTCCGTCTACAGGATTCTCCAGGCAAGAGTACTGGAGTAGAAAACCTGTTTCGGGGCCTCCACCCCCAGAAGTCGGAACTCAGTAGCTTTGAGAGGGAGTCTGAGAATTTGCATTTTGTTCCCAGGCTATGTGGATGCTGCTGGTTTAGGAAACACTTTGAGAAACACTCTGCTAACCAATTGCAAGCATGCAGTTTACAACCAGTCATCCTATGACAGACTTTCCTAAATTATGCTGTTTTAATCTGTCTGTCTTCGTGTGTTATTTAGCAACTGAATAACACAGTAGCAGCCAGTGTGGCTGACAGGCCAGCTAACCTCGACCTTGGAACTGTCGGTGGTCACACTGTTTGGGAGGCAGGTCTTCACTGCTGTGGCCTGGCTGTGCCTCATTAAGGGGTGAGTGGTGACCTGTCCTCAGCTGCTCTGCCCCTTCCCTGAGATGACCACTGCCACACACCTAGTAAACCTTTCTGGTCTGTGTTTCTCCATTTTTTTCACCATGTAAATCAGTATCTATGAACTGAACATGGCAACCCTTGGTATATCTTCAAATGTTTTACTTAAGTAGTATCATACCATGTATATTGTTCTGCAACTTACATTTTTTGTTCAACAATATGTTGAACTCCAGTCCTGGTGATTCATCTCAATCTAGTTTATTTATTTTAACTGCTTCATAGTGTTCTGTTTGCATAGAATGCATTTGTCTTTCCCATATGTTTCAAGTTATTTTCAAGAGGATGAGTAAGGTTTTGAGCTTGCTGTGAATGGCAGTAGTGCATTGAAATGTGATGCCATTTTGAACTCTGTGGGTGCATTCACTCGTGTAATACGTGTTAGTCAGGTAGCTACTTTCCGTCAGGGACTGTTTTAGGCACAAGGGATTTAGCAGAGGATGAGCCACCTCCCTCACTCATGATGCTTACTTCCAATGGTACTTGCTACACATCTATCCAATGGGTGCTGTTATTCACATTTTACAGATGAAATTGACATTCTCTGAATTTAAGTGACTTATCTTGGCTCCCACTGAAAAGAACAGGAGGTTTTAAATCAAATGGCCTCATTCCAATTCCAAACTCTACTTTCCCTGGATTTCTGGTGAATTTAGCATCAGTGAGACAATAGTTACCATTCGTCTTCTTAATCTTCTTTGGAGGCCTTGATTCTTTTAAAAATTAATTTTTATTTTGGAATAATTTTAGATTTACAAAAAAGTTTCTAAGATAGTACAACGAATATCTGTACACCCCCATCCAGTGATTATGAACATATTACCATTACCCATTATTAACATATTACTATGGTATACTTGTCAAAACTAAGAAACTGACATCTGTCTGTAACTGTTAATCAAACTCCACACTATTTGGATGTCGCCAGTGTTCCCATTCACGTCCTTCCTGTTCTAAGAGCCTGTCCAGGCACGACATTGCAGTAAATCATTTCAAATCCCTCTGATATGACAACTTCTCAGTCTTTCCTTGGAGAAGGCAATGGCACCCCACTCCAGTACTCTTGCCTGCAAAATCCCATGGACTGAGGAGCCTGGTGGGCTGCAGTCCGTGGGGTCGCTAGCAGTCGGACATGACTGAGCGTCTTCACTTTCACTTTTCACTTTCCTGCATTGGAGAAGGAAATGGCAACCCACTCCAGTGTTCTTGCCTGGAGAATCCCAGGGACAGCGGAGCCTGGTGGGCTGCCGTCTATGGGGTCACACAGAGTCGGACACGACTGAAGCGACTTAGCAGCGGCAGCAGTCTTGCCTTGTTTCTCATGACCTTTACAATCAGTGTACTGAGGCCTTGATTTCATGTAGTTTATCACAAATGTCCAAATGAGGCAGTATCAAGAATTTAGAGAGCCATAACCAACTCACCTGTGAGTATAGCTTGGTGCATCCTAGCAGTGGAGAAAAGTTGCCGCTTCAGCACATCAGAAGGGACATCTTTTTGGCACTGCTGCCTGATGCAGGGGCACAGGGAGACAGGGGAGTGACACATCGTCTTGAGACGGGAAGGGCCAGATGCTTGCCGAGTGTGGCAGCTGGTGGGTCTTGGAAGCCAAGCAGGTTATGGAGGAGTTGTACCCTCCTGCCTACCAGTGTTCAATAGCAGCTCCAGTGTCTTGCAGTCACAGTGCGACGTGGCCCCATTTCCCTCAATGCTGCCTTTCCTGTGAACACCCGTGTCTCTCCAGCGTCAGTCCTTACTCTGATGGCATCAAAGAGAAACCCTTCTTCAGTGACAAAGGGATAAGAGTGAGCTTCCTTTGCCTGGGTTCTGTGATACAGTCACAAAAGAGAATTTAGTCATTACATTTGCTAGACCCACTGTCCATGTTGGCTAGCAATGTGGAGGATCAGGGAACACTTTGAAGTGATATCCAAAGTACTGGTTTTAAGATTTGTTAAGCTATAGAATGGAAGAGCACAGACAGTGTCAAATCTTGGAGCCAGATAATTTCTTAGTTCAATGTTTACAGCACTATGTTTTAAATTTATATTTTCTTTTATATTTATGGTTAAAATTTCTTTTTATTTTTAAATATATTTAAAATTTATATATAAACTATATACTATCT
>SJYQ01091862.1:494441-635627 GCA_006410935.1 Redunca redunca | reverse complement strand
ATTTTCTTGAAGAAATCTCTAGTCTTTCCCATTCTATTGTTTTCCTCTATTTCTTTGCACTGATCACTGATTAAGACTTTCTTATGTCTCCTTGCTATTCTTTGGAACTCTGCATTCAAATGGGGTATATCTTTCCTTTTGTCCTTTGCTTTTCACTTCTCTTCTTTTCACAGCTCTTTGTAAGTTCTCCTCAGACAGCCATTTTGCTTTTTTGCATTTCTTTTTCTTGGCGATGATCTAGATCCCCTTCTCCTGTACAGTGTCATGAACCTCCATCCATAGTCACTCAGGCACTCTGTCTATCAGATCTAGTCCCTTAAATCTATTTCTCACTTCTATTGTATAATCATAAGGGATTTGATCTAGGTCATACCTGAATGGTCTAGTGGTTTTCCCTACTTTGTTCAATTTAAGTCTGAATTTCACAATAAGGAGTTTATGATCTGAGCCACAGTCAGCTCCCCTTCTTGTTTTTGCTGACTGTATAGAGCTTCTCCATCTTTGGCTGCAAAGAATATTATCAATCTGATTTCAGTGTTGGGCATTTGGTGATGTCCATGTGTAGAGTCTTTTCTTGTCTTGTTGGAAGAGGGTGTTTGCTATGACCAGTGCATTCTCTTGGCAAAACTCTATTAGCCTTTGCCCTGCTTCATTCTGTACTCCAAGGCCAAATTTGCCTGTTACCCCAGGTGTTTCTTGACTTCCTTCTTTTGCATTCCAGTCCCCTATAATGAAAAGGACATCTTTTGGGGGGTGTTAGTTCTAAAAGGTCTTGTAGGTCTTCATAGAACCATTCAACTTCAGCTTCTTCACCATTACTGGTTGAGACATTGACTAGGTTTACCATGATATTGAATGATTTGCCTTGGAAATGAACAGAGATCATTCTGTCTTTTCTGAGCTTGCATCCAAGTACTGCATTTCGTGGACTATGATGGCTACTCCATTTCTTCTGAGGGATTCTTGCCCACAGTAGTAGATATAATGGGCATCTGAGTTAAATTTGCCCATTCCAGTCCATTTAGTTCACTGATTCCTGATATGTTCACTCTTGTCATCTCCTGTTTGACCA
The DNA here is from genome assembly GCA_006410935.1 of Redunca redunca. Taxonomy (NCBI): domain Eukaryota; kingdom Metazoa; phylum Chordata; class Mammalia; order Artiodactyla; family Bovidae; genus Redunca; species Redunca redunca. Next base: position 634,555 of record SJYQ01091862.1, on the reverse strand, counting down.
CTTCCAATTTGCTTTGATTCATGGACCTAACATTCCAGGTTCCTATACAATATTGCTCTTTACAGCATCGGACCTTGCTTCAATCAACAGTCACATCCACAACTGGGTGTTGTTTTTGCTTTGACTCCGTCTCTTCATTCTTCCTGGAGTTATTTCTCCACTGATCTCCAGTAGTGTGTTGGGCACCTACTGACCTGGGGAGTTCATCTTTCAGTGCCTTGTCTTTTTTCCTTTTCAATACTGTTCATGGGGTTCTCAAGGCAAAAATAGTGAAGTGATTTGCCATTCCCTTCTCCAGTGGACCACATTGTGTCAGAATTCTCCACCATGACTATATTAGTTTAACTTTGTCCTATATCCCTGCTTGCTTTCTGGACTTAAACATACTGACTTAGGTAATTCCCTGGTTGTCCAGTGGTTAGGACCCTAGGCTTTCATTGCTGAGTGCCAAGGTTCAATCCCTGGCTGAGGTACTAAGATCCCACAAGCCACACAGTGCAACCAAAAAAAAAAAACATAAAAAAAGAAAAGGAAAAAACAACTATGTTTGCCAGAATAGCTCAAGATCTTGTTCATTCATTCATTCATCATTCATGTATACATTCACTCACTGACATAAGTCCAGATGTCAGACACTCTACCAGATGCTGAGGATAAGATGCTGAGCAAGGCTCAAGGTCCTGCTCTTATGTCCAGAACAGCATTTGATTCAGGAAGACCCTGATTTGATTGAGAAAAGAGTTCAGTTCAGTTCAGTTCAGTCACTCAGTTGTGTCTGACTCTTTGCAACCCCATGAATCGCAGCATGCCAGGCCTCCCTGTTCATCACCATCTCCCGGAGTTCGCTCAGACTCACATCCATCGAGTCTGTGATGCCATCCAGCCATCTCATCCTCTGTCATCCNATCTCATCCTCTGTTGTCCCCTTTTCCTCCTGCCCCCAATCCCTCCCAGCATCAGGGTCTTTTCCAATGAGTCAACTCTTTGCATGAGGTGGCCAAAGTACTGGAGTTTCAGCCTTAGCATCATTCCTTCCAAAGAAATCCCAGGGTTGATCTTCAGAATGTACTGGTTGGATCTCCTTGCAGTCCAAGGGACTCTCAAGAGTCTTCTCCAACACCACAGTCCAAAAGCATCAATTCTTCTGCGCTCAGCCTTCTTCACAGTCCAACTCTCACATCCATACATGACCACTGGAAAAACCATAGCCTTGACTAGACGGACCTTAATCGGCAAAGTAATGTCTGCTTTTGAATATGCTATCTAGGTTGGTCATAACTTTTCTTCCAAGGAGTAAGTGTCTTTTAATTTCATGGCTGCAACCACCATCTGCAGTGATTTTGAATACCCCCCAAAATAAAGTCTGACACTGTTTCCACTGTTTCCCCATCTATTTGCCATGAAGTGATGGGACCAGATGCCATGATCTTCGTTTTCTGAATGTTGAGCTTTAAGCCAACTTTTTCACTTTCCTCTTTCACTTTCATCATGAGACTTTTAAGCTCCTCTTCACTTTCTGCCATAAGGGTGGTGTCATCCGCACATCTGAGGTTATTGATATTTCTCCCGGCAATCTTGATTCCAGCTTGTGTTTCTTCCAGACCAGCGTTTCTCATGATGTACTCTGCATAGAAGTTTCTTAATAAGAGAAAAGAGTTAGATAGACCCCTTTTTGAAATCATCTCTTTCAGCAGAGGCTTGATGGTTTATGGCTTTTTACTTCGGTTTTGTTTTTCTTACTAAGCTCTTCTGATTCTAGAGGAGGGTGGTCACTGCACATTAGATTTGAGAGACATTTGATTTGAGCACAGAAGACAAACTATAGCCTTTCCTCTGTGCATCAGCAAACCATTTTGGTTGGAAGGCTGATGTTTATAGGTCTTGCTGCTACTGTCTCCTTTTAATAACTACAATGCACTTGGGTTTCTGACCCCGGTGGAAAGTGCCATCTGGAAGACTTCTCCAGTGATTTAAGGGATGATGCCCGTTGTGTTATTTTCTGCATTGAAAAGTAAAGCCCTCAATTTTATGACTCTCCCCTTCCAATACTCCTCATTGGTCATCTTAACTTCATACACAAGGTTTCCATTTGGCTGTTTCCCTTTTTGTGATGCTGTCTGGGTGTAAGAAGTACCATGTTAAAATGGCTTCCTGATATGATTGGAGGAACAAATGTCCCTCTCTTAGCAGCCTATGACTGGGGCCAACAAGAGTAACTCACAGCTAGAACTGATGATGAAGCCACGGTCCATTGTCTGGGAAATGTTTTGTACAGATCATTTGAATCATTGAAGACAGTGCAGACTTTTCATTGTAATTATGTGGGTCATGAAGTCCTGATGCCTCCCAGTGGGTCTTGGTAAAGGGTGACTAATGGATCATAGGGTCATGGGCTAAGTTGAGGTGAAAAATCTGGGCAACCAAGGGCAAGGCTTGAGGTAATCCCCATCTGTGACTGACCTCTGGCAAATTGTGGCTCAGCTGGTAAAGAATCTGCCTGCAGTGTGAGAGACCGGAGTTTGATCCCTGGGTTGGAAGATCCCCTGAAGAAGTGAAAGTCTACCCGCTCCAGTATTCTGGCCTGGAGAAGTCCATGGACTGTATAGTCCATGGGATCACAAACAGTAGAACACGACTGAGAGACTTTCACTTTCACTTCCATGTCACCTGAAGACTCAGCTCTGACTCAGGGCTTGCCTCCCCAGCCTCATCAGAGGAAAGCTCTAGACACATTGGCAGGTTCATACATCTCCAGCTTTGGCCCTTGCCCCCTGGTGCCTCCAGTGCTTGAAACCGCCATGTCAAGAGAGCAAAGCCTATGTCTCTGAGCAGAGCTGCCGTGGAGAGATTGTGCTCCGTGTAAACCATGATGTCATCTCTGAGGGTCAGCCCGGCTCAGGCTCTGCTCCTTATGATGTCACCGCTGAAGTCCCTTGGCTGTGAACCTCTGTCATTTCTCTTATGTTAACGTTTTTGTTAATAGGTAATAAGAGAGGAAAGAGGTCCTGAAGATTCAGTTCAGTTCAGTCGCTCAGTCATGTCCGACTCTTTGCTACCCCATGAATCGCAGCACACCAGGCCTCCCTGATCATCATCAACTCCCGGAGTTCACTCAGGCTCACGTCCATTGAGTCCGTGATGCCATCCAGCCATCTCATCCTCTGTCGTCCCCTTCTCCTCCTACCCCCAATCCCTCCCAGCATCAGAGTCTTTTCCAATGAGTCAGCTCTTCGCATGAGGTTCAGCTTTAGCATCATTCCTTCCAAAGAAATCCCAGGGTTGATCTCCTTCAGAATGGACTGGTTGGATCTCCTTGCAGTCCAAGGGACTCTCAAGAGTCTTCTCCAACACCACAGTTCAAAAGCATCAGTTCTTCGGCACTCAGCCTTCTTCACAGTCTAACTCTCGTATCCACACATGACGACTGGAAAAACCATAGCCTTGACTAGACAGACCTTAGTCAGCAAAGTAATGTCTCTGCTTTTGAATATACTATCTAGGTTGGTCATAACTTTTAGATTATTGAATATTTTATTTATTTTTTAAATTAATGTTTGTTGGGTTATAGTTGCTTTACAATGCTGCGTTCGTTTCTGTTGCACAGCAAAGTGAATCAGCCATACCTGTGCATGTATCCCCTCTCTTTTGGGTTTCCCTCCCATTTGGGTCACTACGGAATTAAGCAGAGTTCCCTGAGTTGTACAGTGGGTTCTTGTTAGTTACTTATTTTATACGTAGTATCAGTAGTGTATATGCAGCCATCCCAATATCCTAATTAACCATCCCCCACCCCGCTTTTGCCCCTTGGTGTCCATATCTTTGTCCTCTATGTCTGTGTCTCTATTTCTCTTTTGCAAATAAGATCATCTGTACCATTTTCCACGTCTAGATTCCACATATATGCGTTGATATGCAATGTTTTTCTCTCTTTTACTTTAGTCTGTGTGACCTTTAGTAACGTGATGGTGTTCCCTGGATGAGGTCTTGTATCTTGCAATCTCTCTCCCCCTCTACCCTCACCTTCCTCTTCTTGTCTTTGTCCCCCACGATCCTCTCCCTCTCTGTTTTATGTATATACATTTGCTTTTAAATTTTTCCAAGCACCTATCACTTCAGAACTTAAATAGGATGTCCAAAGTGGATGATTTTTTAAAATTTTATTATTATTATTATTATTATTTTTACTTTACAATATTGTATTGGTTTTGCCATACATCAGCATGAATCCACCACAGGTGTACACGTGTTCCCAATCCTGAACCCCCTTCCCACCTCCCTCCCCATACCATCCCTCTGGGTCATCCCAGTGCACCAGCCCCAAGCATCCTGTATCCTGCATCGAACCTAGACTGGCGATTCATTTCTTATATGATATTATACATGTTTCAATGCCATTCTCCCAAATCATCCCACCCTCTCCCTCTCCCACAGAGTCCAAAAGACTGTTCTATACATATGTGTCTCTTTTGCTGTCTCGCATACAGGGTTATCATTACCATCTTTCTAAATTCTATATATATGTGTTAATATACTGTATTGGTGTTTTTCTTTCTGGCTTACTTCACTCTGTATAGTCAGCTCCAGTTTCATCCACCTCATTAGAACTGATTCAAATGTATTCTTTTTAATGTCTGAGTAATACTCCATTGTGTATATGTACCACAGCTTTCTTATCCATTCATCTGCTGATGGACATCTAGGTTGCTTCCATGTCCTGGCTATTGTAAACAGTGCTGCAATGAACATTGGGGTATACATGTCTCTTTCAATTCTGGTTTTTAAAATAAAAATTTATCACAGGATTTTGCATACTCCTATAAGATGTTCTGAGGTCAAACGGTGTGCCCTGGCAAGCTGGAATCTGGCGTGGCCTCTGGCACCAGTCTTCCCTGGTAAATGGAGTGTTTCCCATTGGATTTCTCTCTGTGGGTCCCCATGCAAACCTGTGGTCATGAGTTGAGCTCAGAAGCAAGCTCACCAACATGGAAATCCCTGAGGAGTGTGAAATCTGGGCCCCCAGCTGATGTGCTCTTCCAGCAGATGGGCTAGAAGCCTATTTCATCTCTTAGCAAACTGGTTTCATCTATACCTAAGGAAAGATAAAGAACTTTGCTCAGGAAATGTGAGCCTCTGTTCTCAGGCCTTGTTCCTCTCAAGCTGATGGACAGGTATGGGAGGAATGCATCTGTTGGCAGGAATATGATGGTGCCCAGGAACAAATGGAAGTCACATTCTTATCCATCCTCTCTCTGCTCTGGGGGAGAAAACAAGCTGGAAGGGGCTGTACTGCAGGAAGAGGGTGCAGAACAAGCTGTCTGAGTTCCAGCCAGCTGCAACTTGTCAATGAATTCGGACAATGGCATCTGACTCAGTGAGCGTGGAAGCCAGGAATGTGCCTATGGTGGAGGTGAAGTGACTGGTGGGAGGTGAGGGAAACCTTCACTACAAGTCAGAAATGGGCTGTGAGGACCTAGCTTGCCCTGGGTGTATTCTCCCAAAGAAGGGTGCTTCCCACCCCTTGCTGTTAGCCAGACACAGCTCTATCCTAACTGTGATGCTTGGTGGTTTCTTTGCTTCTGTTTCTAGCTGGAAGGCTTTTCATGGCAAGCAGGTGGCTAAGACAGGAATTAAGAGATAAACAAGGTCCTACCATATAGCATAGGGAATTATATTCAATATCATGTGATAAACCATAATGGAAAATAATATTTTTTTTAAGAAGAATGTGAAAAAAAAGACAGAACTAGTTAATCTGAAGTTCCAACCACAGGTCCAACAAATGCATTACAGCTCAAGAAATGCTGCATTGCTATTACAAGTGACCTGTTGCTGTTCAGTCGCTCAGTCATGTCCGACTCTTTGCAACTGTGACCCCACGGACTGCAGCACGCCAGGCTTCCCTGCCCTTCACCATCTCCCCTTGCTTGCTCAGACTCATGTCCATCGAGTCGGTGATGCCATCCAACCATCTTGTCCTCTGTCATCCCCTTTTCCTCCTCTCCTGAATCTTTCCCATCAGGGTCTTTTCTAATGAGTCGGCTCCTTGCATCAGGTGGCCAAAGTACTGGAGCTTTAGCATTAGTCCTTCCAATGAATATTCAGGGTTGATTTCATTTAGGGTTGACTGGTTTGATCTCCTTACAAGTGATACCAGGGTTATATCTTAGCTCACATGCAAAGATAGGCAGGATATAGTAGGCAAAAAGCAAAGGCCTTAAACAGTATGCACAGAACATCTCCATGTTGATGTTCTTTAGATATATGCATTTGAAAAGGGAAAGTGGAAAGAAGTACATCAAAGATTTAAATAGTCATCATTTCTCAAGGTAATGTTACTAGTGATTATTTTTCTTTTGTGGTTTTTCTGTTTTCTAAACTTTTCCCTTTCCTCTAATGACTCACAATCACTCTAGTTCTAGAAATTTCTACCTATGTTCATATTCTATATCCTTGACTATACTTTTCTCTAGGGTTGATCTGTACAGTGGGGCAGATTGTGCACTGCACCAGTGCTGGTTTAGAAAGGGTAAGTAGGGTTGGAAATCTGTCTCTTGATCTACTTGCAAAACCATCCCTGGGCTGTGCCTTCCCAAAGGAAAAGGAACCTTTTTCTAATTCATCTGCCCAGAAGGGTGCCTTTTTTGAATTCATACAGTGACAATGGATTTTCTTGCAGCAGCTCTGCTCTGTGTGTGTGCCCACTGTTACCATTTTAGCCATCTTATATAATTACTGTGGGCTTCCCAGGTGGCACTAGTGGTAAAGAGCCTGCCTGCCAGTGCAGGAGACTTACGAGATGCAGGTTCAATCCTTGGATTGGGAAGAGCCCCTGGAGGAAGGCATGGCAAGCCACTCCAGTATTCTTGCCAGGAGAAGCCCATGGACAGAGGAACCTGATGGGCTCTGGTCCACAGAGTCGCAGAGTTGGACACGACTGAAGTGACTTGGCATGCATACATGCACATAATCACCCTGCTGCTGCTGCTGCTGAGTCGCTTCAGTCGTGTCCGACTCTGTGCGACCCCACAGACGGCAGCCCACCAGGCTCCCCCGTCCCTGGCATTCTCCAGGCAAGAACACTGGAGTGGGTTGCCATTTCCTCCTCCAATGCATGAAAGTGAAAAGTGAAAGGGAAGTCGTTCAGTCGTATTTGAATCTTCACAACCCCATGGACTGCAGCCCGCCAGGCTCCTCTGCCCATGGGATTTTCCAGGCAAGAGTACTGGAGTGGGGTGCCATTGCCTTCTCCCCATAATCAGCATATTGTATGATAAAAGGGAATTATTTCCCAATCTAAGTGTAGCGGTATTCCTTATACTTAGGTTCTGAGTTTAGAAATGGCTTTCTGTAGGGGTAGGCAAAGTTCAAAGGTTCTCCTAAAGGACTGCTTTCTTTTGGCCTTGCAACTATCCTTTTATGTGCTTAAAATCTCATTTCCTGGGGATGAGAATGGATTGGGAGAGGTGAAAGAATATTTGACTTTGGAATGTCCGTAATAGACACTGAACAATGAAAGACCCAAGTTAACACCCAGATGCCGATAGGTTACAGGCAATTTTTGTTATTCCAGGAGGTGGTGATTGTGTCACCAGTAGCCTAAACAACTGTGATCCCGTGGCTGCTCTGGAGTGGAAGACGGGCACATTCCTTCAGCCTCCTGCCCATCCGCCTCTCTTTGTAAGGTCTCACCTTCATTAATAGGCATTTGCGAAGATACTGAGGTACCTTACCAGAGAGAGCATGTAGTCACATGAGATACCCAATAGGCATGAAATATTGGAACTAAATAGCTCCCAGAGTTCTTTCCTCAAGTTAGAGAAAAGCTGGGATGAGCCAGGAGGAGGCTGGGTACTAGAGCTCAAGGCTTTGCTGATCCCGCATGCAAAAGGCAGGCATGTTCCAACAATAGCTTCCCTGATCCCAGAGACTGGGGCAGCCTCGTTTTAATTTCAAGGTTGGAATAATGACAGTTTTGAGACCCGGGTTCGATCCCTGGTTGGGAAGATCCCCTGGAGAAGGAAATGGCAACCCACTGCAGTACCCTTGCCTGGAAAATTCCATGGACTGAGGAGCCTGGTAGGCTACAGTCCATGGGGTCGCAAAGAGTCGGACACGACTGAGCTACTTCACTTCACTTCACTATGAACTCAATAGTCATTCTGGGTTTCTCCTCTTGAAAGCGTGGTCTGAGACCTTGGCTTGTGTAGTTTATGTGTGTAATAATATCTAATTGCACTCTCACTGACCCTGTGACAGCCTTACTTTGAGTTCTATTTTGGAACAGCCTCCTATCTGGAAGCACCTAAACACAGTCCCTGCTGCTAGTGAGGCAGAAATTAGAAGCAGCATTATCTGCAAGGCAGTCTGGGGCCATGCTGGTCAGCTCCCCACTCTCAGCTCAAAGAAAGCAATAAGAAGTCACCCACGCATTTCGAGGGATGTTTAAAGGAGCTGGCATATAGTAAGCAGAGGGCGTGTCCCAGGCGGATGAGCAGCCCTTGAATTCTCTGAGAGGCCAGTAGGATTGGAGTATCAGGTGGTGACTGGGAGCCAAGGGGAGAAGAAAAAGCACTGAACTAGGAGTCTGAGTGACTCAGGGATAACCTGGGGCACAGCATCGTCTTTGGTGATGCCAGTCTGTCACTAGGCAAACTTCCTGCTATAAAACCCACAGACTGTGAACAGAACCACTAGCTAAGCCTGCCCGAAAGGAAAATCACTGACAAGGAAAAGCCTTCCAACCCGAAAGAAGTGGTGATTGTTTTCCCCTTTCTCTTTGCAGAATAAATGTCTCTAATATGTACAGACAGTTAGATTTTAAAAAATGTTCGTGATGAGACTGGGTTCACCTCACAGAATAAAAATGTTCATGATGAGACTGTGTTCATGTCATAGAATAGCCTCCAATGTAAACACAGAGCAGAAAGGAATATAGACATGAATGACCCCCTGAACCGTGAAAGCCAAGCCCTTTCAGTTCTGAAGGCTGAACGGGGACAGACTAGGGCAGCCTTAGTGTCAGTCAGCATCTGGGGTAGCCACACTGTCGAAGGTCACAGGAGAGTCACTCTGTTGAGAGAGTCAGATGTTTGAGGCACAGACAGTAGGCACAAGTCTGCAAGGAAGGGGGTTCGCGGGGTTTTCTTTGCATCTCTATGGTTGATGAGTCTAAAGTTATACAATGTATGTCACTGGAGAACTTGGATTTAATCTTGCTGTCTCGAATGAAATCAAGCAGAGATTAAGTCAGTTTCAAGTGTTATCAGAAAGGTGTAGACTTTGGAATGCCTAAAGTTATTCCGAGCCGTTGGGGTTAAGAGACGTGATTCTGTGCCAAAGCTCCTAGGATCGCCCATAGAAAGGGCTCAGAAGCATGACTGCACGGAAGAGTCTTGGAGAGCACGCCTTTGGTTTGGACAGGTCTGGATTACAATCTGGCTCTACCACTTAGTAGCTGTAAATTTGGGCAAGTTAACACCTCTCTAACTTTAGCTTCCTTATTGCAGTATGGAGAGAAATAGAGTATGTTTCATGTAGTGAGAAGTTATAAGAAGTAAGAGATCGCATGTTAGACTCCCAGGAAATGAAACCTAGAATTATGACAGAAGATCCCGTATCAATCCTAAAATCAAAAGATTAGGACCCAACTCAAACAACAACACTAAAACAGGAAGAAGGGGACAAGCTGGATGTTGGGTGGTGGGTGGTAGGTTAGAGGCAGGTAAACCAAGACGATGGTAGAAAAAGACCAGTGGGAAGCTAAGCACAGCGAGATGCCACTATGGGCGTGGGCACAGAGCATGTATGCGTGCAGTGTAGGAAAAGTCTTGGAGCACAAGTATTAATTTATTGCTGCTGCTTTAACACATTACTATAAATGTAACAGCATGAAGCAAGACAAATTTATCATCCTACAGGTCTGGAGGTCAGTAGTCTGAAACAGATTTCATGGGGCTGAAATCAAGATATTGTAGGACCACAGTCCTTCTGGAGGCTCAATGGAGAAAGCCACTTCCTAGGTTCTAGAGGCTGTCTGCATCCCTTGGCTCATGGCCCCTTTTTCCATCTTCAAAGCAGAACTGTTGTATTTAAATCTCGCTGCTTGAGAGAAGGCCTTTGACAAAATTCAACATCCATTTATGATAAAAACACTCCAGAAAGCAGGAATAGAAGGAACATACCTCAACATAATAAAAGCTATATATGAAAAACCCACAGCAAACATTATCCTCAATGGTGAAAAATTGAAAGCATTTCCCCTAAAGTCAGGAACAAGACAAGGGTGCCCACTCTCACCGCTACTATTCAACATAGTTCTGGAAGTTCTGGCCACAGCAATCAGAGCAGAAAAAGAAATAAAAGGAATCCACATTGGAAAAGAAGAAGTAAAACTCTCACTGTTTGCAGATGACATGATCCTCTACATAGAGAACCCTAAAGACTCCACCAGAAAATTACTAGAGCTAATCAACGAATATAGTCAAGTTGCAGGATATAAAATCAACACACAGAAATCCCTTGCATTCCTTTACACTAATAAAGAGAAAGAAGGAAAAGAAATTAAGGAAACAATTCCATTCACCATTGCAACGAAAAGAATAAAATACCTAGGAATATATCTACCTAAAGAAACTAAAGACCTATATATAGAAAACTATAAAACACTGATGAAAGAAATCAAAGAGGACACTAATAGATGGAGAAATATACCATGTTCATGGATCGGAAGAATTAATATTGTGAAAATGAGTATACTACCCAAAGCAATCTACAAATTCAATGCAATCCCTATCAAACTACCAGCGGTATTTTTCACAGAACTAGAACAAATAATTTCAAGATTTATATGGAAATACAAAAAACCTCGAATAGCCAAAGCAATCTTGAGAAAGAAGAATGGAGCTGGAGGAATCAACTTGCCTGACTTCAAGCTCTACTACAAAGCCACAGTCATCAAGACAGTATGGTACTGGCACAAAGACAGAAATATAGATCAATGGAACAAAATAGAAAGCCCAGAGATAAACCCACACACCTATGGACACCTTATCTTTGATAAAGGAGGCAAAAATATACAATGGAGTAAAGACAATCTCTTTAACAAGTGGTGCTGGGAAAATTGGTCAACAACTTGTAAAAGAATGAAACTAGATCACTTTCTAACACCACACACAAAAGTAAACTCAAAATGGATTAAAGATCTAAATGTAAGACCAGAAACTATAAAACTCCTCGAGGAGAACATAGGCAAAACACTCTCCGACATAAATCACAGCAGGATCCTCTATGATCCACCCCCCAGAATTCTGGAAATTAAAGCAAAAATAAACAAATGGGATCTAATCAAAATTAAAAGCTTCTGCACAACAAAGGAAAATATAAGCAAAGTGAAAAGACAGCCTTCTGAATGGGAGAAAATAATAGCAAATGAAGCAACTGACAAACAACTAATCTCAAAAATATACAAGCAACTTATGCAGCTCAATTCCAGAAAAATAAATGACCCAATCAAAAAATGGGCCAAAGACCTAAATAGACATTTCTCCAAAGAAGACATACGGATGGCTAACAAACACATGAAAAGATGCTCAACATCACTCATTATCAGAGAAATGCAAATCAAAACCACAATGAGGTACCACTTCACACCAGTCAGAATGGCTGCGATCCAGAAGTCTGCAAGCAATAAATGCTGGAGAGGGTGTGGAGAAAAGGGAACCCTTTTACATTGTTGGTGGGAATGCAAACTAGTACAGCCACTATGGAGAACAGTGTGGAGATTCCTTAAAAAATTGCAAATAGAATTGCCTTATGACCCAGCAATCCCACTGCTGGGCATACACACCGAGGAAACCAGAATAGAAAGAGACACATGTACCCCAATGTTCATCGCAGCACTGTTTATAATAGCCAGAACATGGAAACAACCTAGATGTCCATCAGCAGATGAATGGATAAGAAAGCTGTGGTACATATACACAATGGAGTATTACTCAGCCATTAAAAAAAATACATTTGAATCAGTTCTAAGGAGATGGATGGAACTGGAGCCGATTATACAGAGTGAAGTAAGCCAGAAAGAAAAACACCAATACAGTATACTAACGCATATATATGGAATTTAGAAAGATGGGGATGATGACCCTGTATGCGAGACAACAAAAGAGACTCAGATCTATAGAGTGAACTGTTGGACTCTGGGGGAGAGAGGGAGGGAGAGGGTGGGATGAGATGGGAGAATGGCATTGAAACATGTATACTATCAAGCAAGAAACGAATCGCCAGTTGATGTCAGATGCAGAATGCAGGATGCTTGGGACTGGTGCAAGGAGAGGACCCAGAGGGATGGCATGGGGTGGGAGGTGGGAGGGGATTCAAGTTTGGGAACACTTGTACACTTGTGGTGAATTCATGTCAATGTTTGGCAAAACCAATACAGTAATGTAAAGTAAACTAAAGTTAAAATAAAAATTTTAAAAGTAAAAAAAATAAAAAAATAAATCTCGCTGCTTGTCAGATCACCTTCTCTCTGTTACTGGACCAGGGGTAGAACTCTGTTAGGTAACACTAGGTTGAAGTTGCTTCTCCTCCATAGGATTTCTGCAAAGCCTGTGTTCCCAGACCACCTATATGAGGAAGATAGGCAAGGCTAGAAAAGCAGGTCCCTGTTGCTTCTCCATCTTATGTCTTACACCATTATCCCCAAGCTGAGCACTCTGATTTTATGTCTGTGATGAGTTATGTTTCTTGAAAGAGCAAATTAAGTCTCTTTTAAAAGGGAGGAAAGGTGAGACTCTCTCTACATTCCTACTTCAGAAGATATCTTTCTTGGTTCTGTTATGTTCCCCACATAGAGTAGGGTTTCAAATAGGCAGATCCAACTCTGCATTTGGAACTGACAAGTGGTGCAAATATGAAGAGCTTTATGATGACAAAGGATTGTATTGCCCCCCTCCATCAGTTGCCTAATTTTTTTCTTTCTTTAAATAGTGTGGCAAACGAATATTCAAGTTGTCTTTGGGGTGGTGTTGTGAATTGACATAATTAAGAGCTATTTTCACTTGGCAGTGCTACCAGAAAACCATCCAAGTCAGATGAACAAGGAAATTACTTAATGCTAATTATTTAATTAGCAACTCAGGTGAACCACTCTTGAGAAAGTGGATATTAATATTGGAAGGAAGGGAGGAGAGTCACAGAGGCAGCACACCATGCGTGTCAGCCAAAGACAAATCCTTCCATCCCTTTCCTGCTTTGCCTGCATGAGTGTTAGCTGGCCATCCACCTGAAATAGGATATGAATGGGCTCTGACTGCTGCTGCTGCCCACCTGTTGGAATGTCAGTGTCAAGGAAGAATGATTATGCCTTTAGTTAGTTAGTTCAGTCGCTCAGTCGTGTCTGACTATTTGCAACCCCATGAATCGCAGCACACCAGGCCTCCCTGTCCATCACCAACTCCCAGAGTTCACTCAGACTCACGTCCATTGAGTCAGTAATGCCATCCAACCATCTCATCCTCTGTCGTGCCCTTCTCCTCCTGCCCCCAATCCCTCCCAGCATCAGAGTCTTTTCCAATGAGTCAAGTCTTCGCATGAGGTGGCCAAAGTACTGGAGTTTCAGCCTTAGCATCATTCCTTCCAGAGAAATCCCAGGACTGATCTCCTTCAGAAGGGACTGGTTGGATCTCCTTGCAGTCCAAGGGACTCTCAAGAGTCTTCTCCAACACCACAGTTCAAAAGCATCAATTCTTTGGTGCTCAGCTTTCTTCACAGTCCAACTCTCACATCCATACATGACCACAGGAAAAACCATAGCCTTGAGTAGACAGACCTTTGTTGGCAATGTAATGTCTCTGCTTTTCAATATGCTATCTAGGTTGGTCATAACTTTTCTCTTAAGGAGTAAGCATCTTTTAATTTCATGGCTGCAGTCACCATTTGCAGTGATTTTGGAGCCCCCAAAAATAAACTCTGACACTGTTTCCCCATCTATTTCCCATGAAGTGATGGGACCAGATGCCATGATCTTCATTTTCTGAATGTTGAGCTTTAAGCCAACCTTTTCACTCTCATCAAGAGGCTTTTAGTTCCTCTTCACTTTCTGTCATAAGGGTGGTGTCATCTGCATATCTGAGGTTATTGAGATTTCTCCAGCAATCTTGATTCCAGCTTGTGCTTCTTCCAGTCCAGCGTTTCTCATGATGTACTCTGCATATAAGTTAAATAAGCAGGGTGACAATATACAACCTTGACGTATTCCTTTTCCTATTTGGAACCAGTCTGTTGTTCCATGTCCAGTTTTAACTGTTGCCTCCTGACCTGCATATAAGTTTCTCAAGAGGCAGGTCAGGTGGTCTGGTATTCCCATCTCTTTCAGAATTTTCCACAGTTGATTGTGATCCACACAGTCAAAGGCTTTGGCATAGTCAATAAAGCAGAAATAGATGTTTTTCTGGAACTCTCTTGCTTTTTTGATGATCTAGCAGATGTTGGCAATTTGATCTCTGGTTCCTCTGCCTTTTCTAAAACCAGCTTGAACATCTGGAAGTTCATGGTTCACGTATGCCTTTAGTTCCCTCCAATTTTTATGAAATAAACATGACTTGGCAACTCCTTCAGAACTGATGAGGCACTGTTTCATTCCCCTGGGTCCTTCCTGCCCAGTTAATCATTGTTCTAAACAATGGCAGCATTAATCAGCATGATAACAGTGTCAAGTCATTAACAGCATAGCTGGGTTTTATGCCAGCTGCAGGTCCCTTTATCAAACCTTCATGAAGATTGGAAAATCATTTTACGGTGGATGCAGTTTCTTAAGGGAGTCATATGTGGTCATAGGGGAAATGTTCCTGGGTGAGGTTTAGTTTGAGTAGTTTCTGAGGGTCATCTGCAAGATACCTAGGCAAGGGTGAAGAAGGTCTCCTGGTGGAATTCAAGATCTTTGCTCTGAGTCCACCAGAGTCTTTGACATCCATGTGAATTGCCTTTGATGCTTTTAATAGCTGCACAGGCAGTCCAAGTATCATGATTTTGGATCTGGACAGACTTGGGTTCAGATATGAGGTTCAATCCTAACTGGTCATGGGAGCTAGGGAAAATTTTAACAGTGGAAAAAATATAATCATCTCTGTAGGATAGTTTAGCATGGTGCCTGGTACATAGTAAGTGCTCATAAATGATCATTTAAAAACTGAGACCACTGAAATTGTTTTTAAAGATTTGTAAAGCTTCAGTCTTTTCTGGGACTTTAGCACTGTGGAGTGTATTCTGAGACAGAAACAAACCAAAGAATGTCATAAATGCCTATCAGGCAAAAAAAAAAAGGTGGCTAGTGTTCCCTGTTCTCAGAGTGGGTCACTATCAGAGTGACAGGTTGGCACATAAAGAGGTTCCTTCAGATGCCAAATAACGCACCCACTCCTTGTAGCAACTGTTAAGTTTCATCTCCTCCTGGTGATGGCCAAAGTCCTAAGTGCCCTAGACCTATATAGCTTCCACTTCCCTGGGCCACCTCTTCTCTAGAGATTCACAGCAAACCCCCTGGGAGGCCATATCTTACACCTTTAACTTAAAGCGTAGATGGAGGCCGCCCACCCCAACCTGCCCCCCCACCCCGCACTGTCTCCTGGGTTGACAGCCTGGTGTGGCCTGATCCTGCCTACGAGTTCAAGAAGAGCAGGACAAAATTGCTAATTGCAGATTTTCTTTCCACTTTTTGATTTCACCTGGTCTTTCAAAGGCTATTTCAAAGGTTCAGGGAATCCTCAAAGACTGAAGGGAGCACTGAAGCCAGCGGCCACTTCAGGCATTGTCACAGGAGTGGCGGACTCAAAGTTTGATCCTTGCTCTTAGTGCCATCTGCCAAACGCTCCTCCCCGGCACACAAATGTCTTTATTTAAGACTTCATTAATTGTATCTCACAACCTGTCTGATATGAATTACTGGGGAAACGAAGGCTCTATTATACATATATATTGGAAAGGAACACATTTAAAAAATATTGAAGTGGAGAGCATACACTGTAGAATCAAAGACCAACAACACTGTTTTGGGCCCATATCAAAGCCGTATCTTTTCCTTGTTAAGTCAGCTTGTGCTTGGAAAACAACCTAGAAGGTTCTCAAATGCCATTTAAAAGCCCAAGAAAGAGAACCGTGCTTCCAAACTCCAGAAACCTAGAGTTTCCAAATCTGTTAGATCTATTTCTGAAGTCACTGGCAATGTTTAGAGACCACCTTGCATAGGAGAATAAGAGATTTCTCCTCTTGAGAACAGAGACCTTTGGGTGCCCTGGAATACCATTTGTCAGCCACCAGGGAACGCAAACCCTTACCTTGGCTGTGGCTTGGGTGACAGCTTTGAAACGAACAGAATTCTGGTGCACACCACCCATGAGTGCCTAGAAACGCTTCGTCCCTGCTTCCCACGTCGAATTTGAGGTGAAGTTCGGGTTGGCAGCAGCTTGGCTCTGCCATCGTGTCTAAATTCTACTAGTTCTGGCCCAAATTTGCTTTTCCTGGCATGCTTGAGCCAAGTCCCCATGAAACATATCCCTAACTTTCCAAATAATGGGCAAAGTAGGGCTGGTAAAGGTATGGGGGCAGAGGAAGGCGGGGTGCCGGGTGCTGGAGAGGGTAATTGCTGTGAATGGCCGGGTGACGGGGATCTATATCCAGGAAGTAATTTCGCGAGATCTCTGCCCTCCCACTTCCGGTTTGGCTCTCCCAGCACGGGGGGCACAGAGCTGTGTTTTTATAGACTGTAAGTCCATTGTGAAGTTATGTATGCCGGCGGTTGGTGAAGTAGTGTTTTATCTTTATTGGTATCCCAGGACCACGCAGGGACATACATGTATGTGCCTTTGCCTTCCACGCTGTTGCTGCTTCACCCGCAAGACGGTCCCTCCCAGCCTTTCACGGAAGACCCTGCTGCCCCCGGGCCCAAGGAGGCTCCTGGTTGGCTGAGGGTCCGGCCCATCCCGCGTGTTGTGGGCATGAAGGAGCCTTGAGGACGCAGCCCTCCCTGAAGGGTTATGTGCATCGAAAAGGCTGCATGGACTTTGAGGCCAGCCCAGGGAAACCTCAACAAATCAGCGGCCCCTTGCTTTTTAGTAGATTCCCTATAAACAACTAGGCCATGATTGCGTGGGAATTGGAGATCAGGAGGCTGTTTCATGCTTGAGGACTTTTCGCTAGCGCTGGTGCCAAGCAGTTGGAGACTTCTTCTCGTAATGGAGGCTTGATTAGCCTGGCTCTCGCTCCGACCTCAATCTTTTGTTAAAGGGGAAGAAATATTTGTGGCCAAAAGAAGTGTGCGCCTTAACAGAAAGACTGTGTACACGAACTGTCCTCTTATCAGTGATGATAATACCTCCAGTTCCTGTTTTTCCGGTCAGCCACCATATTCTGTCAGAATGGCCTTGATAATTCCTTCTCCATTCCATTATTGTGTCTTCAGGCTTCTAGTCTTTCCCTCCTCAGATCCACTCTGCACACCATAACAGGGTTGTTCATCTTGAAGAGAAATCTTGGCTCCTCCCCCCCAAACACTCAATAAGTCCCTATTTCCCCAGAGTAAGGTCCTAACTTTGTATCTGACGTCCAGATCCCTACACAGCCTGGTCTCAAGTCTCAACTCAGCTTTATGGCCTCACGTCCCACACTGCTTCTGTGGAAAGCAGCCCAGAGAGCTCCTGGCCCCTCAGGTCCCTGCCTCACGTCATCCTTGTGCAGAAGACCTCCCTTGGCTGTGCTGCCCTGCAGTGCTGCTCCATTCACATCCCCGTCTGGCACAGAGCATCCCTGGCAGCCCCAACACCCGGTCTGTCTGTCTCTCTGTCTCTGTCCTTGTTCCTTTAGCACTTGCAGACTGGGAGTTTATTTCTCATCGCTGTACAGGATACCTGTCCTAAATGTGGAGACTACTCTCTGCAGGGCCCGCTGTGCCTGCTGTGCTGGGAGGGCCTTTTGCAAAGTGGAGGTGGGCTGACACTGGAGGCACTGGACCGAGTCAGCAGGGTTAGAGCTTGAGTCCCACCGTAGTGTGCAACCCTGGGAAAGTTCCTTCTCTCCAGTCCAGTTTCCTCATTTGCAAAGTGGGGAGTGATGACTCATGTCACAGAAATAGCTGTCATGATTAAATCTGATATTCGGGGGTAGGCACTTGGCATGATGCTGAATGCACTGTTGTCGTTAGCCTTACACTCATTAAATAGGCGCGTATCGATGAATAGATTTTGGTGATGAAACCTAGAGCCTTTCTGTGGGGCTGAACATTTGGCTCAGTCTGCGTGTGGAACCCCAGGTCTGCTTCTGTAAATCTGAGTAAATCCCTGTTTCTTCCAGTGTAAATAGGGGAGATCGGGAGCACCCACCTCCCAGGGTTGTAAGAATTAAAATGTGATCATGGAAGTAAAATACCTGCACTTCAGGAAAGCTCAGTAAATGAGAGCGCCTTGGGATTCAGAGGATCACAGTGCGGAAATCATCAGGAGTTCTGCCCTTGTCATGCCTCAGTTTCCCCCACCCCTACCTTAAGCCTCACTGGGGTGTTGCAGAGAGGCCTCCCCCTGCTCTAACTTTATGTCAGCCCTCTCTTCTGCGCCCTCTTGGCCCACTCAGTCCAGACCAGAGCTGGGAGAGTGTTGGGGTTTGGGGGACTGTTTCGTGCTCCTGACTCAAGAAAGTGGGGCCCTTCCCGTGGCAGAGGTGGACAGGCAGCTCATCAGACTGCAAATGCCTCCCCACGAACACCCCTGGAAATACACGATCCGGGCCGTGAGACCCAACACACACATTAGCACCCTTCCTCCCGAGCCCTGCCTCCTCCATGTCATCAGCTTGATCCTAGGGTGGATGATATTTCTCTAACTGCCTAATTGGGAGAGTTTAGCTGGAAAATTGCCATCATGTTCTCTTTTAAAGGGTGCCAGCAGCCAGAGGCTGCCAGCTGTCATGTCAGCGGGTAATCCTGACTTTGCTGCCGTGGATCTTGGGAACACCCTTCTTTCTTCAGCCTACTTACTGAGCGGTTAGAGCAAACCTTGGGCTTTCAGAGAAAAGGACACCAGAGAACAGGACAGAGGCGCCGAGGACACTGCAAGTGCTGATGTGTTTCCCTTTGGCCCCGCATGCCCCGTTGGAATGAACTGCAATAAACTGGAATGTCCCACAAACACCTCGGCCTTGTGGCGCAGTGGTTAGCTCCATGGATTTCTACCTTGGCAAGCCTGAGTCTAGACTGGGTGTGGGGGTTGTCTGGGAAGAGGAAAATGTAATTGCCAAGCTTTATTCCTAAGTTTGAAACAGAGAGCTTGCAGAGGGGGGCGTTAGGAGTGTGGGCCCTGGGCCAAGGTCCCACTTTAGGTTAGATTCTGCTACTTGCTGGGAATGTTACCAAATCTCCTGATTTTTCATCTGTAAATCATGGATGATAATTGAATTCTAGCACCTACCTTGGCTCCAGCCATGGAGGGACCCAGACTGGTGGCAGTGCTGCCATCTTAAACACATGGCATCCAGGATTGTCCCACAGGTGGATGTCTGCCTCACAGAAAGTGGGGTGGGTGAAGGGTTGGCTGGGGGGGTTTTGATGGGCCAGGCTTAGGAGGGAGATGCCGCACTCCAGTCACAGTCCATGCTCTGGAAGGCGGGTTCGTGGCCCCAGCCTAAGTAGGCGGGGGAAGGTAGTTTGCTGGCACTCAAAATGAAGAGGTGCTGCCACCCAGCCTCTGCCACACAGAGAAACCTTCTTAGCAGCAGCAGCAGGTATGCACTGTGTGCATGCAAGGAGTCAGGCACTGACCTAAGCACTTTGCGTGTATTAACTTAATGACTCAAAATGACATGATGATCCCAAGTGTATATTATGTATCACTGAGTGTCTTAGGAGGAATCCAATGGCACCCTCAAAGGGACAATTAATTAGACAGGGTTTAAGGATATCTGCACCTCCATATTCATAGTAGCATTTTCCACAATAGCCAAAATGTAGAAGCCACCCACATGTTCATCAACAGATGAGTGGTTAAGCAAATATGGTACATGCATACAATAGAACCGTGTGTGTGTGTGTGTGCTAAATCACTTCAGTAGTGTCTGACTGTTGGCAGCCCCATGGACTGTAGCCTTCCAGGCTTCTCTTGTCCATGGGATTCTCCAGGCAAGAATACTGGAGTGGGTGGGTTGCCATGCCCTCCTCCGGGCAATAGAATAGTATTCATCTTTAAAAAGGAAAGAGATGCTGACGCATGCTACAACATAGATAACCTTAAGGATAATTACGCTAAGTGAAAGAAGCCAGTCACAGAAAGACAAATACTTCCACTTACATGAGGCACCTTGAGTAGCAAACTTAGAGACAGAAAGAAGGATGGCTGCAAGGACTGGCGGGCTGGGGAAGCGCTTGATGACTGGGTGTGCAGCTTCAGTTCTGCAAGGTGGAAAGAGTTCTAGAGATGGGTGGTGGTGATGGCTGTACAGCAGTGTGAGAATATTTAATGCCACTAATTTGTACTCTTACAAACGGTTAAAATGGTAAATTTTATGTCATGTGTATTTTACCACAGTTAAAAATAAGTTTAAAAGAGGGCTTAAGGAAGAGGATGTTTGCAAAGACACAGATGGGTTATAGGTGCCAAGGAGTGATGAGGTTCAGCACAGAGTTAGCAGCGACCACAGGAAGTTCATCCACCCACCGGCCTGAGGGCTGAGCAGGAGCAGTGGTCACCAGAACGAGGTGAGAACACATGGGAGAAGGGTCAGCCAGCAGGAGCTGTGGCTGTAGGTAGAGGAACTCGGCACTGCCAAGCCACAGCCCACACAGGAGCCAGAGGATAAGTGCCCTGACCTCCGTCCCGCTGCCCCTGATACCCCTGGCCACACCAAGGTGGAACCAGAGGGCAAGGGAAGCTGACGGTGTCTTCCATGGAACCAGCCTCCCCAGAGCTCAGAGAAGAGCGGACGGTGGGGTGGGGTGACCAGAGAAGACTGAGCACAGCTACCACTGTTCCCACTGTACAGATGAGAACACTGAGGTAGTCACTCACACAAGGAGTGAATGCAGTACAGGCTTTGAACCTCAGAGTCCTCCTAAGAGAGGAACAGACCCTAAAGAGCCATGAAGTTCTAGCCAGCACTGTGCTTTCTCCTCCCAAATGGATGAAAATAGACAGACTCAGAAAGTTCAAGTCAGTAACTGGCCCCAGGTCAGGCAGCTAACAAGGAGCAAAGCCAGGATTTCAGACTCCAAAGCTGAGCTCTTTCCACCAAATGCAAGGACCTTCAGCCAGACTGTCCCTCACTGTCACCACCATTACTGCAGCGTCAGGCTGCGGCCACTGAGCAAGGACCGCATTGTGTCTTGTGTCTTGACAAAAGGAGCTACTATGCACAGACCCCATGCCTCTCTAACCCACGCTGAGCCTTCGGGCAGGGAAACTTACTTTGTAACAAGCCACACTAGGCACAGACAGAAAGCTCCATCCATCCATCCACCCCTGGTACCAGACACCAGGATGCTGGAGCCGAAAGCATCTATGAACCCCCAGTCCCCACCCCTCCACCCCGCTTGGACCAGGGTGACCCACTAGCACAGTGGGAGTTCAACTCAACGGTCCAGCGTTTGCCCAGCACCTCGCTGGTGTCCAGTCTGAACTAGACATGGGGGAGACTCTCGACATAGCCCTGGTATGTCCCACCACATCCTCTTCTTTCCATCTGTACCACCATCACCTAGACCCAGAGTCCAGAACGGGGCTCCAGCCTACTGCCTATTTTAGGAAATCACAGGGTCATGCCCATGTGTTTACCTACTGCCTGCAGGCTGCTTGCACGTTATTTCAGCTCAGCTGAGTCATTTCTGCAGGGACAGTGTGACCCCTAAAGCCAAAAACTATACTCCCTGGATCTTTATAGAAAAAGTTTGCTGACTCCTCACCTAAACCAAGGTCTTAGTTTGCTGGAGCTGCCCTAAACAAAGTCCCACAAATTGGGTGACATAAAATAACAGAATTTTATTGTCTCGCAGCTGGAGGCTAGAAATCCGAGATGGCAGTGTCCTGGGGCTGTCCCTCCCAGCGCTGGGAGGGAAAACCATGCCTGGCCTCTCCCCTGGCTTCTGTTAGCCTCAGGCACCCCTTGGCTTGTAGACTGTGTGTCTCTGTGTCTTCACATCGTTTTCTCTCTGTGCATGTCTGTCTCTAGGTTCACATTCTCTTTGTGGGGCAGTTGGTTTGGATTTGGGTCCATCCTCATGACCTCATCTTAACATGATTGTCTGCAAAGATCCTATTTCCAGATAAGGTCACATTCGCAGCTCCTGGGGAGTGAGGACCCCCAGTCGTGGGGGATATAGTTCAGCCCCTAAAACAAAACCCCGTGATCGCTCACCTGAATTATTGCAACTGGTTTCCCCACAGTCATTCTTGCAAAGCACCCCGTCCCCATCCTCAAACCCTTATCCTGTGCTGACTGTCTACATCTCAGATGAGTTCTTGCAGTTTACATCAGCGCACAGACTTCCCAGGTGGCGCAGTGGTAAAGAATCCACCTGCGGTGTAGGAGACACAGGGTTTGATCCCTGGGTTGGGAAGATTCCCCTGGAGGAGGAAATGGCAACCCAGTCCAGTATTCTTGCCTGAGAAATCCCATGGACAAAGGAGCCTGGTGGGCTACGGTCCATGGGGTCTCACAGAGTCAGGTATGACTGAGCGACCGAGACACAGGCATTACATCAGATCATGTCACTCTCGTGTTTGAAATCCTCCAGTGCACACCCAGTGGGTCAAGGCTAAACTCTAACATGGTCTGTGGTGTTCTGTGGGGTCTGCTCTGGGGACCAATCTACTTCCTCGTACCCCACTGCCTTCACCTTCTCTCTGCTGCAGCCTTCTGGTCTTCCTTGAGTTGTTCAAACTTGCTGAGCATCTTTCCTCTACAAGACCTTTATGTAAAGTGTTCCTTTGCCTAAGCCATTCCCTACCTTGCCTTTGCCTGTTCAATTCCTATTTGTCCTTCATACAGCCTCCTAAGCATCCCTTTCTCAGGAATCCTTCCCTGAACTTGCTCACTAGGTCACATCAACCATTATTGCTTTTTTAGCACCACCCTGGTGCTTAGCCACAACCTTAAGTGTGTGATTCTGGTATTGATGTGTCTCTTTGTTATTAGATCAGATACTCCATGAGACACAATCTCTAGGCTGCCAGTGTTTTTTGTCTCTGCATCCTGGCAGGTAGCTCACTGCCTGGCCCCCTGTGAGCTCTGCCAAAGGTAAGGAAAAGAAAGGAAAGGATATGGAAAGACAGACAGAGCCTCTCCCCTTGAGGAGCTCAGTGACTGCAAATATAAAAATCCAGAGTCTGTGATTTGTAGGAGCACAGATGACAGACTCCCAAGGTGAGAGGAGAGTGAGAATCCTGGAGGAAGTGGTACCTAAACCTGGTCTCATAAGAGTCTCTTGGTCCCACCTTTCCAGATAGAGGAACAGTGTAATTCAAGTCCTGGTAGCTGTGTTACTTTTCTATGTTTGTGTAGCAAATTACTCTAGACTTGCTGACTCAAAACAGCACTTGCTGTCTCACCGTCTGGGGCTGGGGTCTGGGCACAGCTTGGCTGGGACCTCTGCTCAGGGTCTCACAGCACTGCAGTCAAGCTGTTGGCTGGACTGCATTTTCGTCTGGCCTGACTGGGGAGGAACCTGCCTCTCAGATCCTGCAGGTTGTTGGTGGAATTCACTTCTCTGTGGTTAGAGGACTGAAGGTCCTGCTCTTTGGTGGCTTTTGGCCAGAGCCTGCCACCCTGTCCTCGGGACTTCCCACGGTTCTGCCCATGGGGCCTCCCCAACATGCCGGGCCCCATCACGCCAGCAAGGAGCACCTCTTTCCTGTCCACTGAGATGGAGTCTTGCATAACTGAATATAATCACAGGCAAGCAACTTGCCACTCTTACTCTCCCCCAAAAGGTTATTCCATTCCCCCAGGAAGAAGGCAATGGCAACCCACTCCAGTACTCTTGCCTGGAAAATCCCATGGACGGAGGATCCTGGTAGGCTGCAGTCCATGGGGTTGCTAAGTGTCAGACATGACTGAGCGACTTCACTTTCACTTTTCACTTTGATGCATTGGAGAAAGTGTCCTTGCCTGGAGAATCCCAGGGACGGTGGAGCCTGGTGGGCTGCCATCTATGGGGTCGCACAGAGTCGGACATGACTGAAGCGACTTAGCAGCAGCAGCACCAGCAGCAGCATTCGCCCAGAGTGTTCGGCAGGGCCCTTGGCCAGCTGTGGGTTTAGCCAACACTCCAGGCGTCAGGGCAGGGGTCGCAATGCCCAGGCATCCCTAGCAGTTGAAGCTACCATGTCTCATTCTTACGGTGACTGAGCCAGATCCTCCGGGATCTGGCGCCCTTCTTCTGCCTCTGCCACTTCTCCACCCAGCTCCTCCCCTAGCCTTGAGGGACATCGCTCTGAAAAATCCCACCTGACTCCAGACCAGTGGTGGGAGGCCTTTGTTTGGTCCTTGCCCCAGGGAAGCCTGATCCTGGGAAAGAGTGAGGGCAGGAGGAGAAGGGGTGACAGAGGGTGAGACAGTTGGACGGCACCACTGTCTCAGAGGACATGAGTTTGAGTGAGCTTCAAGAGTTGGTGATGGACAGGGAGGCCCGGCGTGCTGCAGTCCACGGGGTCACAAAGAGTCAGACACGACTCAGCCACTAAACAGCAACAAAAAACAGACCACACAGGTAGCGATGCTAGTATCCAGCTGTCAAGGCAGGACTTGAATACAGGCGACCTGCCCCTGCCGGCCCTTCTCCTCCAGAGCACCTTGCTGTCTGGATGGGGAGCCCCCTTCCTCGCCTTCCATCTGGAGCATTTTTTAAAATTAATTAGTTTTTTAAATTATTTTTAAATTTATTTATTTTTAATTGAAGGATAATTGCTTCACAGTGTTGTGTTTGTTTCTCCCAAACATTAGCATGAATCAGCCATGGGCTTGCCCATGTCCCCTCCCACTTGAACATCTCTTCCGCCTCCCTCCCCATCCCACCCCTCTAGGTTGTTACCGAACCCTAGGTTGAGTTCCCCGAGTCATGCAGCACATTCCCATCTGGCTGTCCATTTTACCTATGGTCATGTGTGTTTCCATTCACTTATCCCACGAGTGTTTGTTGGGTGCCTACTGGGTGCCCTGGGGTGGAAACAGCCTTGGCGAGCTTACAGTCTCGTGCAGGAGACAGGTATGAACTGCAGACGTAAGTGGAGACAACGTGCGGCTCCACCTGTAAGAAATGTTATGAGCAAGCGGAGTGTGCTGGTGACAGAGCCCTTGGGGGCAGCATCTGAGCAGGTGGGCGAGGCCAGAGAAGGTACTCCTGCTGCAGGGGCTCTGAAGCTGAAATTAAGAGGAGCAAGAAAAGTGAGTCAAGCCCAGGACACGAGAAGAGGCAGTTAGAACAGTAATCCAGGCAGAGGGCAAAGGCCCTGGAGTGGGAGAGAGCGTGGGGAGCTCCCACGGCCAGTCGGGTTGGAGAGCAGACAGCCGGGTGGTGGTTTGCGCTGAGTCTGAAGACAGGCAGCCAGACGCCAGCAGAGAGGGTGCGGGGCCGCGCTCCCATTCCCAGGCTCCTTGTGACCCCACGTGCCAGGGCCTCGCACAGCATTCTGAAGAGCCCCCGCCTTGCCTCTGCTCTGGGACTCTCACCCATTGGGAGAGGTTAGTGCCATGCAGAAATCCAGCCAGTCATCTTACCACGTGTCAGGCAGACAGCTTAGAATAATAACATTTTTTCCCTGAGTGTTCAGAAATGTCAAAGTCCCATCTACTTGGAACGAGAGGCCAGTGTTTCAGCTCTGAGAACCCAGGGAGTATGCAGGCCACAGCGCTTAGGAAAGTCAGTAAACTCAGCAAGTGCACTTGTATTTCTAAAGGGGGAGAGGAAGCCTGATTTTCTCTTCTGCACATCCTCCTCACACCTTGGCTTTGGGAATAAAAGCCTGAGCTGGGGGAATGTAGCTGTTGAGTTGATCTATGAAGAAAGAGGAACAGGGACAGGCTCTCTCACCTCCCCCACTAGCCACGAGGAACATATGGACCAGTGAGGAGGCAAAGGCGGTGTGCCCTGCTCAGTGCTAATGAGGAGCGAACGGAGGCCTGGCTGAAGTGGCTGTGAGCGCGCCCAGCAGGGACTGCTTCCTGCACAGAGCAGGCAACCCTGATTGAGGGGGTGGATGGGTGCTGCCTCCTCGGAGACTCTTGGCAGAGTCTCACCTGATCCGGCGGCTCATCTTGAGATGTGCCTGACCTTGGAAGGCCCAGGGAAGCCAGGTTTAGCTTAAGGTTCTGGAGACTGCTTTCTGCCCAGGACTGGCATCTCCCCAGCTCTGTCTTTGGAGGGTTTATCTGCAAAAGCTGAAGGACTTCTGCTTCTTTTGAAGTTCTGCACAGTGGTGGGGAATATTTTGGCCTGGTGCTTTTGACCCAGAGTCATTTGGACCTGTCCTGGAAATCAGGCCAGTAAACTGTCTGCTTGTGTGATGCTGTCTCAGCCGCTGCAGAAAAGTGGGGGGCGGGCATGGGCATGTGCAGGAGCCTCGGGGTTGGGGAAAGCTCAGGACTGAGACAGAGAATGGGAAGGCCAGAGATAGTAAAGGATCGGGGATAAGATGATGGTTGTACTCCATCCTGGCAATTTATTTGTGAAACTGTGTTTTGCACACTGATACAATTGTGGCATCGCAGTGACTGTGCCAAGATGGTCATATCAGAAGGACGCGCTTTGAAGGACCCACTGGTGGTGCTGAGGAAGGGCCCATTGGATGGAAACCTTCATGGAGTCCCCCATCTCTCCTCCCCTTCCACACCCTGGGCCTAGACCCTCAGCATCTGTCACTCATATATTGCGGCAGCCACAGTACTGGTCATTCTGTGGTCTGCCCTCCGTGTTGCAGATGGAGGGTTGTTGTTTTTTTTTTTTTTTGAAACAATATGTTTTAAAGAGGATCCTTGGTTACAGAGGGTGGCTTCCTTGGTGGCTCAAACAGTAAAGAATTCGCCAACAATGCAGGAGACTCAGGTTTGATCCCTGTTTGGGGATGATCCCCTGAAGGAAATGGCAGCCCACTCCAGTATTCTTGCCTGGAGAATTCCATGGACAGAAGAGCCTGGCAAGCTCCAGTCATGGGGTCACAGAGAGTCAGACATGACTAAGCAGCTAACACTTTCACTTTCACAGCGGGCGGCAGAGGATGACATGGTTGGATGGCATTTCCGACTCAATGAACATGCATTTGAGCAAACTCCAGGAGATGGTGAAGGCCAGGGAAGCCTGGTATGCCGCAGTCCCTGGGGTCACGAAGAGCTGGACGTGACTGAGCAACAAACAACAGCAACAAACCCAAACCACTCATTTCTGAGTCCTCTTCTCTGTCCTTCCCTCTGCTCTAGAGCATGCTGGCTGATCTAAGGAATAGCCTTTGAGGGCGTTATTTGATAGGTGAGTTTTATCTTCACAGGCTTGAGCCCCCCGAGATTGCCTTCCCACTCTGGAAGCCATTCCCTAAACCTCAGTAACACTCAGCGTGACTTTTGCAACACAGTTGAGTATAGCCCTCCTGCATTCCTTTGCCTGAAAATTGCTTTTCCATGAGGACCAAGATGGGGCAAGAAGTTGTTCTATGGATTTTCCTTGGTTTAAAAGGGAAAAGGAACGCCTTCTCAATTTGTGTGAGCATGTACATCTATGTGCATTAGAATCGTTAATGTATCTTTGGAGAGAGGTAAAATTTATGTGTGGTTTAACCAAATGATGTGCCTCCAGTGGGGAGAAAACAACCCCCACCCCCATTAAATAGTATTTGTGACGCATGGAAAAAGAAAAGAAAGCTTGAACTTCATGAGCGTGAGAAAACAAAGGGGAAATCGAAGTTGCGGATCTGCCAGAAACCTGCCACTCACCGAGCCCACAAATCACAGGGAAACAAAGAGAAATGGGAAGATTTGGTATTAAAAACCCATTCTTCCCTGGACCTGTGCCAGCGTCTATAAAACAATTACATGTGGTCGTACTTGAGGCTTTTCTGAGATACTAATTCTTCTCTTGACATTAAAGTCTTGTGCATGCTGCTTTCAGAATGTTGTACCCGGTCAAGAGGCGCACACATCAGAAGGCCAGGCACAGAGTCCTGGCCTGGGAGTGTCTTCCTTTCCTCTCCTGGGAGTGCTTCTTGGAGCACTGATTTTTCACCCCCACCCAAGGTGGGCCGTCCGTGGTTGGCTCCCAGATGGCTCCCTGGTTGCCAGGACAACCGGGTGAAGAAGATGGCTGGGTTCAGAAGTCCACCCACCAGAATAGGAGGAAAACTCACTGGAGCTCCTGACCAGGACAAGGTGATAAATGTTTGAGCTTGGCCCCGGAGTGGAATGAATGTGCGCACTCAGTGACGGCAGAGAAGGTGGCCCACAGGTCCACGTGTTCATGTGAAGTTCCTCATCGCATTCAATGGGCCTTTGATTTAAGATTAAATAGGGCCCCTGTGTGAAATCTGCTGTTAGTTTTAAAAGCCTTTCCATTTGACAGGTGAAAACCTCATCAGAATTACCCTATGCAGAGATGTCAGGAAAAATATACAAGAGGAAATTGGACCACGTGATTGAGCTGAGCATATAACACCCTTTCCCTGGCATTTCTGTGTGGGCTTATTTATTCTTCATGCATCTACTCTTTGGGCATTTCCTCTCTTTGAGGCTTAGCTGTAAAATGCACAAAGGGCAGATGATTTCATGGTTTTTGGCTTCTTCTCAGCAAAGGGACTCACCTTGGGATCAAATGTCGGGGTATTTCCAAACAGAGCTGCAAGGGGCGGAGCCCAGAGGAGAGGCAAGAAGAAAAATAGGTGAATTAAGTGAAAAACATGTTGTGGGCCAATTTAATCAGGGCTAATATATCAGGCCTCATATTGTTTTTGGAACTGGATTCAGGAGAAATAGGATCCCTGACAAGTTGTAGCCAGCCCTGCTAACGAGTGACTGCGGGGTTCACAGACCGGTGTGGAGGAAACCCCAACTCTGAGCACCAGGCGGCAGGTCCACCCTGGTGGCAGGGGCGGGACGCATGCCGACCCACTCACTCCTTGGTCTTGCTGCCCTGCCTGCAGTCAGAGACGGAGGGTGGGAGCTGAGGCTTCTGGGCAGTGTGGGCAGCCCCAAACCTGTGTAGGCCTGCCCTGCCTGGAGGGGCGGGTGCCAGGCCATGCTTGCAGCAAGCTCCTGTCGTGCAGGCTGGAAGCCCTTCTGTCCAGGCCTAGGAAAGGCCTCCCCCTCTGGTCATAGCACAGGGGCCCTGGGACAGGGGCTTGGAGGTATGTAATTTAATCCCTGCATTTTTCAAGTGGAAGTGGAATGCTCCAGAGTGGGAAAGAGGGTCTCACCCTCCACATATGTTCCTGGCCCTGGCCCAGGGGACAGCCTAGGATACTGCAGCCACTTGCTTTCAGAGCTCACCAGGTGGAGCTGACCTTCCTTGTACCGGGGACCACAGTGTCACGTACGATCAGGCTGGTGCTCATCACAGCCTGTGCAGATCACCTGAGCCAGTGCTACAACTCCAGAGCCATTGCTGGAAGGAAGGGGATCCACCTCCACCTCCAACAGAACAGGCTTAGTTACGTTCAAACGCCACCTTCTCTATTTAGGAGTTATGTGACTTTAATTATATTATCTAACTTTCTCTTTGCTCCTTACTTTCCACCTCTGTGAAAGGGCAAGAAGAATAATAGTACCTATTTTACACTATTGCTATGGAGATTCAATGAATAATGTATACAAAGTGTTATGAATAGAGGTTGGGTGTTCAGTTCAGTTCAGTTGCTCAGTTGTGTCTGATTCTTTGCAACCCCATGAACTGCAGCATGCCAGGCCTCCCTGTCCATCACCAACTCCCGGAGTCCAACCAAACCCATGTCCACTGAGTCAGTGATGCCATCCAACCATCTCATCCTCTGTTGTCCCTTCTCCTCCTGGCTCCAATCCCTCCCAGCATCAGTCTTTTCCAATGAGTCAACTCTTCACATGAGGTGTCCAAAGTACTGGAGTTTCAGCTTCAACATCTGTCCTTCCAATGAACACCCAGGGCTGATCTCCTTTAGGATGGACTGGTTGGATCTCCTTGCAGTCCAAGGGACTCTCAAGAGTCTTCTCCAACACCACAGTTCAAAAGCATCAATTCTTCTGCACTCAGCTTTCTTTATAGTCCAACTCTCACATCCATACATGACCACTGGAAAAACCATAGCCTTGACTATGGACCTTTGTTGGCAAAGTAATGTCTCTGCTTTTGAATATGCTGTCTAGGTTGGTCATAACGTTCCTTCCAAGGAGTAAGCGTCTTTTAATTACATGACTGCAATCACCATCTAGGTGTAATAATCACATAAAAATGCTACTGCTACTATTCATCAGTGTTTACCATGTTCACTATCATGTAAGAGTGGTGGGGAAGATTCAATTTGAAGAAGAAAAGGATTTTTCTAAGGGATAAAGCATGTTTGGAATTTACTGATTTGCAGTGGAAGTGTCCTTTTATGGTTAGTTTTATTTATCAACTTGACCAGGCTATGGGGTGCTCAGATTTTGGTCAAACATTACCCTGGATGTTTCTGTCAGGGTGTTTTAGGATGAGAATAACATTTAAATCAGTAGACTGAGTAAAGCATTTTGCCCTCATTGTGGTGAGACTCATCCAATCAGTTGAAGGCTTGAATAGGAAAAAAGGGCTGAACTCCTAAGAATTCTCTTGCCCAGTGGCCTTCTAACTGGGACACTGGTTCTTCCTGGGAAGAACCTGCAGTGGCCTGCTGATCTTTACGTGAGACATCAGCTCTGTACATTTCAGACTTGCCAGACTCCATATCATAAAGCTCTCTCTGGCTATATATATATATATATATATATATGCATATTTGTACATTATGTATGTATAGTATATGTTATATACATTTTATTTACACAGTCACAAGTGGTTCCATTTCTCTGGAGAACCTAATGCATGACATAAGGGCCAAATTTGGCTGTCAGTGGTGTGTTTGTGTGTGAAGGCACGCGCGCGCGTGTGTGTGATTGTCTACATGTTTCCATGTTAAAAAAACGACCCAAATATCCAGGATCTTTGAAAAATAAGCGATAGTTAAAAACTGGTTGGTGGTGATTTCAATTGTCCCCTTCAGATTGACAGGGCATGCGATCTCCTGGTCTTACTCCCATCCTGACACACATTCTCACTTTTATACGCAGCTCCACATAGTCCATGGAGAAATGCTTTGAGGCTCCTGGGAGAGTTGGCCGCCTTTCAGAATGTAGGATCCATCCGTATGTCAAATTCACTGGTAGGAGGCAGGGTTGAGGTGAGTGCGCGACATGGGTCGCTTCACGTAAAGAGCGCACCATCTGTTGGAGAAGAAAGACGTGTAAGTAGAAAGCTGCCATGCTGAATGGACAGAGGTATGGTCAGGTTCTCTGGAGCTGTCTGGTCTGTAGTAGAGAGGATGCTGAGAGAGGCCACTGATAAGCGGGAGTCTTGGAGCTGAGTCTTGAAGGTTGAGTACGTTAGACAGGTAGAAGAAAATGAAAGACACTCTCAATGGGGGAGAATAGCCTGTGCAAAGGCCCTGTGGTAACAGAAGTGGAGTGGATTTAGAGAATGGTCTGCCATAGCTGGAGCAGAGGAGAACACTCAGGTTGAGACCATAGAGGTGAGGAGAGGCAGGATCATCAGGATCAATTGTTTTGAAAATGACTCAAGACCATTGAGGGTTTTTAGCAAAGAAATGACAAAAGAATGTCCATTTTAGAGGAATCACTCCAGCTGTATTGTGGAGACAAGGTGACCAGGTAGTCTCCATGGCAGATTCCTGGAAATCTAAGACTTCCATTCTAGAAGTTAAAGTTTAGATTCCTACCTCACTGGGTATGTATGGGATAAGAATTGAATCTCTCATCGCATTTTAATGTGAATGAGTTCAGGAACCTTCCTCAAGAGCAAGTTTCCTTGATAAGAGGTGTAGAAGGCACTAGGACATTGAAAACAAAGTTTACTTGCCTCCTGATTTTGCCCAAGTCCTATCCTGTGAAGAGGGACCATTCAAGAGCTCAGCAATGATGTTGGGTGGGACATTTGTAGGCTCTTTTTCCTGGACTAAACTTTGTACGGCGGATCAAAGGTCTCATTGCCCCCAGATGTTCATGTTCATGTTCATAGCTTTCACCTCTTGGAAAGAGGTTCATGTCACCTCTTGGAAGGTGACAACCAGTTTTTCTTTGCTCCTGAAGACCATCAAAGTGAAAACAGTCATTTAAGACATCCATGAGACTTGGGATGAGACGGAACGCTGGGTACTCACTTCTCCTTTGTCAAAACGGACAGAAATCAAAACCGGTTAACTGATGAGACCCTGGGAGAAGGGCTTCCGCTGTCAACTCTGGCTCCCACGCTGGGCTGTTTGTTTTGAAAACAGGAGGACGTTTGGAGAGGCAGCAACCAGCATCTTCTTGCCTGCAGGCTTCGTTGATAAATGGGATTTCTGTGTATCAGCTAATCATCTGTCAATAACCATGGAGAGCGCTGATGAGTTGGCCTGCTTCTCAACCTGGAGGCACCCCTGACCGCTGGTGAGGACGGGGGCACGTGGAATTAGCCACAGAACTGGGAGAAGGGGTGGCTCAGAGTCTCCTCACGCCTTTCCCTCTACCGTGGGTTTAGGAGTGGAAGCTCTGAGTCAGATGGTCATAATGCAGGCTATGGGATCATGACTTTGGTGCCTTTGTTTCCCTCTTCTCCCCACCCTCGGGGGAGAGGGACCAAGCCAAGATCAAAACAGACCTCACACATCATTCGTTGAGCTACTGTTACTCTGCCCGTGAGAGAACACGTTCCTGACTCCCTTACATCATTGTGGAGCGTCTCACGTGCTTAGCATGGTCTTGTTTTGGCTTTTCTGTGTGGCACGTGGGATCTTCCTTCTCTGACCAGGGATCGAAGCCACATCCCTTGCATTGGAAGCACAGAGTCTGATCACTGGGCTGCCAGGGAAGTCCTACAAAGCACTTTCTTGCTACTCTTTCCTTTGTCCCTGCAACAGCCCTGTGAAGTGGAATCATCTCAAGCAGAGGCAGCGGCTTTGTGAAACCTTCACCAGGCTGTGGAGAGCAGGCCAGTGCTGCTTGGAGGGGCAGACACCGAGCCATGACCTCAGTCCCAGGCTCTGGCCTTCTCCTGCCTACCCAGGTGTGTGAAACTCCCACTCCCTGGACTGTGGCCATGCTGGAGATGTAATCAGCCAAATTCCTCTGACTTCTCAAGAAATGCCCCTTTGGGAGGGAAAAATACAAACAAGTTGGGAAAATGTGACTTCTGCTTCTTGGGCCTGAACAATTGCCCCATTGTAGTGAGCTCGTTCAGCAAAGTACAAGGCTAGGGTTTCCAATGCCATCTTTGTCAGAAGCAATCCACACATAACTCGCATATCATAGGGTACATTCGTAGGTGGTACGTCAGCATCACCCACTTTCACTGCTGTGTTCATTTGCTGAGCTATTTCATGTCTTCGTAATTTGTATGTGACATCTCCCTTTCTGGAATGATCAGAGCTCTAAATATCTAGAACTAGAGTCATATGACGTGTGGAATAATAGGTGGTGAATCCACTGATGGACAGAATCCTCCCTGCCTACCAGCATTTATTCAGATTCTGATTTACTGTCATAAAAACAGTCTCTAGGCTTAGAGGGGACAAAGGCTTCTGTCTCTGCTATGAATGGATTCACAGTCAAGCCAAAAGTGTGCCTAAGACTGTGTGTGCTTACTGACCGCCTTTGTAGGGTGTACGTGCATGCCTATTGGGTACATGGGCACGGTTTGGGCAGGGGCTGCCTGAGTTAAAATAAAAAGATGAGGTTCTTTTTGAAGAAGGAAAGATACTTGGTCACCTATTTTCTTGGAAGGGGAAGTTCTTTCTGGAGTAACTTATGACTGAGTAATGAACCCCAAGCTGTGAAATACCCAGGGTGAGAAGAAAGCAGCTTTCCAAAAGAAATAAAACCAAGTGGGGCCCAGTGATAACCATCGTGAAGGTATACGGGCAGCTGGCCCAGACTCAAAGTTTTCCTTTGCTCTGGGCATCCCTCTGACAGGTTTTCCCCAAACTGAGAATAAACACTTGTCAAGTATATTACCTTTTTTGAAAAGGAAGAAAACATTTTGAATGGCTCCTGGTTCGGGCCCCTGGGAGTTCCCCACTTATATTTTTAGCGTCTCGGTCCTTGGCAGGGCTTGACTTCCCCGCTGACATGAACAGGAGTGGAAGACACACTTGATCCTCCCGGTTGTGCCTGTGGAGCCGGGCTTGGAGCTAGCAACAGTCAGATGAAATAAGGAGGAACAGCACTGGGGAAACTTCAGGGGCCCGAGAGCAAGCTGCGAAACCCCAGGGGCCGCTGGCAGCAGGCCCGCTACTGCGCCTGCCCTGACCACTTCCCCCCAGAACCCCTGAAGGCCAGCCTGCCCCCGACCGCTAAGATCACATCCTCCCAAAGTTACTCTTCTTGCAGAATAAGCATCTCCCTGGTCATCTGCCCCGATAGTCTAGTTCCCTGAAGTATCTCTAAGAGATGAACGCATACTGGGTAAACACAATGTTAAGTGGACATGTGCACTGAACAAGGCAATTAATTTTCCCCTTCTCTCATCCTTCCTTCCTTCTTTACTTCCTCCTTCCTTCCCTTCTGTTTTCTCCCTTCCCCCCCCCTTCATTCTCTCCCCTCCATCCTTCTACCCACCTATCTATTTGTGCATCCAGCCTCCTTTCATCTTCAGTGAGGGAAACACAAGTCAGCCTTATTGCCATTTCTCAAACTTAAACTGGACCAAATAGGAAAAATAAGTGAGGACCTCCATTCAAAGGGCTTCCCTAGTGACTCAGACGGTAAAGAATCTGCCTGCAGTGCAGGAGACCCAGGTTCGATCTCTGGGTTGGAAAGATCCCCCAGAGAAAGGACTGGC
Organism: Redunca redunca; assembly: GCA_006410935.1. Taxonomy (NCBI): domain Eukaryota; kingdom Metazoa; phylum Chordata; class Mammalia; order Artiodactyla; family Bovidae; genus Redunca; species Redunca redunca. Next base: position 599,505 of record SJYQ01091862.1, on the reverse strand, counting down.
CACCCACTCCAGTACTCTTGCCTGGAGAATTCCATGGACAGAGGAGCCTGGCGGGCTACAGTCCATGGGGTTGCAAAGAGTTGGACATGACAGAGCAACTAACAAACACTTTCACTTTCCACTCAAAGAAAAGAGTTAAGAGTCACAGTGCCTCAACCCTGTAAGCAGGGCATGATGCCCCGGTCGGGAGAGCGTGGATCACGTACCTAGTGACTCTGTCCTAGAACAAGGGATCTGAATCTGGGGCACATGGGTGGCAGTCATGAGCTCGCTGAAATGACCTGAGATTTTAGATAAAAAGAATGCGCATATTCCGTGGGAAATGGTTACCCCAAACCATCAGATTCTTAAGTTATCAGAGCCATCTGGGACTGACATTACTGATTAGCTGTTTTGACCTGTCCCCCAGCTACATCTTCTCCTTTTAAGAGTAGGAAGATAAACACAAGCTGTGGACTCATGCCACTTGAATAGGAAGCCCAGCTCTATCAGTTACCAGCTTTGTGACTCTGTAAAGAGTTAGTAGTTAAGATCACTGAGCTTGGGTTAATGAGATAATCCAGTCAAAGCATGTGTAATGGGCATCATGCATCTGAGGGATTCCATAAGTGTTAGTAACCGTTGGCGCATTGGTGTGATAGCGTAAAAATACCCTTAAAACACCACTGATGTTATGTACTCTAAAACAAAGGACAGCCAACTATGCCTGTGAGCCAAATCTGCCCACTGGCTGTTTTTGTGGGTAAAGTTTTATTAGGTCAGGCCCACAGCTGTTCATTTATGTATTGTCTGTGGCCAGTTTCAAACCACAAGGCAGAGTTGAGTATTATGACAAGGACCTATGGCTTGCAAAGGCTGAAATATTTACTTCCTGGCCCTTTACAAAATGGCATTTGCTGCCCACTGCTCTAAGCAATTAGAAAACAATAAATAATATATAATCTACACTGGAGAAACACACAAGTACGTAAGGAGGCATAGACAAAGATGTTTATAAGATCATCATTTTGCTCTCAAATAGTTGGAAACACTCGGAATGTCAATCAGAAGAGCAATCCTGTACTTACACTATGGCACATAAAAAGAATGCATTCTGTCACTTTTGAGTCATGTGGAAAAATCTCCAGTAGGGACTATCCGGTGAAAGAAAGCAGAGATGTTACCATTTGCATAAAACATGCAAAACATAATTGTGTATTTTCTACTGGATCGTATGTAAGTGTGCAGATGCATAGAAATGACTCTGGAAAAATCAGCAACACACAGATAATAGTCCTGGCTTTCTAGGAGGAAGAGAGCTTGCTGTCTTTTGTCAGTAGACGTCAGGCCTATTTGTAATGGTTCTGTTATGACGAGGAGAATTCATTCATGTATTTCTGGTGTACTTAAGATTGATCGGGAAAGCATTGTCTATAAAATGTAAGACACTTGGGCAGAACGTTGAGGGATGGGTGTGACTCCAGTATGTGGAACGATGGGGAGGAACATGATGCCAGGCAGAGGGACCACAGGAGCAAAAGAGTGGGGGCTGGAAGGCACCACTGTCCCTGGGCAGGGACGACAGTGACGGATGTGGCCCTGTGAAAGTCAGGAGAAGGAAAAGACTGCAGAAGGGAAACAGACAATTAGCACCAGGGGACACCATTCGTCACAGTAGAGGTCATAAAGGGGATCAGAGTGTTACATCTGAGGCTATAGCAGGTGGGAAGAGGCCAGACAGAGCCTTGGAGGCCCTCTGACCTGTCAGACAAGGGTGTGGTATTTGCTCTTATCAATCCCTCCTCCTCTACCTTGTTAAAAGCATTCATTGTTTATTCATTTATTTGGCTGCAATGGGTCTTAGCTGCAGCCCTTGTGATCTTCAAACTTCATTGCAACATGAGGAATCCTTAGTTGCATGTAGGATCTAGTTCCCTGACCAGGGTTTGAGCCTGGAGCTCCTTGCATTGGGAGGGTGGAGTCTTAGCCAATGGACCACCAGAGAAGTGCCCATTTCCCCCTTTTAATGTTTTAGTTTCTTCAGATTATGTACCTGCCAGGCTACTCTATCCAAGGAATTTTCCAGGCAAGAATACTGGAGTGGGTTGCCATTTCCCTCACCAGACCTTATTCTGGGAGGGACCCAGAAAATGTATTCTGTTTCTTGGAGCTTCATAAAACTGAATGGGCAACTGGATTTGGTTTTTAACGTTAGGATTAAAAAAATAAAAAATAAAAACCTGTTTCTGAGATGGTGGCAAAAAATAATGTACAAGTGTCAGTCAGATGTGGTTTGGGGCCAGATGACTCTGCATTCATAGTTTTAACATTAGGAAACCCACCCAGTTGGAGAAGAATTTCAGCGAGCTTCTTGGGATGAGCAGTAGTTATACAACAGATAAGAAGAAACTGAGGAGGCGGCCAGATCTGGGGCTCTTGTATAAGACAAGGGTGTGCCCTGGCAAGGAGCACAGGGCAGAAACAGGAAGCGCGGCGGGAGAATGACGTTTCACAGCCGCAGAGACGATTCCCAGACTTCGTCTCCGGGGTCCGGGAAGCTGTCATTCCGTGCTGCTCGCCTCCACCCTGTGGCGGTCTGTGTGGCGTCTGATGGAACCAGTACGTCACGAGCCATCCTGGGTCTTCCTGGGGCAGCAAGATTGCCTTTGTAAAGAGTCAGATAACAGATATTTTAGAATTTTAGGGTTTGTGGTCTCTCTCCCAGTTCTGCTGTGTGACCGCAAAGCAGTCTAGATGGTACCTAGATGAATGGGGATGGTTGTATTCCAATAAAGCTTTATTCATAAAGACATCGTCAAGCCAGGTTTGGCCCATGAACCACAGCTTGTTAGCCTTTATGATTCTATACTGTGGGCTGTGAACACGCTGTTCTTTCCCCTGTTTGACAGTGTGCTGGGAGCTGGCTGAGGACAGTGGCTTTGAGCTCTGGCCCTAAGCCAGAACTAGCTCCGTGAAGTCAAAGTGGCAGCTGCTGGCTGTGTCCGACTCTTTGTGACCCCGTGGACTATCCCCCGCCCAGCTCCTCTGTCCATGGAGTTCTCCAGGCAAGAATACTGGAGTGGGTAGCCATTCCCTCCTCCACGGGATCTTTCCAACCCAGGGATCAAATCCAGATCTCCGGCACCGCAGGCAGATTCTTTACCATCTGAGCCACTAGGGGAGCCAACTGGTGTTGCCTCCTGGGGCTCCGTGTCGTCATTTGTAAGAGTAGTAATAATGCCCACCTCATTGGGCTCTTTCGAATATTGTTAGGTTAATGAATGGAGGGTTTAGCACAGCAGTAAGAATATAGAGGGCTTCTCAGGTGGCACTAGTGGTGAAGAACCCGCCTGCCAATGCAGGAGATGTAAGAGACAGGTGTATGACCCCTGGGTCAGGAAGATCCCCTGGAGGAGGGCCTGGCAACCCACTCCAGTATTCTTGCCTAGAGACTGCGATTAACAGAGGAGTCTCACAGGCTACAGTCCATAGGGTCGCAAAGAGTCAGACGCGACTAAAGCAACTTAGCATGCACACCTAAGCTTAGGTATGGGTATGTTTACATTTGGGCTTCACTGGTAGCTCAGCTGGTAAAGAATCCACCTGTAATGCAGGAGACCTGGGTTCGATTCCTGTGTTGAGAAGATCGACTGGAGAAGGGACAGGCTACCTACTCCAGTGTTGTGGCCTGGAGAATCCCATGGACTGTGTAGTCCATGGGGTCGCAAAGGGTTGGACATGACTGAGTGACTTTCAAGAATATAGAATACAGATTTACTGGTTCATGGCTCCAGCATTTATTAGCTGTGTAATCTTGGGCCAGGTCCTTTATGTCTCTATTCTTCAGTTTCATCTTCTGTAAAATAGGATTCATAAGTATACCTACTTCACAGTATATTAGGACTATGATAAGAGTTGACAGGAAGAGCTTAGAATTATTCTGGGAAAAGAGATGTTCATAAACATTGGCTACTGGTTGTATGTGGTATTTATTGCTTCTATTATTAGCACTTTTTCACCTACCTTCAAAATTAATAAATGAAAGCTAACTTAAAGCTATCCTTAGGATAAAGTCTGGTGAGGGAAATGGCAACCCACTCCAGTATTCTTGCCTGGAAAATTCCTTGGATAGAGTAGCCTGGCAGGTACAATCTGTGGGGTTGCAGAGTTGGACACGACTAGACACACAGACACTTAGGATAAGGTCACCCTTATTCACTTGCACTGCAGTACACACACACACACACACACACACACACACACAAGGGAGTATAGCACATGGAACTCTGCTCAGTGTTAAGTGACACCCTGAATGGGAGAGGAGTTGAGGGAGAATGCATGTATATACATACATGTATGACTGAGTCCCTTCACTGTTCACCTGAAGCTATCACAACACTGTTAATTGGCTATATTCCAAAGACAAAATACAAAGTTTAAAATAAAATAAACAGTCTCTTTTCTGTCTGGCACAGCTTATAGGGAAGCAACTAAATTCTACTGCTGCTGCTGTTGTTAAGTTGCTTCAGTCGTGTGACCGCATAGATGGCAGCCCACCAGGCTCCCCCGTCCCTGGGATTCTCCAGGCAAGAACACTGGAGTGGGTTGCCATTTCCTTCTCTAATGCATGAAAGTGAAAAGTGAAAGTGAAGTCACTCAGTCGTGTACCAATTCTTAGTGACCCCATGGACCACAGCCTACCAGGCTCCTTCATCCATGGGATTTTCCAGGCAAGAGTACTGGAGTGGGGTGCCATTGCCAAATTCTACTAATAATACATGAATTATAAATGACTAAAATTTTTAAAATGTGAGTTACTCTGTTGTAAAGCTTTACTTCTCATAGGCTAAGGAAGTAGATGGGAGACAAGTGTCTCCAGTGGACCCCGTGAGTCTAGCCCAGGCCAGTCTGCCTCTGCCCCTCACCGTGCCCAACCTGAGCCATAGGTTCAAGTGGACGGATGACCCAATTTTGCCCAGGACTGTGCTGAACTTTTTAGGAAAATAGTCTTTATTTTTTTCTACTGGCACTGTTAAGCTGGTAGGATATAAGCCTGGAGGAGCCAGAGTCCATTCCACAAGCAGAACCTGCCTAAGAATGAAGGCAGGAAAAGAGGAAAGTGGGAGAGAGACATCCTTGACACTGCTTCCCTCTGTGCCTGGGTCCTCTTCACTCCCCTTTCACACATATCTGTAAACCCCCATTATGCTTGAACCAACTTCTGTCACTTGCACCTCAAAGAGGCCTGATAAATATATCCAACCCCTTATGCTGTGACAGAAAAAAAGAATGAAAATCAGAACTCTGTTCTGGAAAAAAACAGGGCAAACTTTTCTCACGTTCTCCAGCCACTTAGAAATAAAGCATTAGAGTGAGGCTGGGTGAATATTTCAAAGAGACAGAAGTCCACACCGGCTAAACAGCAAATTGATTGAGAAAATAAACCGAGTGAGTCGCAGCATAGCTCGAGATCTGAAGATATCCAGGGCTGAGGACAGATCTAGGAGCAAGGGCAGTCATGCCCCAGCACCACAGAGGGCCGGATGCAGGGGAGACTAGCGCAGCCCCGGGTGCTGTCCCAGACACAGTCTTGTCCTGGCGCTGCTGCCCCGGAAGTATCCTCTGCTATGTCCCCTGCAAGAATTCTGTGTGCTGACTGACCCTGCTTCTTCATTAGAAAGTTCAGACTCAAGACGCCCAGGCAGGGGTGTCCAGCTGGCCCAGCCTGCTTCGTGTGTCCGGTGGCTCCAGCGTCCTCCTCCCGAGGGCTGCTCAGCAGCTCGTTGTGCTTCTGGTCCTCGAGCCGGCATCGCCTGTCTGCATCCCGCTGCAGAGGAGGCTGGGAAGTGATCTGGCCATTTTGGCTTCTAGGTGGAGGGCAGACTACACCTCCCCCTGAGCCTTTGGGCAGCAAAAAAATAGTGGAATGGAATGCAGTGGAATGAAGTAGAGTGAAATGGAGTAGAAGAAAATAACTTAGGATGGCACAGGTCCATTGCGGTCCATCTTCCTCTTCATTGGCCCTTAGCAACCGCCACACCTCACCTCCTCTCCCTTGTGGGTTAGCCAGAACCCATGACCTGATCAGCCCTGCCCACCTCTGAGTCCCTCCCCCGGGTCACTCAGTGATTTCCCTGGAACACCTCACCTCCTTGGGCAGTCAGCCTCAGGCAGTGTGATTTCCAGAAAGCCCTTCACCTTTCTCAGGCTGCCGTTGAGCAGACTCTGAAGCCGTCCACAGCACTGAGTGATGACTAATTATCATATAATTAATCATATAATTATCGGCGCAAGGCTCTGCACAGTCCGCTCTGCACTGTGGGCAGGCAGAGAGCTAGGCGGGAGCAGCGCCAGGGAAGCCAGGGCCCCATCCAGCCTCCCCCCCTTGTCATTTCCCTATTGTCTCCCTGGAAACTAATCCCATCCCTCTTGACAAATACACAGCAAGACTGTTTGCTCCAGTGATTGTCAAGGCAGCTTATCCCCTCGTTAATTAACTACTCAGAAAAAGCTATACCACGCTGTGCTGTTTGGCTTCCAGCTTGTTAACAGAGGGGATCTCCAAAGAAACTTTTGACCTGGCCCAAGGCTGTGAGTTGAATGACTCAAGAAAAAAGCTGGATGCTGCTTCTGCTAAGTCGCTTCAGTCATGTCTGACTCTGTGCGACCCCAGAGACAGCAGCCCACCAGGCTCCCCCGTCCCTGGGATTCTCCAGGCAAGAACACCGGAGTGGCTTTCCATTTCCTTCTCCAATGCATGAAAGTGAAAAGTGAAAGTGAAGTCGCTCAGTCATGTCTGACTCTTAGCGACCCCATGGACTTTAGCCCACCAGGCTCCTCCACCCATGGGATTTTCCAGGCAAGAGTGCTGGAGTGGGGTGCCATTGCCTTCTCTGAAAAAGCTGGATAAAAGAGCATTTTCCCCCCAATGGCTCACCGTCACTTTCGTGGACCTTGGCTTGGATAGGTAGGCAGAGTGGGACCACAGCTGCCATTGGAAGACTGCTTCTTGCCACCTGAAGCAGAGGGTATCCCTTGCTGGGCCCTGGGACGTGGGGGCTGGATTATGCAGGCTGAAATTTAGAGTCTGACAGGTTTGCTGGAAATGTTAGAATGTGTTAACCTCTTCGTTTGGGCGATAGTCTCCTAAATAAGAGATCAAAGATCAGGTGTGGCTTAAACCTGAATTTAATTCAGTGACATGTACTTAGCATCCATCATATGCCAGTCATTGTGCAGAGACCAGGGCTCCCCAGGTGGGGCTGGTGGAAAAGAACCCGCCTGCCAGCGCAGGAGATGTGAGACGCAGGCTGAATCCCTGGGTGGGAAGATCGCCTGGAGAAGGGCATGACGACCCACTCCAGTACTTTTGCCTGGAGAATCCCATGGACAGAGGAGGCTTGCGGGCTATAGTCCATCGGGACGCAAAGAGTCGGACACAACTGGGCGACTGAACTGAACTGAGGTGACTTAGCATGTGCAAGGAACTGAAGCAATAACCACCCATGACCTAGACCTCCCTCAAAGAGGTCAGTCTAGTTGGACAGATAAAACAATGGAATGGGCTGCTTTAGTGCCAAGGGACAGTGAGCTATCGGGGTAAACAGGGGGTGTTGTTGTGGGAACACAGCTGAGGGGAACTGTATTAGTTTCCTGTAGCTGCTGTAGCAAATACAATGTAGCTTAAAACAGCAGAAGATCATTCTGTCATAGTTCTGGAGGCCAGAAGCTAAAATCAGGGTGCTGGCAGGACTGCACTCCCTCTAGAGGCTCCAGGAGGGAACTTGTTCCTGTCTCTCCAGCTTCTGGTGGCTGACTGCACGCCTTGGTTTGTGGCTCCATCATTTCCATCTCTGTCTTCATCTTGTCTTCACATCACCTTGTCTTCTATGTATGTATCTGTCCTCTCTCTTATGAGGATGATGGCTTTTAGGGTCTATCCAGAACATCCAGGATAAGCTCCTCCTCTTAAGATCTTTAGCTTAATCACATTTTTTTGCACAGGTAAGTTTACCATGTAAGGTAACATTCAGAGGCTCCAGGGATTTCAGTTCAGTTCAGTAGCTTAGTCGTGTCCAACTCTTTGCAACCCCATGAACTACAGCATGCCAGGCCTCCCTGTGCACTGCCAACCCCTGGAGTTTACTCAAACTCATGTCCACCTAGTCGGTGATGCCATCCAACCATCTCATCCTCTGTTGTCCCCTTCCCCTTCTGCCCTCAGTCTTTCCCAGCATCAGGGTCTTTTCCAATGAAACTCTTCGCATCAGATGGTCAAAGTATTGGAGTTACAGCTTCAATCAGTCCTTCCAATGAACACCCAGGACTGATCTCCTTGAGGATGGATTGTTTGGATCTCCTTGCAGTCCAAGGGACTCTCAAGAGTCTTCTCCAACACCACAGTTCAAAAGCATCAACTCTTCGGCTCTCAGCCTTCTTTATAGTCCAACTCTCACATCCATACATGACCACTGGAAAAACCATAGCCTTGACTAGACAGACCTTTTTTGCAAAGTAATATCTCTGCTTTTTAATGTGCTGTCTAGGTTGCTCATAACTTTCCTTCCAAGGAGTAAGTGTCTTTTAATTTCATGGCTGCAATCACCATCTGCAGTGATTTTGGAGCCCAGAAAAATAAAATCTGACACTGTTTCCACTGTTTCCCCATCTATTTCCCATGAAGTGATGGGACAGATACCCATCATTAGTTTTCTGAATGTTGAGCTTTAAGCCAACGTTTTCACTCTCCTCTTTCACTTTCATCAAGAGGCTCTTTAGTTCTTCTTCACTTTCTGCCATAAGGGTGGTGTCATCTGCATATCTGAGGTTATTGATATTTCTCCCAGCAATCTTGATTCCAGCTTGTGTTTCTTCCAGCCCAGCGTTTCTCATGATATACTCTGCATATAAATTTAATAAGCAGGGTGACAATATACAGCCTTGATGTACTCCTTTTCCTATTTGGAACCAGTCTGTTGTTCCATGTCCAGTTCTAACTGTTGTTTCCTGATCTGCATACAGGTTTCTCAAGAGGCAGGTCAGGTGGTCTGGTATTCCCATCTCTTTCAGAATTTTCCACAGTTGATTGTGATCCACACAGTCAAAGGCTTTGGCATAGCCAATAAAGCAGAAATTGGAACTCTCTTGCTTTTCCCATGATCCAGCAGATGTTGGCAATTTGATCTCTGGTTCCTCTGCCTTTTCTAAAACCAGCTTGAACATCAGGGAGTTCATGGTTCGCGTATTGCTAAAGCCTGGCTTGGAGAATTTTAAGCATCACTTTACTAGTGTGTGAGATGAGTGCAATTGTACGGTAGTTTGAGTATTCTTTCACATTGCCTTTCTTTGGGATTGGAATGAAAACTGACCTTTTCCAGTCCTGTGGCCAGGGATTAGGGGTTAGGAAATAAATATATTTTCAGGGAGGGAATTTTTCGGCCTACCAAACTTCCTAGTCCAGCCTAGAATGGGGGCAAGAGAGGGTTCCTAGAAGAATTAGGGACCTCTGGTCTTAGGGCCCCTTTGCCCTCAGACCCAGGTCCCTTCCTGATCCAGTCTGTGTCTTGGGGTGGAGGACGGCCCCTGATGGCTGTGGTTCCTGTGTCAACTGGCTCCCATCTGAATTCTCGCAAGGAGACGTTCGTTGGAGTCATTTGTTGGAGATGTTGGAGGAGCAGAATGGGAGGGAGGGAGAAGCTTTTTTCCTAATAGCCTCTTTGGTAGTGTCTGCGTATCCTTGGCCGTTGCATCTCCTTCCAGATGGGTCCCTGGGCTCTGGTAACGTAACCTGCTCCCTTTGGGCCTCCAGCCTAGACTTGGGAACAGCTTCTACTGTTGCTATGAAATAGCTCAGTGTCATCTGTTGGGCTCTCAGCTCCTCTATCACCTGCACAGCCATTTCCCCTCCATGAAATTCCCTCTGTAGGAAGCACTTGAGATGGTTTCAGTTTTCCTGGTAGCCCCCTGACCAATGCCAAGTCCAAGCTGGGAGTTGCAGGACGGAATAGTCTAGGACTGTTGTGCCAAGAGCTACAGTGGTGAGCCATCCAGGCAGATCCTGCCTCTTTGGAACCCTTCAGTTCAGTCCAGTTCAGTTGTTCAGTCGTGTCCAACTCTTTGCGACCCCCTGAATCGCAGCACGCCAGGCCTCCCTGTCCATCACCAACTCCCGGAGTTCACTCAGACTCGCATCTATTGAGTCAGTGATGCCATCCAGCCATCTCATCCTCTGTCATCCCCTTTTCCTCCTGCCCCCAATGCCTCCCAGCATCAGAGTCTTTTCCAAAGAGTCAACTCTTCTCATGAGGTGGCCAAAGTACTGGAGTTTCAGCTTTAGCATCATTCCTTCCAAAGAAATCCCAGGGTTGATCTCCTTCAGAATGGACTGGTTGGATCTCCTTGCAGTCCAAGGGACTCTTAAGAGTCTTGTCCAACACCACAGTGCAAAAGCATTCTTCACCACTTAGCCTTCTTCACAGTCCAACTCTCACATCCATACATGACCACAGGAAAAACCATAGCCTTGACTAGACGGACCTTAGTCGGCAAAGTAATGTCTCTGCTTTTGAATATGCTATCTAGGTTGGTCATAACTTTTCTTCCAAGGAGTAAGCGTCTTTTAATTTCATGGCTGCGGTCACCATCTGCAGTGATTTTGGAGCCCCCAAAAATAAAGTCTGCCACTCTTTCCACTGTTACTCCATCTATTTCCCGTGGAGTGATGGGAACCCTTAGTTGAATGGAAAATTAACTAACCATCCAGTTAAATGCATGATGACAAACAGTAGTCAGTGTATGAAAGGGAAGTAAGAGAGCTTTAGAAAAATACAATGATGGGATATCTAGCCCAGGATGGAGGGTCATGAGGGCTCCTTATAGAGAATGGAGTTAGAAGATGTCCCAACTGAGATATTCCAGAGGGAGACCAAGACATATGCACAAGCCCTGATGCAGGAGGGAGCTATCTGGGGTCTGAAAGAAGATGCATGTGACTGGAACACCAACATCTCAAGGAAAGGGCTTCCCCAGGAGGGCAGAAAGGAAAGACAGAAGTGGGTCATGCAGGGTCTTGTGGCATTTGGATGTGGGAAGAGGAGTCGATGACATTGTGTCCTTAGAAGGGAGAAGAATGTAATCCAGGCTGGAAGTTCCCTAAGTCAGGGCTCGGCTGAGCCACAGAAGGTCAGGAACAGATACCACCTCACTCCCCCAACCCAGCTGTAGGGTTTGAGCGATGAGTTTTCTTCTCAAGTAATGAGGTAGCACATCCTGGACGTAGAGGCCACGTGAGAGAACCTTGGGATCCAGGAAGAAGTTTCTAGCTACAGAGGGGCCTGCCATCTCCTAAGAAAACTAACGCATATATATGGAATTTAGAAAGATGGGGATGATGACCCTGTATGCGAGAAAACAAAAGAGACTCAGATCTATAGAGTGAACTTTTGGACTCTGGGGGAGAGAGAGAGGGAGAGGGTGGGATGAGATGGGAGAATGGCATTGAAACATGTAAAAAAAAAATAAAAAAAAAAAAAAAATCATGGATGGCCAGAGTGAAGGAAGGAGAAGGGATCCTAAGGTGCCTTAACATTTGTGTTCAGGCCCAGAGACTGGGGCTGGCCGCCGGAGAATTCTAGACACTTTCGCTCAGAAGATAGTTTCTCTGGCCCCATCTCTGAGGACCCAGTTTCAGTATTTCTGAGAAGGGGCCTGGCATCTGTGGGCTCCACAGCTCCCTGGAGAGCTTCATGCATGGGCAGGTTTAGCAGCCAGTGCTCACCGTCGGGCCTTGGGGAGACCCCGCCCCATGCCTTGTTCGTGGTTTGATTATCACTTCCTCTGTGCTCCTCACTTCTAGTGGCCTGCAGGTGCATAACTTATTCACAAATGCTAGGGTCATGCTGTGATTATCTCCGGTCAGCTCTTCCAATCCCCATTGTTGTTGTTGTCATTATTGCTGTGGTGGTGGAGGCAAAGAACAACACTTTTAAGAAAAAATAAATTGACGGGAAACCAGGTCGGCAGTGGCAAAGAATCTGCCTGCGAATACAGGAGACACGGCTTCAGTCCCTAGGTCGAGAAGTTCTCCTGGAGAAGGAAATGGCAACTCACTTCAGTGTTCTTGCCTGGAGAATCCCATGGATAGAGGAGCCTGGTGGGCTACAGTCTATGGGGTCGCAAAGAGTCAGACATGACTGAGCAATTGAGCACACACATACACACACGCAGGGCAATGTGGATCTCAGCATTTTGCAAACTCCTTGCTGGACCCTTTGTAACATATGTGGTGTCTTCCAAAGCTTCTGAAGCACCATACAGCTCCTGGCTGAGATGAGAACAACTTAGGAGGAAGGACAGACTTCTCTCACCAGTACCAGATACCCCTGGCCCACCACACACACACAGACACAGTAAAGGAGAGATGGTTGCTTAGTTCCCACCTTATCTAAAAGCTTTGTCCTTTGTTAGAGAAGCCAGGGAATGTCTGCTTTGAGAACAGCAGTGGGACCATCTAATGCAGAGAGGCATGGATATTGGCATCTAGGGGCACTTCTGCCCTCCTGTCTTTGTTTCCCCACCTTCTTAGAAGCCAGGGATGCCCCTCCCCCTGTAAGTGACCTGGAAAAACAAGATAGATGGTAGGAGATTAAAGGGAATGGGAAAGGACTGGGGAGATGCCAACCTAATTTTAGAACTTGAATAGTGACTCTGGATGCTTGGATTCTGGTCCTAGCTGTATGCCCTCCTGCTAGTCATTTCTGTTCTGTTTTGTGTAAAATGGAGCAGCTCACCTGTGTAACCTCTAAGCTCTTGGATAAAAGGTGTTTGTGCTCCTTGGCCTTGGCCATTCTCTCAGGAGAGTAAAAATTGATTGTATAGGATGCTCATGCTTTTTGAAGGCCACCCTGCGACTGAGAGTGGAAACACTGTTGGCTCTCAGGTGGGAGGGTTGACATTTTTTGCCGAGGATGCTGACTACCTCAAATCAAGGCCTCTGGGAAGTGAGGAGCACCCATGGAGTTATGTTTGGTGCTGATGCTGACTCCCTGGGCTGAGGGTTGTGGGCTGGCACTCTGTGGCGAGTCAGATGAGGATCAAAGATGCCAACACTGGACCAGCTTTGAAACAAGAAGGGGAAGGTGGTGCTGCTTGTCATTGCCCATGTCATTTCTGCTTGTGGCTTGAACACACTTTATCCAACTGAGAAAATCACAAAAGGAATTTTCATGACCTCATCGACCTTTCATTATTCCAGAAACCAGGGAGGGGATGGATCAGGATTAGGATGGGGTAGGCATTGCATCCCACTGGCTGGTCTCTTTAAGACTGTGATCCCTCTTGCTGAGCTGGGTAGGCAGAGTTTGGTTTGGGTGTTGACACCAGGCAGTGGAAATTCACAGCAGTAACCGCCTTCTTGTTTCCATTTCATTGATTTTCATTAAGGCTTATCAGCCATGCATGTGGGCTGGATTTGGGGGATTGGGGTGGATCTGGACAATTAAAAGTCCTTTAAGTTCTGTAGGTTATATCTGAGTAGAAAAAGACAAGAGAGAAACACTTCTCCCCTCTCCTTGCCCCCTACTCTTTTACTGCTGTGTTAGTTGAAGAGATTTCAGTGGGATTAATTGACTGTCGAAATGATTTGCATTTTACTGCCCAGGTCTGCTCACTGGGTCAGAAGATGTCATAAAAGCAGAGGCCCAAGGTTGTTGACAACCTCAGAGACAGCAGGCTGTTGCACAAAGAAATTGGACCAGCCAGTCTTACTCTTTATAACTCAGTGGTATAATAAGCCGCATATGTTTCCAGCTGACCTGCTCTGGCTCCAAGAGTCAGGTTTTGTGTTTTTCTAGGACCCAGGAAAGCAGGGAAGCTGGAGCAGAAGGAGGGGTGCTGAATCAGAGAAAGCCAGCAACACGGGGTCTAGAAAAGATTGGACTTGGATAGCAACCCAGAAAGAATTTTCTCCTAAAGCCTGGGTAGAAATCTAATGTATGGGTTGGTGCTGTGAACTTGTGCAAAGTTTAGAGCTGTAAGTCCTTGTGGTCTGTAATGGGGATTAGACACTCCTGCTGGGAAAAGAAAGTAACCGGAGTGGGTGGAGTTGGTCAGGTGGCTAGTGGAGGGGCCTGGATTTCCTCTAGCCCATAGGAATCCTGTGAGTAAATTAGGAAAAGGGGCACCTTCCTCCCCGTGGAAGCCAACTGGGCCAACTTTGATTTCAGAGACACAACCCCCTCCCACCACCACCAACCAAATGCAGTGGCCCGCCTTCTGAAAGGGGCTCCCTTGAGGCAGTGTTTATCATGCAAAAAGGTGTGGGCCCAGCTTGCTATCACCTTCTTGTTTTTTGTTTTTAAAGGAAACTGGAAACTGAATTTTTGTGTGTGAAATAGCATGATTTAAAATTGTAAGCCACCTTTTTTGTTTCCTCTTGGTAGTGTTAGAGCCCAAGAAAATAAAATCTGTCACCTCAAGGACATCAAACCAGTCAATCCTAAAGGAAATCAACCCTGATGCTGAAGGACTGATGCTGAAGTTGAAGTTCCGATACTTCGGGCATTTGGTGTGAAGAGTATACTCATTGGAAAAGACCCTGATGCTGGGAAAGACTGAGGGCAGAAGGAGAAGGGAACAACAGAGGATGAGACGGTTGGGTGGCATCACCGACTCAATGGGCCTGGGTTTGAGCAAACTCCATGAGATAGTGAAGGACAGGGAGCCTGGTGTGCTGCAGTCCACACTGTCACAGTGAGTCGGGCAGAATTAAGTGACTGAACACCAACAGTGTGAGAGTGAGCCAGCAAGGTGTGGGGGAGGGGAGATTGCACTGCAGTTTTGTAGACTCTGATAATATATTGTGAAAGAGTTACTCATATACACCTCTGCTCCTACACACACACACAAACACACACACACACACACACACACAGCGCGCGCGCTGCAGTTCAGCAGCTCAGTTGTGTCCGACTCTTTGCAACCCCATGGACTGCAGCATGCCAGGCTTCCCTGTCCATCACGAACTCCCAGAGCTTGCTCAAACTCATGTCCATTGAGTCGGTGGTGCCATCCAACCATCCCATCCTCTGTCGTCCCCTTCTCCTACTGCCTTCAATCTTTCCCAGCATCAGGGTCTTTTCAAATGAGTCAGCTCTTTGCATAAGGTGGCCAAAGATTAGGAGTTTCAGCTTCAGCATCAGTCCTTCCAATAAATATTCAGGATTGGTTTCCTTTAGGATTGACTGGTTGGACCTCCTTGCAGTCCAAGGGACTCTCAAGAGTCTTCTCCAACACCACAGTTCAAATGCATCAATTCTTCGGTGCTCAGCTTTCTTTATAGGCCAACTCTCACATCCATACATGACTATTGGATAAACCATAGCTTTGATTAGACGTATCTTTGTTGGCAAAGTAATGTCTCTGCTTTTTAATATGCTGTCTAGGTTTGTCATAGCTTTTCTTCCAAGGAGCAAGCGTCTTTTACACATACACACACACACACACACACACACACACACAAACACAGAATTGAAACAAAAGATTTGAAGATCTGAATTCTTTTGATTCTTATATCAAAATGGATACACTTTTGAAAAGAACAAATGCCAGGTCTGAACATATTGACACTGGTAAGGAGCTGAGTGTTCTCTCAGAGAAAAGAGTAAAATCCCAGGGAGATGCAGAACCTTGAGAGGGCTGCTGCTGCTGCTAAGCTGCTTCAGTCTCATGTCCGACTCTGTGTGACCCCATAGACCGCAGCCCACCAGGCTCCGCCGTCCCTGGGATTCTCCAGGCAAGAACACTGGAGTGGGTTGCCATTTCCTTCTCCGAGTGCGTGAAAGTGAAAAGGGAAAGTGAAGTCGCTCAGTCATGTCCGACTCTTCGCGACCCCATGGACTGCAGCCCACCAGGCTCCTCCGCCCATGGGATTTTCCAGGCAAGAGTGCTGAGAGGGTTGGGGGATGGTTATTCAGTGAGTCAAGCAGAGTTAACAGGATGGACAGTTCTGCTCCAGGTGGGTATTTTCTGTACCCCTAATGAGTTCCCTCTCTTTAATTGCCTGGCAGACTAGAAGAATTCCAGGTCTCCCCTGGGGCCCCTAAACATTGGGAAGGAGAAGGAGGAATTCCTGGAGGGGCTTGCATGCCAGGCCCCTGGTGGACAGAGCTCTGAGCAGTGCCCTGTGCTTTGCAAAGGCTGACTCCAGCCCTGAAGGTGTTTGGACCTCCCTGCTGAGCCCAGAGATGGCTAATTAAACTCTGAAAAGGCAAACACACTGGACAGGGTCTCCTTTGAAGAGCAGGTCACAGGGACAGTTTCCTGTTTGCCAGTGTGCAGCCCCAGATCTCATCAGTGTGGAACTGTGTTAAGTTTAACTAAGGCATGTTGATGGCGTTCAACACTGCAGCTGGAGAGTGCTAATCGTGGATTGGTGGATCTCTTTTCAGCCCAATGTTTCATCTTCAGATGCCTGTGCTTTGGAGGGAGGGGGTTGTTAGATATGTCAAGCTTTCAGGGCCCAGTTAACCCATAGACTCTTCACGTAAGAATCTGTTCTCTTAAAGGAATAGATGTGTGTACTTCTGCCCATCAATGGATATTCACATGTGTATCCAGATGACCATATGCATTTGAAACCAAATGTACATAATATATATGGAAGTAGAATCAACAATGAAGTTAGTTTTGTTTGGGGCCTTTGTGTGTCCCATTCCTGCTCTGAGGTAACTAGTTGATTCCCAGATAGACATGAGTGCAGAGGAATAAAATTCTGATTTTGGAAACATTATGTCACATATGGTAGTCATTTCATTCACAAAGATCAGATTATCTGATTCTGCGATCACTTCATTTTCTTTGGAGCTGGAAGAAAAAATGGATGGGTTCAGTTGAACTGGTGGGAGCACATTTATCAATGACCTGTGAATGATGTTACTGAAACAAGGAGGGAGCAGGGATAAACTTAGCCAAAAGGAGTAGGAAGCTATGTACAGTTGCTGATGAAGGTACCAATCTGAGGTGAAAAAGAACCTGTAGTTCTTACAGGGGGAAAAGGTGTTAATTAACTTCATTTCTGTCATTTCTTCACTTTCTTCCAGGGTTGCTAGGATATTCTGAACTGATTAAATGGCAAATTGTGGTAACTCTTAGCCCTGGTACAGTCATTTCTCCCATTCTTCACATAATTTTGTCGCACACACACACACTTTTTCAAAGCCCTGGGCCTTGGGGTCAAAAGGGCAGAATACAGTGCAGCAAGAGACAGACGTCCAACCTTGAACTCACAGTGTGGCAGAGGAGGCTTGTGTGTTATTTTTTTTAATAGGTTTTCTCATTCTCTTTTGGAAATAGATGAAGCATGCTGCTGCTGCTGCTGCTAAGTCTCTTCAGTCGTGTCCAACTCTATGCCACCCCATTGGCGGCAGCCCACCAGGCTCTGCTGTCCCTGGGATTCTCCAGGCAAGAACACTGGAGTGGGTTGCCATTGCCTTCTCCGTAGGTGAAGCATACTGTATTCTAAAAAATCTATTTCATCATTATCTTAACTCAATAGTTGGCCAAAAACTCAAACTGTAGGTTCTGTAGATTTAAAACCAAATCTGAGCATAGTATACAAGCCCTGTATCTTCAGTGTCTGTCAGCTTCCTTGGGAGTGTAGGATAAAATAGAAAAAAAAGGTAGAAAATTTGAGAACTTTAAACCGTGGAAAGCAGTAGTTAGTTTAGGGTAGGTTTGCATTCATGGACCGGTTTGCTGAGAAGGCCTCAGGCTGCAGAGTTCTGGCGAAGGACACTTCCGTCGTTAGTTTCTGCAAATCCTGATGCCTGTCTGAGCTCTGTCTTCCACATCTGCAAAATGTGCTAATTGTAAGGACCTTGAAGGGAGTCGTTTATGTTAAATGAGGAGTTGAATCTATCTCACCTCATGCAGTGGTCACTCAGTTTTGTGGTGTGGGGACTGGAGTCAGACGCTGGCTCTGCAACTCTCCAGCTGTGAGGCCTCGGGCAGATCACTCAGCCCCTCTGAGCTTCAGTTTCTTCAGCTGAAAACCTATGATGTGTACGTGTATTATTATGAGCAGTGACACTGTGTCTGTAAAAAGAGCAGAGTGCAGCATGTGGTCTTGAATGAATTTCTGGTAAATCTGAAGTGTTCTGAGCTGCTGTGAGTATAAGTCCTTCTATCCAGGCTGCTACACCCACCACCGCTACCTCGACTAGCTCTCGGCTGAGTGGGGCATGTGCGATTGAGTGGAGGAGCTTTTCTTGGCTTCTGGGACCTTCCCAGAGCAGGCCTGTCAGCTCCGCATCCCCCACTCCTCAGAGGCACTGATGAGAGAAAGTTCTGAAGCCTCCAGTTGATCCAAACTGTGCCATAAAAACCCCAGGAGGAAAGAGCCCGTTAGCACCTGCACATTTGGGGACAAGTGTCAGCAAAATGGCTGGGAGCTTCCTGCCGAAACCCGAGGGCATGGCAGGTTTACTGAGGCCCTTCATTAAGATGAGTTATGAACCTGCGGGTCTCTCTGGCTCCATTTGGCCCAGGCTGGGAGGTGGAGGCCCAGCCAGCCCCCTGCCTGTACCAGCGTGAAACCCTCTTCCTCTCCTCCCCTCCCCTCCCAGACTCCTTTCTACCCTGCGGTGCGCCCCCTGCCCTTGTTTAATGAAAGAGAAAGGCATCTACCCATACAGGGGTTGCTCAGCGCTGGAGTAGAGTTCAGCCTGAGAAAATTGTTTTCTTGTAAGTGGCAGGCACCTGGCCGACAAGCTTGGCCCAGGTCCCCGGTGACTTGTGCAGAGGCTTCGTGTCTGTCCAGTCCTCCCCCACCTCCCCAGGCCATTTCCAAGTCCGCACAGTCTGCAGGGGAGGAAGCAAGGGGGGGGTGTGCAGCCACAGAGCTGGCTGTTCAGTCATTCCCGTCCTAAGCCGTAGGTCAGAGGCTATCCTGTCAGCTCCTGCAGGGTGCCTGGCTTTTTATGTTTTTGTTTTCTTTCTTTCTTTCAAGCTCTGAAATATGATAAATGGTTGTTCAGAGAAGCCAAGCACAAATGCTTTCTAGAGCAGTGGTTCTTAAATGTTCATGGGCTTGCGAATCACCCGGGAATCTGGTCATAGCAGAAATCATAGCAGGGGATGCCAGCGGCGCCGAGGTGCCCTTTGGGGGCGGCCGGCTGAGGACTGAGGGCTCCGCAGCAGCACGAGGGATGCGGGATAGACCCTGCGAAGGTCTCCTTTCCTGATCGCAGAGTTGGCTGCATGGTAAAGTATAGAGTGGCTGGTGGGTTGAGGGGGCAAGGTTTATGAGAGTCTCCCCAGAGGTGTTTTACCATAATAAAGAGGAAACTGACATTGCCTGAGTGTCTGCCGTGGGCTCTGTAGCTTTCAGTGGGGAGTAATAATGGATGTGCCTGTACAGGTCTGGGAACCAGAGAGCCTGGGATCAAGGCTGGTTCCGTCACCTACCCACGGGGGAGTCTTAGGCATGTCATGTCTCCCAGCACAGGCTCCTTACCTTTACCGTGGGCATGGGGATAGTATCTACCTCACAGAGTCATTTCATGTGAGTTAAATAAGATCCTATATATAAAATCTTCCTTGGTGGCTCAGGTGTTAAAGAGTCTGCCTGCAGTGCAGGAGACCCGGGTTTAGTCTCTGGGTCGGGAAGATCCCCTGGAGGAGGAAATGGCAACCCACTCCAGTATCCTTGCCTGGGAAATCCCATGGACAGAGGAGCCTGATGGGTTTCAGTCCGTCAGATCGCAAAGTCAGACACAACTGAGCAACGAACTCTTTCACTGTTTGTAGAAGCACCTAGTGTAGTGTTTGGCATATAGATGCTCAACAAATGCTCAGCGCTCTCATCGTCTTTATCCTCAGCAGCAGCAGCATCTTCTCATGGGGTCCCAAACCTGGGGATCCCGTCCCTGACCCTGCTTTCTCTGCCCGGTCAGTGGGAGTCTTTCTTTCCAATGAAAGAATTGAAATTTTCCTTGCCAGAGACCCCGGGTGAGACGTTGGTAAAGCTTCTTTGTTTAGCAAGAGGCTGTGAAATCTGAAAACAGAGCAGCTGAAAGGAGGCAGGTACATAATGACACGCCTCACTCTTTCATTCTCTGGTTGACACAACCACCTGGGCGAACCCTGGCCTGGAAAACCTTGGGCCCCTGGAAGTACGTTCCCTCCCAGATGGAAAAAAGGAATTCATCAGTGAGTCATTGCCTTGGGATACAGAGGGCTGAGGGCCAAGCATCTGCTTTTCTGTCTTTCCTCCCACCTCTGTCCCTCTCGCTCTCTGTTTTGTCTTTTTTTTTCTGTTTGAAAAGTTAAAGATGAAGGTTGATTCTGGGAGGCTATGATTTTTTTTCATATGCCCTAGAATTCTGTAGGCTTCCCAGATGGCGCTAATGGTAAAGAACCTGCCTACCAGTGCGGGAGACGTAAGAGAAATGAGTTCGATCCCTGGGAAGCTCCCCTGGAGGAGGGCATGGCAACCCACTCCCATATTCTTGCCTGGAGAATCCCATGGACAGAGGAGTCTTTCTGGTGCCAATAGCAAGCTTGCAATCTGGGCTCAAAAAGGAGGATTCTGGGTTTGAACTAAACCACTGAGAAGACTAATTAATTCTTCCGAGACTCAGTTTCTTTATCTTTGGAATACAAATAATAATGGGAGTATCTACTGAACTGTATGCGACTTGAGGGTAGGGATTGTATCCTTTTTTAACTTATTTCATGCTGAGTGTCACATTTGTGATATTTTCTGCACTGTTAGTATTCAGTAAGTATTTGAATGAATGCATACTACTTGTCCTACTGACTTATTGAATTTATTGAGATACGATGTGTGAAAGCCAAGCTCAGTTTATTTCCGTTGTATGTTTATTTTTTTCTTTTCTCACCTTAGATATGCTCCTTAAAAAGAGGAAGGATAAAGAAAGGAAAGTGATGGGAAGGGGATGCTGGAGAAAAAGTAGAGAAGGAAACGGAGAGGTGGGGAAAGGAGGACCCCCGGGTTTGGAGGAGGCCAGCCTTTTCTCACCCCCTAGGTCTGTGATTTCCCCTTGTCTGTATGTCCTGAGTCTAGATTGCTCGTCTGCAGGATTGGAGTGAAAAAGTGCATTTACTCGTACTTGTGTCTCCAGAGAGACATTGGGTTGGCCAAAAAGTTAGTTCGGATTTGTCTACGCCCTCTTATGGAAAAACCTGAACCAACTTTTTGGCCACCCCAATACATTTGTGACCACGGTGCCCAGACTTCCTGGCATGCCTTCGATACAAAATCCTATGAGATCTGAAGGCAGAGAGGATAGAGACGCAGAGAAACCAGACAGAGGCAGAGCATGAAGCAGGGAAAGCAAAAGGAGAGAAAAGGAGGAGACTGGAGTTTTTATTTCAAAATCCAACCTGTTCTCACTGCTTTAGGCCAGTTAGAACTGGCTGGACCCAGGCCTGAGAGGTCATTGCACTTGGACATCTCCTTATCGCTCAACCTTCTTTGTAACTTGATGTGACTCAGGTGAAGCAGTAAGTGGTTGGGGTTCAGAGAGGTGATATATGTCTGGGATACACTCCCCAGGGGTCAGGGGGTGCACAGTGAACGTGGAGCCCCAGACCATGTCCTGCAAAGTTAAATGATGTTTCCCAGATTCTGCACTTTACAGACAGCCGGCTGTCATGATCCTGTGTGGGTTGGAGTTGAAGGCTGCCTTTGTCAGTTGGCCCAGGCGGCAAACTGGCTGTGTGTCCAGAGAGACACAGTGTGAAAAAAGTATATCTGGTAAGTGTTGCTGTTTTTAAAAATATTATTTAATATTTTATAATGATATTTTCTTTTTTAAAAATTAAGGAAGTTGTGGGCATTTGTTTTGAAAACTTTGGAAAAGGTAGAAAAGAACACCTATAAGGGCATCAGGAGATAATCCACTCTTGACTTTTTGATGTATTTGCCTGCACATCTCTTTCTCTTTGATGAGGGTAGTGTAAAATTGGGGTATATTTTTATTATTTTCTAAGTACTTAGTTTTCCCAAAATCCATCAGTTCAGTTTATTTCATTAACTGTCTAGTGAACTAGATTCTATTTCTGATTAGCTTTTCTCAAGTCCCCGAAATTAAAAAGAATTTTCTTGGGAAATGTAAATTGCAATATTCTCCAACCTATTCTTGAATGCCCAAAGACTGGAGTTTCCACGGATTGAGTGCTACTATGTCCTCTACTTCTCATAGGCTTGCAAGACAAATTTATTCTGCCCTCTCTCCCCTCTTTGAGTAAGTATGAGAGCAGGAAAAAACTAACTTTTGACTGTTTCTTTCCTACATATATTGTATGAAAAGAGGTTTTAGCAAGCTGGGGAGAGAAGTGGAGAGAGGGATAAATGAGAAAGGAAGGGGAGGTAGGAAAGAGAGAGAGAGAAAAGGTGACGTTGGTGGAGGTGGGCGGGCAGAAAAGCGGGAGGGCATCTGGCCGTGCTTCCCTGCAGGGAGGGGCCTGCTGTATTGTCTGTCTAGCTAATATTCATTGAATGCCCCCCAAAGGCCAGTGCTGGGTAATCATCATAGCCCCCTGAACAAACCCTGGCCCTAATCAAGGGTCTCTCTGATCTCCCTTCAGTCTAAAAAGGACCCTTGATTCTTTTGGCCTTTGAATAGCACTCTTTATAAACTATTGCTGCTGCTAAGTCACTTCAGTCGTGTCCGACTCTGTGCCACCCCATAGATGGCAGACCACCAGGCTTCCCTGTCCCTGGGATTCTCTGGCAAGAACACTGGAGTGGGTTCGTAAACTATTGGAGAAACTCAATTTATCTTCTTTCCTGTAATCCGTTTGCAACTCCCTGCCTGCAGCCAGGGTCAGACCCACTGAGCACCAGAGCCAGCACTGGGCCTGCTCTGTCCTGAATGAAACCTCCTCTGCGGGCCCTGCCCTTATTGGTGGATCTCCTGCAAGGGCCTTTCTCCCAGGGTAAAATGGGGCTCAGCTTTGGTAAGGAGCCTTCCTAAGGCACCTGTCTCCACACTGCAGGTTCACAAAGAGGGGATGGAGCTTTCACCTCGCCCCAAGATCCTGATGCCCTTCCCTTCACTTCTCTGGTGGGATTTGTTGAATTAAGACCCCCAGAGATAATGGATTGATTGACTTATCCATTCATTCTAGAATTGTTTATTGAAAAATAGATAAGTGTGTGAGTGATGGATGCATTAATTAACTAGATGAGGGAAACTTTTTACAGTGTATACGTGTATCAAATCATGACAATTATACCTTATATCTGACGATTTTGTCTATAACTCTATAAAGTTGAAAAGAATAAAGTAATTCGTTTAGGGAAAAAAAAGAAAGTTCTTGAATACATACTCCAGTCACGCATCAGGCATTGATCTTGGCTCGGAGAACACTCAGATGAACCAGGCAAACAATTTCTTGGTCCCACCGAGGCTTCAGAGACTACACCATAAAGACAGACTGAAAGCAAAACGGACATGTCAAGTTTTATTAAGTTCTATGCAGAGAACAGCCTTAGGAGTGGGAGGAACCCAGCCTAGGAGGCTACGATGGTCAGAGAAGGCGTCCACGGGGACAGGAAGGTGGTGACCTTCAAGCTGAGTTCTGGTTCAGTGCTCTCATGCTTCGACTTGGAGGGAATCCCCTGGGAAATCTTGTTAAAAATGCAGATTCTGATTCAAAGGGCTGAGTGGGGCCAAGACTTTACATTTCTGACAACTTCCCAGGAACGCTGACACGCTTTGTTGTGGGCTAGACCAAACTTTGAGGAGCAAGGTTCTAAATGCCAGCGAAGGAAGAGCCAGCCCCACCTGGGAGGGTGATCACACCTTCTTGTGAGATGAGAGCTCTCCAGGCAGGAAATCGAGGATGGAAAAGCAAGGGAGCACTAGTTTGGCCTGTTAGGAACATGAAAAGGAAAGGAGCATGGCCGGAGAAAGTGCTGGATGAGATCAAGGGGAGAAGCAGAAAAGAGCCAGGTCAGGTAGGGCTTTGCATGAGAGGCAGTGGGAATTCTGAAAAGAATACTGTCATTAATCGTTTTCCGCCTGATCCTTCTGTCTGTACATAGGAACCTGTCTCCTGTGCTTCTCTCTAGAGTGTTTCTGGGCATGAACCAAGCTCAGTCAACCAATCACAGATTTGTGTGGGAGGGTCTGCAAAGAAAGCCTTTAAATAGCCCACTCTAGCATAGCTAGAATTTAGGCAAACACTTACACTTTGGAGTTTTAGAAGGGAAAATCTCTTAACAAAATGCCTTCTATCCCCCAGATTTGAGGAAGTGGCTTTTATTATGTGCCAGGGTTTAGACACATGTAAACCAGCAGCGCCAAAAGCAGAGCAACAGAGAAAGCTCCAGGTCACCAGCCCCCTGGCCCCCGCCCCCTGCAGAAGACTTTATTCCCCAAGTATGCTCTTATTGTAGTTGGTTCAAGAAAAATAAATATAAAAATCTGGCACCAGCAGATCCCCTCCACCCTCCCTTTCCCACTGGACTCATGATTACTTTAAACTTCCTCATGGAAAGAGAGAAGACGACTGAAATGTCAAACCCAGCCATCATCCTCGAAGTGACTGGTCCAAAATTAGAACAGAGAGAAAACCATCAGTCACTCCCAGGTGACGACTCATGACCCAGCCATTAGCAGAGCCTCACCATGATATATTGTGTTTATATCTGACTCTCCGGCTCGACAGGTGGCCTTTAGTGGTGGGTTTCCTCCGTTATAAACCTCCTCCATATGTGAGAACAGCTCGGTATGCAGAGCTCTTCGCCTAATTAATACAGCCGTGGGGTGCTGATTGAGGTTAGCAGTGATGTGTCCAGAGAACACCCTCTGTCCTCCAGCAGCCAACTCCCCCCAGGACTCCAGACCCCTCAGGTGGTTCGGTATTCAAGCCGCTCTGGGGGCTTGACCCACTTTGGACCCTGGCTCCATTGTTTGTAGCAAGACCGACCAAGGGAAAGGGCCACAGTTTGGTCCATCTGGGAGAAATTGCAGCCTCACTGCAGAGAACACTGGAAGATGTAAAGGTGTGTATGTGAGCGCGCTCAGTCGTGTCTGACTCTTTGTGACCCCACAGACTGTAGCCTGCCAGGCTCCTCTGTCCATGGAATTCTCCAGGCAAGAATACTGGAGTGGGTTGCCATTTCCTTCTTCAGGAGATCTTCCTGACCCAGGGATTGAATTTGCGTCTCCTGCATTGGCAGGCAGATTCTTTACCACTAGCACCACCTGGGAAGCCTAGGAAGGTGTAAACTCTTCCTCTTAAAGAAGGCTCCCTCGCAGGTCCAAACACACAGGCGCCAGAGTTAGGACCTCCAAGCATGAGGACTTGAATTCTGGATTGCATTCTTAAGCCTGCTCCTTAGGAGATGGTCACAGGAAGGGGTGACACTTGAGACCTGTGTTACCTACCTCTCCAGCTGCTTCTTCCACCATAAGACAGGGCTGCTCACAGCACTTACTTCATATACTGTTTTAGGAGCAAATGAGCTATTATATGAAAAACTTTGGGACGGTATCTGGAATGTGAAAATACAAATTTTATGGGAATATTATTACTAGCATTATTTGTGTTATTCCTGGCTTCAAGCTACAAAATCATATTTAGTTCATTTGAGCAGGAGAGAAATGCATTAAAAATGGTATTAGCTAGGAACTTGCCTGGTGGCTCAGTGGTTAGGACTTTGCCCTCCAGTGCAGGGGTGCAGGTTCGCTCCCTGGTCAGAGAGCTAAGATCCCACATGCCAGTGGCCAGAAAACCAAACATAAAAAGCAGAAGCAGTATTGCAACAAGTTCAATAAAGACAAAAAAATGATACTGGACGGCCTACAGACTTGCTCAGAGAGAGACGGAAAATGTGACCTGGAGACCACCTATTCAGGAATAACACGCCAGGTTACCCTGGATACTTGCCCTTGAGGAAAACACTGCTACCTTCACTGAGCTCCAGAGATTTATGGTGCACACCACTGCCCTCTCCGGCTGCCACCGCCCCAGAACCCCGTCTTGCTCAACCTCTGAAAAGGATTCCTCCAAATTCCCTTTCTTTGAGGAACCCACTCCTCCTGTGCCTGTGGTTCTGCTCTGCTCGGTAGAGTCTCAATGGTCTGTCTCTGTTAATCCTCCCGGGGCACCTAGGAAGCAAGTGTCTGGCACTGTCTGGTTTTGCTATAGAAACAGGCTTTGCATCCCAAGACTCAGAATTCAGAGAATCCCCCACATATTGGAAGGAAGGTGGGTGTTAAGCTTCTGCAAGGTGGTGACTGGTGTGTGTACAAGCCTCACCCCCTTTTAGTGCGTTGGTGCTTCTGGAAGGACCAGACAACTAAGGAACTGAGTTTGCCCACCCGCCCCCCGCTCACCCCAAGGAGAAACCAAGTGACGGGGGAGGGGAGGGAACAGTGTAGGAAAAGGAACATAAAGATAAAAGCCTCACAATGGGATGTGAAGCATCCAGTCTGAAGGATAAATTTCCAGTGCTCTCCCTGCTTCCTGCAAGGCATGAACATTTACCCATAAGTGTTTAGTGAATGTGCTATAATTACTGGATGAGCCCTATGGCCAGCTGAAGCCACCGGTGTGTTCCAGGTAGGCTGGTGTCTGCCGCGGAAGCTGCTGGCATTTCAGCATTTCAGCGAGTGGCCGGTGCCCTTTACTGGACCATTTGGGCCTGCTGGGAACACGGGCCTGCTAAGCGAGGGGGAGGGTGCTGGAGGCTGAGCATGGCCAGAGGCAGCAGAAAGAACCTCCCGATGCTCAGACCAGGGCTGGGCGTGAGCTTGCTGAGGGATTCTTATGGCCACTGGCCAGCTGTGTAGATGGTCTGGTGTGAGTTCTGTCTTCCCTGGCTAGTACCCCTTGGCTCTGGACTGACCCCTGAAGTCTAGAAACATCCCTAACTCTCTCCCTGGGTGGCTGTGTCAGGATGGTAAAGCCTCTCTAGACAAGCTAGACCCAGCATAGTGGCTCTGTTTGAACCATCGGAGACTCTTTAGCCTTCAATAAGTCACATCATCATTTGTACTCACCTTTCATCACAGCCCCTTTGGAGCTGGAGAGACCCGATATGAATAATGGAAGAGATGATTTTATACACAGACCTACCTGTCTTAAGTCATTGCTCCTCTCAAGGGCCAGCAGATATTTACCAACCTTGTTTGCTAGATGAGGTAGGCGAGTGGGGTTCAGAAAGCTTCCGTGACCTCTCCAAGGTCACACAGCAAGAGAAGAGGGCTGATCTCAGGCTTTCTGTCTCCTGATGCAGGGCCCGGGTGATCGTCTCTCTCCTTGTCTGGAGATACCTCTGTGTTGGAGGTAGAGCACAGTGCTTGACAGCCCCAGGCTGGATGTAGCCTGCCCAGGATGCTGTCAGGATGAAAGAGGATGATGCACGTGAAACACTTAGCACAGGGTCAAATGGC
Organism: Redunca redunca; assembly: GCA_006410935.1. Taxonomy (NCBI): domain Eukaryota; kingdom Metazoa; phylum Chordata; class Mammalia; order Artiodactyla; family Bovidae; genus Redunca; species Redunca redunca. The sequence continues at coordinate 572,098 of SJYQ01091862.1, read as the reverse complement.
AGCTCTCGGTTGTGTTCTTATTTTTCTTCTTTATCGTTATCCTCTGGCTCATGTCTGGACCTACCACCACACTGCTAGCACCACCAAATGTCCCCTCTGTCTGGGTATAGTACGTTCACGAGGGGGCCGTCTTCCTCTCCCCTCACTGGTTTCTGGAATCTGGGGGTAATGATTCTCATACCTGTTAATAAAGAACTCTTTGGAAATCAAAACTGAGCTATTGTTCTAGTCCCAACTCAAGCCAACTTAGACCCAGGAAACATCAAAGGGATAGCTTCTGTTCCCTTCCCAAGACATTCTGAGAGCCTTCCTTTTCTAGCCATCACCACCCCATGCCTCTCCTCCACCTGCCCCATCCCACCCACCCTCCGGANNNCCTCCGGACCATTCACGCAGGAACTGAGAGGGCAGGGTAGCTGTTCCCTGAATGAGAGGCCAAGCCAGTCGTGGTGGTAACTCAAGAACACAAGGCCTTCATGCCGGAAAGAGACGAGGTGGGCAGTTTCAGCTGCAGTCGCAATCCTGGATCCTCAGCTCAGCCTCTGCACTGAGTCACCGTCAAAGGGCAGGGAAGGTCCTAAAGGGATGCAGCTTCACGAGGGAGCCTTAAGCTTGAGAAAACTTCCCGAGTGGGCAAAACCCTCTTCACATGTCCTTCCCTGGCACAGTCCTGTCACTCTGTGTGCCCCCCACAACAACAATCAGTGTTTTATGAACTTCCTTTTCCTTGAAGTCTCTTTCTCCTCTCGTGTGTTATGCAAAATAAGAGAATTGAACTAAACTCTGGATTTCTCTTGCTGCTACTTCTTCGATTGTGCAGAAATGATTTTATCTGTTGCTTCTGCTTATAAAAAAGAAGGAAGACAAGCACATCCCCTGGTTTTGTGTCAGCTACATGGGCCCCTATCAGGGACTGAAGCTAACCCAGCACCTTCTATGCGATTCAGTAACAAAGACTTGATTCAGTAACAAAGACTTTTGGGTCCTAATGACCACATATATCAAGAACTCTCCATTTGCCACCACCAGGGATAAGCATAGTCTCAAGACACATCTCATATTAGCCTCCCTGTAAGCCGATGTCCCTTCCAAGCTGCATTTTACACATGGGGAAACTGAGGCTTAAGGTGGTGAAGTAGCTTGCCCAAGGAATCCTGAAGGCAAGATTCAAACCCAGCAGGCTGGCTCCTGAGCCCAAGTACCTAACTGCTCTGCACGCTTCTTTTCACGGAAGTGGTTGGTGATGCTGGAGGGGCCTCAGCAGTATGGGGTTCCAGAAAGTTTGTAAGGTCAGTTCAAAAGCTAGGGCATCAGGCTTCTCTTGGAGGAAAAAGTAGAAAGCAAGTCTGGACGCGTGTTGGGAGACCTAGCATGATGGCATTCAGGAGATGGGTGTGGGAACTCAAGTGATGAATCTGGCCTTTGCATCTTTAAATACCTTAGAAGGTCAGATTAGCACAGAAACCCTGATGCCGAACCGAACACTTGGTCCTCCCAGTTGGCAAACATTAGCTGGTTGAAATACTTCCTGATGGAAATGCCGATAACACACCGACAAAAGTTCAGGCTTCTTTCTAAAGGGCATCTCAACTGATGGAGCAATTAGTTCAGGCTTGCCTTTTGCTTTAGCCGAAACTTCAAATTTTCATCCTCTTTGCAACATGTGTTCAGTGACAGGAGGCAACCTGAGATTACACTTGATACAGAATGTGCAGTGATCAAAATTTTCTTTTCGTGTGGGCCAGAGCAGGGTTCGAGATTCGTATGGGTGCTGAGTGATGGGGAGCAGGCTCTCCAGCTGCAGCCTCTTCAGCCCATCACATGGATTACTCCCCTGGGCTCTTGCCTCCCAGATGCGCCATCTGAATGAATGCGTCAGGAGCCCTCGAACATTACCCTGTTGAAACTCCTAAAGCCCCCTCTCTCTGCTGTGTTGCCTGCAGCCAGCTCCCTAGGAACCTACTGCATCTTTCCTCTTACCCAGCGTCTGGTAAGATCGTCAGCCTCCCTACGCTCTCTTTTCCTTTCCCTGTCTTTTCTGTGCCAACTGCTGCTGCCCTCATGCACATCCCATGCCCTTCCACCTGACCTGTCTACATCCCACCTTCCTATGCCTCCTCTGAACCCAGGTGGAGTGACCCTTCTAGAACCTGTATTTGACCTTGACTTAGTCTTTCTTGAAATCTGTTGGAATTCCCCACTGCTCTCAGAATATAGCCCGCTCTTCCCTGGACTAGACTGGCCCCTGCTCGCTTCTCTGTCCTCACACATTACACGCTCTCCATGCTCCCCTTCCCTTCTTTTCACTTCACGCGGCCTCTCCGTGTGTCTGCCCCGCACCCTTTCCCTGCTCTTCCCCTCACCCAGCTTCTCCTATTGCCAAATCCCCAAGAGGCCACACATTTCTCATGCTATGTTGCCTCTACCTGTAACAATCGTACCACAAGTAGCATATGCTCAGCCTCCAACAGTAGTTAGATATCTTCCCCCTGGGCTTCCCAGCCCTCTGGGGTCTCTCCTACAGTCTGTGCTGCTCAGGAACTGTGAGCGCAGGCTGTTTCTCTGGTGAACTGCAGGGGGCCTGGTACGTGGAACCGCTAAAAGCAGCCAGTGGAGCCAGCGGGGCCTGAGTGAGCCTTCACTGTCACCAGTCGCCTCTGACTGTGGTCCTGAGATGACTCTGAGCGCACACCTCCTGCCTGTGCCCTCTGGGCCCTCCGTGGCCATGCCTCTTCTCACCCACCCCCTGTGGGCTGCTGCTCACTCCTCTGCCCCTCGTTCTTGTAGGGGCGTCTGGAAGGCAGTCCCCGCCATGATGAGTGGTCTCTGGAGCTGGGGCTGCATTCACCTTCCATCTCTGACTCCAAGGATCTATGTGCCTCTTTTGGGGGGAAAAAAGAAAAATTGGAGTATAGTTGTTTAGAATGTTAATGTTGTGTTAGTTTCAGGTGTACAGCAAGCTGATTCAGCTATGTTTAGCTGGATCAAGTTCTTTTCCCACATAGGCTGTTACAGAGTACTGGGTAGAGCTCCCTGTGCCTGCAGTAGGCCCCTGTTGTTCACACCTCTTGATATGCACCTCTTCTGTCCATGGGGAATAGAAATTGTCACTCCGTGCAAGCCGATGGTGAGGATCCATTGAAACAGTTTTCATAAAGTGTATAGTCCGTATCTCACCAGTCAGCAAAGGGTAACTGCCGCACCTGTTATTTCTCACCCATGCCTTCTACTCCATGGCAGCAGAGTTTCTGCATGCATGCATGCTAAGTCGCTTCAGTAGTGTCTCGACTCTTTGAAAGTCAATGGACCGTAGCCTGCCAGGGTCCTCTGTCCATGGGATTCTCCAGGCAAGAATACTGGAGCGGGTTGCCATGCCCTCCTCCAGGGGATCTTCTTGACTCAGGGATTGAACCTGCATCGCCTGCATTGGCAGACAGGTTCTTTACCACTAGCACCACTTGGAAGAGTTTCTGTCTATCCACGTATCCACTTCTCCTGTATGTTATGAAACAAACTCCGTAAGCTTATTAATCGAAATTGAACTGTCCCTGAGCCACTGCTATTTCAAAAGGTAATCTTTTCCTTTGAGATTGTAAGAAAAGGATTCTGCACTGTTCTTTTGAGGCTTTTCCAGTTTAGATGTTTAATAGGCATTTCCCCATAATAAACAGCAAAAGCACTATGGTGAGGCTTCTCCAGCCTGGCGGGCGTGTGTATGTTGTACACGAGTACACGTGCCCAGGTACGCTCTGCTATCCAGGGTCCTCACTTGCCTATCTCAATGAACATCTAAGTATTTGGACCTCGTTGCTTTATACATTTGAAGAGTGACTGCTGCTTAACAACGGACGTTGTAAGATACCAGGAGCTTCCAGTGGGCACGACCTGTGAAACTTGCCAGGCTATTGCCTCTCTGAGGGTATTGTTGGGAGCACTGTGTTTTGGAAACTCACCAAAGAAATTCCATTCAGCCCTTGGTGGCCCAGAAGTACTCTATAGAATCTCTCTTTGAGTTGGCTGCTAGGAAGCTCAGAGTATAACTTACAACTCACTTAAGCAAGTCTCTTAGATGATCAATATCTGACTTTACCTCAGGTTTCATCTCAGCCTACCTTATTTTCCTTCTACTTTAGTCTCTTTACCTCAACCCCAACTCAATGCCTGACCCATAGTAAAGAATTATTAACCCTAGTCTAATTTCCGAAGACTATTACCCCCTTTTTGAGAAGATGGCAAAATATAAATGAAGAAACATTATTAACATTTCTTTCTGCTTCCCTCTCTGTTTTCCTCCTTTATTGTTTCTTGTCTTAAAGCATAGTGAGAGTTCCCTTAAAGCAGAATTTATTGTACTTTTATAGCTGAATAGGGAATAGTCCTTACCAGCTCTGCTGGTGGAAAATTTCCAAGCTGCACAGTCCACTAGTTTATATTACCTAATAGAGAGATAAATAAGCCATGATTCTTCTTAAGGACTGGCTTTTAATTAGATTTTTAATGGATCCTCTTTGACTTTCCCAGGCATAAGTACTGCTGTATTAGTTCATTATTGTGATTAAAAGCAGCTAATAATGATCATAGCTAAATAATTTCCCTCAAGTGCTCCCGTCTAGTTCAGTGCCCCATGTGTTAGCGGTGCCGTAGCTGGCCTCAGCCTGCTGTTTGGTTTGGAGGCTGGGGCGCCTGCAGACACAGGAAGGCGCTGCAGACAGACGGCACTATCTCTCAGAGCTCATTGCTTTGGGTTTTATGGAGTGCTGCCCATAGCACCTCCACAGCCTTCTTCTTGATGAAAGAGGCTTCTGGAAGCTAACCCAATGAACCCAATTGGAATGTTTCCCTGGGCATATTTTGATCTCTAGTTGGGATGTGAGTTGGGAAGCCCAGCTAACTGGAGTTATGTGAATTTGCAAATGGCGACTCAAAGCTTCATCCGTATCGGCCACTGGGCTGAGGATTGAAACTTGCAGCATCCTCCCTGCATGTGCTGGCTCTTTCTCCTGATATGTGCAGAGGAGAATGAGTTGTCCCTGTCTAATACGGGGGGAACCTGATTGCCTGTGTAGGGTCATTAGTCTTCATTCTTTGTTCTTATTGTTCAGTCTCTGAGTCATGCCCAACTCTTTGTGACCCTATGAACTGCGGCACACCAGGCTCCTCTGTCCTTCACTGTCTCCTGGAGTTTGCTCAAACTCATATCCATTGAGTCAGTGATGCTATGTAACATAGCATCGCCTTTTGCCTTCGGTCTTTTCCAGCATTAGGGTCTTTTCCACTGAGTCAGATCTTCACATCAGGTGGCCAAGGATTGGAGTTTCAGTAACAGTCCTTCCAATGAATACTCAGGGTTGATTTCCTCTAGGATTGACTAGTTTGATCTCCATGCAGTCCAAAGGACTCTCAAGAGTCTTCTCCAGCACCACAATTGGAAAGCATCAGTCCTTTGGCACTCAGCCTTCTTTATGTCCAACTCTTGCATCCACACGTGCCTAACTGGGAAAGCCATAGCTCTGACTGTGCAAATCTTTGTTGGCAAAGTGATGTCTCTGCTTTGTAATACGTTATCTAGGTTGGTCATAGCTTTCCTTCCAAGGAGTGAGAGTCTTTTCATTTCACGACTGCAGTCACTGTTTAGTCTTTACCTTTCTTAAAATATGTGTATTTGAAAAGCAAAGGTGTGGTCACTGTGGAAATTTTTGAAAGTGCCCTGAAGGAACAAAATAACAGCCATCATTTCACTATTAATACTGTGTGTTTGTTCTTCTGTATTTTTATAGGGATATATTTATCTCTGCTTTCTTTTTCTTTTTTTTCTTCAGAAATGGCTTCATGTTGTTGCCTTAGCAATATATCATGAACATTTTCCCATGTCACTAAACCATCTTCTACCAAATCACTTTTTAAGGGCTGCAAAGTATGTCATTAAATAGATGTGCCATAAATTATTAATCTCTGCCAACTGTTGAATGTTTGAATTACTTTTAAGCTTATATTATTATAAGTAACACTGCAATTAATATCCTTTTTGAAATATACTTGATTACTTCCTTGAACAAAAATTTTAGATGTCAGTCAAAAGGAATGGAGAATTTTAATGTTTGTATTAATGTTCTCTATACTGAGAATTATCATGTTTATGATTAACATTCTTTTCTAGGTTTCAAGGCCCAGGAAACAGTAGTTGATTTAATTTGAGCTTGTTTTCTTTCCATACAATTCAGGCTGAAAGTGTGAATGTTTCTTCATGCATGTTTTGGTTATTTGCATTTATTTTGTGAGTTGTCTCTTCTTGTCCTTTCTGCATTTTGTGTTGTGATGTTAACACTGATGTGGTTATCTTTTGAGGGGCTCAGAGTATCCTACTTTACCAAAAGTAAAAAGGAACCGAATGGCCATGTTGCTAAATGCCAAAGGGGGGATAGCGTGGCCTCTGGGTTTGGTGTTAGGGAAAGTGTAAGGGTACCACTGCATCCGAGTCTAGCAAAGTGTGCACAGCACCTTCCAGACTATCCAAAAATATTTAAGAATTTATTGCGGATTCTGGGGTCATGTGTGTCATTAAAGTTAGACCACGTTTCAGTCCTGACTCTGCCATTTACTAGCTTTGTGAACTTAGGCCACGTTGCCTCACCTCTCTGAGCTTTAGTTTTCTCATCTGTCAAGTGGGATAATGACCCCTATCTCACAAAGTGTTGTCTAGTAGCCAGTGCGATAAAGCTTATAAAACATAGTGCTTAGCACAAAGATGGTACCTTTACCATTATCATCACTTAAAGGACTGTAATGTCGGGTTTTCTGCTGCAACATGTCATTTTCAAGTAGCCTTGATGTAACTCTTGGGACCACCCTCAAAGAGAGCTTTCTCCCTCAGAGAGCTCTGTCACTCTGCTGAGGGCATGAGTGGGGATGGCTACATGCTATGTTAGAAGGTCTTCTAGCTCCCATGGGCTGGGCCCTCTTGGGAATTTGCAGATACCCCACCTCCCTCCTGACCCACAGTGCTGTGGGAATAGAAGTTCTCCCAGGACTGAAGGGCACCTTGGGGAGGATGACTTGGCCTCCACATGCCCTAGCAATAAGTGGGATGTCTGATGTGGTCAGGTCAAAGGTCAAGACAAATGTCAAGTCAGAAAGAGAATCGCTGTGGTGGTCAGTCTCCTCTAATTCATTCCCGAGGGACATGGGCTTAGAACCTCTGGGGACACCGGGACATTGGCTCAACTCTGCAAGCACTTCAGAGGGGCCACCCAAGTGGAGGGAGGGACTGAAGACCCCACCGTGAACCTTGGACCCTGCTGTGTGCGTCAACTTCGGCATTATCCATTTGGGACAGAGGAGGGAGCATTTCTTCTGTTGTTTTTGATTCCAGCATCCTGTATGACACACTGTAAAGAGCAGCTGCTCTAAAGGCCGGTACTGAATGTTGTCTGGTCATCCCAGAGATGACACGACTGCGTTTGGAGCTAGCTCAGGAGAGACATTCATCTTACTTCTCTTGAATACCTGGGACTCTCTAAGGATCCTCTTGGAGCACTTTGGATACAATCGGCAGGCAGGCTTCCCTGGTAGCTCAGCTGGTAAAGAATCCGCCTGCAATGCAGGAGACCTGGGTTTGATCCCTATAGACTGTACCCTTGGGAAGATCCCCTGGAGAAGGGACAGGCTACCCACTCCAGTATTCTGGCCTAGAGAACTCTATGGACTGTATAGTCCATGGGGCCACAAAGAGTCAGACATGACTGAGAGCCTTTCACTTTCACTACAGGTCCAACTCTGACCCTTGCTGTCAGTATTAGATACGACAGTCTAACCATATGACCCTGGCTCTTCTGGGCTCCCCTTTCTTCAGGAACAATAGTAGTAATTTCCACACCTGCCTCAAAGGGAAACTTTCAAGTATAAAACTAAAGAGTAGAAGTGAAAGCTCAAAGCTCATATGATCAAGGTGAGCCATGTAGGCCAGGTTTTAGTTTCAAAACTGCCGGGGGAAAGCCCTCTGGAACCTTTATTTCTCCATCTTTAAAATCAAGAGATTGAAATGAGCCCCTTAGAGCTGTAATACTCTGGGGGTGTATGTGCAGTGTCCAGAAGGATTCGGCAGCAGCACATCCCTAGAATATTGCTATTGAAAGAGACGCAGCTTCACAGGACAAGCGATGTGCAGCGGGGGGAGAGCCTGCCTCTCCGCTAGCTGCAGCCGCGCAGTCCACAGCTACACTCAGCACACAGGCAGTGTGCCGTTAGAAGGACGTGGAGCTGGGGGCCGAGGACCTGCATGCAGATCTTGGTCGGGCCCCTTTCTAGCGCTGTAACTGAAAACGAGCCGTTTCACCTCTCTGGCCTCAGGTTCCATCTATATTTTCTTTTAAAAAAAAAAAAGAAAGAAAAAGAATGTATCTGCTGGTCTTATGAGTAGCAAATCACCTCATGTGTCTAAAAATGCTTGCATATTGGAGGGCCTCACACATAGTGGGCAGTTACTAATGTGACCACCATTGCTATTATTGGACTGAAACAGAGAAGGCAAATTCCTATTTCAGCCACCTGAAGCATCGAGGGGCAAGAGCCAAGAAATGTTGGAGCAGGCAAAGATTCTGTTCTGTGCCCGTCTCCCCTTCCCACTTCAGTTAGGATCCTTCCAGGAAGTCACAGGTGAATCATAAAAGTTGTTTGATTTTTCATACCCAAGAATGTGCATGTATGTATCTGTTTAAAGGAGAAGAACAGAATCCACTTTGCAGGCACCAAGCAGAATGGAAAGGTGTTCATTTGTAATGGACTGGTTTCGTGCTTAAACCTTTCCCTTATGAAAATAATTTACCCTGCTAATTACATCACATTAAGCAACTACTCCCGGTATAGATTAAAGGACGGCTTTTTCAAATCATTCCATAAATTAAAAGCAGTCCTCCCTGATACATGATTTCATGGATAAATACTGCATTTGTGTTGTCAGGATTTATATTGAGAGGAAATGGAGGAAATGTATCCTTAAAGAAATATTTTGCAGTAGTTGTTAACACCTTTCTCTCTCTCTGCTTGCTGCTTCTAGTACCATAATATAAATGTGCAAGCTGTTAGCGTGAGATGAACATTCTTCAGGCAGGGGCCACCTGCCTGCGTGACTGGCTTGTTATTTAAATTGCCTTTGCATTTCACAGATTTAAATACTGCCAGGGCCCTGATTTATGGTGTCTACATCACACACATAAAACTTCCACTCGGATCACTCTCTTTGTCACGCATGGGAGGAAGTCACTTGTGACCACAGGTGGAGTGGACTGGGGAGCTCGTCATCACCAGCAGGGTGTAAAACCCAGGACAGAGCATCCAGAAGCCAGTGGCACGTGGAGGTGTTTGGGAGCCTTGGTTCTGACAAGTCTGTCCCTACTCCTTCTGTCAGCCACTACAGAATTAAGAGAACGTGGGAGGACAGAAGGAACAGAAGCATTTAGGGGAAGAAATACTGAGGGGCATCTTCTTTTCCTGGTAGGGAAGCAATCTGCAACCCCCTCCTTCCAGAGACGGAGCTCAACCAGAGAAGCAAGCCTCTAACAGGAGATGGGATGAGGTGACCTTGGAGGGCACAGAGCTGACTGGCAAGGGCCCTCGTCTGGCTCCATGGCAGCTCATGGTCCTCTGTATACAGCTGTGCTGGGGCACAGTTGGCGTTTAGGATTCCAAACTTCCCTCCTCTGGGTGTCTGCAGCTGCCAACGTGCTAATTTGTCCAAGCATCACATTTAAGCTTGGCAGACAGTCCAACAGGTGCATTTTAAACAGTTCAGACAAGGTTTCCGTTTCAAAATGTAAGGAACGTCTTAGCCAATGCTTGATTTTGGAGAGGTTCACACTCAGAGCCTCTCTCTTTCTCTCTCCTCTTAAAGACCTTTCTCCTCCCTGGCTATGTTGAGAAACTCTCCGCATGGTTAAGGCAGGGAGGGAACGTTACTGGGAAGATGAGGGTAGTAAGAACCCTGTTATGCCTGACTGTGTGCCCGGAGACTCACGGGTGACAAACCCTCGCTGGTATGGTCTCTGTTCACAGGGAATTCACTTTGTCTTGAGGAGGGACAGACCATAAGAACCAAAGACAAGAGTAAATGAAATGTTTTCAAAACGTACTAAATAATGATTAAAAGGCACGGTAGGATGACTGGTGAGAGGGGCGGGAAGGGGCTTGTCACCGTTCAAGGGGCAGAGAGGAGGAAAGTGTGACCAGAGCACAGTGGGTGGGGAGGGGATGGAGGCAGAGGAAATCAGACACAGGCGCAGGGCAGATGGTTCCAGGGCCAAGGTGGGGGCGTGAAGGTGGTGAATTGTTGCCTACACCATGAAAGGAAGAGGATTAAACCAGATACCGAAGTCTGTTCCTAAAGAAGTGAAGTCTCTCAGTCGTGTCCGACTCCTTGCGACCCCATGGACTGCAGCCTACCAAGCTCCTCTGTCCATAGGACTTTCCAGGCAAGAGTACTGGAGTCGGGTGCCGTTGCCTTCTCCGAAGTCTATTCCTAGGTATCCGTATAAGCTCGATGAGTGATCGGGGGGGTTGCTAAAGCACTGCTGTCGTTGTTTAGTCACTAAGTCGTGTCCAGCTCTGCGACCCTGAGACCCTATAGACTGTACCCTGCCAGGCTCCTCTGCCCATGGGATTTTCCAGGCAAGAATACTGGGGTAGGTTGCCATTTCCTTCTGCGGGGGATCTTCGAGACCCGGGGATCAGACCGGGGTCTCCTGCAGGTGGATTCTGTGTCTCTGAGCCACCTGGGAAGCCCTAAAGCGTCACTGAGCACTGAGTAAAGGGGTGTGTGTGTCGGGGGTGGAGGTTCTTCCAGCAGTGAAGGCCCTAACTGGAAGGATGACTGGTGAGGGTCTGTGAAATGAACTGCCTGGAGCTCTTTCCAGAGTAACCTAGGTTCTGACTTCTCCATCTTCCCCATTGTACAGGGATAGACTCAGCCCCACCAGGCACCTTTCTGGCCCCAAAGAGTGGAGGCGCTGGGGTGAGGGACGATTCTGTCATGCTAACACTGGTCTCCAGCTGAAGTAGAAGGGGACTGTCTCTTAGAGCCCAAATCATGACCTTGGATGAATGGCGTTCCAGTATTTTCCCAGGAAGGGCTGGTCACATCTTGATGCTTTTCTTTTTTTAAGTCTTTCTATTCTGAGTGCTAGGGTTTCGTGTATACTGTTAAAGGCCTGTAGGACAGAAACATGGCTGCCTTGTCCTTCCTAGCTCCTGGCCGAGGTTCAGGGAGCTCTGTGAAACATTCAAATGAAGATGGAACAGGGCATCTAATGCTACACAGGATCATCTGTCCATCACCCGCAGCCTGTGTGGTTCACAGGATGCTCTCTGCAGTCAGGACTATGGGGCAGACAGTGGCGAGTCAAGTGCAGGGACGTAGGCTTCTTCTAGGGGGAATGGCATTTATAGTGGGGGGTGAGAATTATGCAGAACAGATACACACTGAGGGTCAAGCAGACTCAGGTTCTAGTCCAGGGCGTGTCCTCCATCAGTGTCCAGTCCTGTGCACAGCACGTGGGGAACAGCACTTCAGAGCTCCGCTCTCCCCACCCCCACGCTGGATCAGAATTCTGAGCGAACTCCCCCAAACACCGCTGAGGGCACACACGGCATCCACACCCTTGTAAAGGGGCATTCTCCTCCCTGGGCTGAGTTGAAAATCCTTCGAAGGCATCCAGGAAGGGAACACGAATGGGAAAATGGTAAGAGTGGCTTCTATTTATTTAATGTTTATTCCACATCCCATGCCAACGAATTACTTCACTGGGTACTCACAGCCTCCCAGCGAGGTGGCCTCTGTTACCACCACTAGTTTGCAAGTAAGGAGATGGGGTGTAGAGAGGTGAAGGGTTGCCTGATACACACCTGAGGAGGAAGTGGCCAGGCAGGGCTTGAGCCCACAGTCCCTGGCTGTGTCCCTGGGGCACCTCTGCAGCTCCTCTTCAGGACGGATGGGTATTTCCTCATCAGTGTGCAGGGGAGGGGCTGTGATTTTCCTAGCAGCACTTAGACAGCCTTGGGCTGGCTGGCTGGCTGGCTTCCTTCCTTCCTCTCAGTCTTTCTTTCCTTCCTTGTCTCTTTCTTTCTATTTTTTAAAAATGTGGGCCATATTTTAGTCTTTATTGAATTTGTTACAGTATTGTTTCTGTTTTTTCTGTTTTGGTTTTGGGGGCATGAGGCATGTGGGATCTCAGCCCCCTGACCAGGATTGAGGCCTCACCCCCTGGACTGGAAGGCAGGGTCTTAACCACTAGACCTCCAGGGAAGTCCCAGCCTTGGGTTTGCTAATCCAGGCCTCACGTGGGTCAGACCCAGGCTGGGGTCGGTGCCTCGCGAAGCCCGACGCGCACTGTCTCAGCCTGGGCCCAAGGCTGCTCTCTGCCTGCGGCTGCGCTTCGGGACAGCCTCAGGCTGGAGTCTGGCTGAGGAGCAGAAGAGGAGGCCGCGGCATCGGGCGCAGCGGAGAGCGGGGGGCCAGAATCCAGAGGCCGTGGAGTCCCGATCCAGAGCCCGGCGGGCGGTGCTCATGCTGCAGCTGCACCCGAGGTGGTGGTGACATAAAGCGACAGCCGAGGGCGAGAGAGGAGCCACGCGCCTGTGGGGCTGCGCAGGCCGCCCAGTGGCCAGCAGTCGCCTGTGAGTCTGGCTTCTGTCGAAGGGAAGTCAGCTGCTCCTCGGTCCCTGCCTGCTGGGTCCGTGGCCATGTGGGGCCTGGATGCTCAGGCTTTTAATTTCTGTCAGTCAAGACTAGAGATCTCTTCAAGAAAATTAGAGACACCAAGGGAACATTTCATGCAAAGATAGGCTCAATAAAGGGCAGAAATGGTATGGACCTAACAGAAGCAGGGGATATTAAGAGGAGGTGACAACAATACACAGAAGAACTGTACAAAAAAGATCTTCATGACCCAGATAACCACGATGGTGTGATCACTCACCTAGAGCCTGACATCCTCGAATGTGAAGTCAAGTGCGCCTTAGGAAGCATCTCTACGAACAATGCTAGTGGAGGTGATGGAATTCCAGTGGAGCTATTTCAAATCCTAAAAGATGATGCTGTGAAAGAGGTGCACTCAATATGTCAACAAGTTTGGAAAACTCAGCAGTGGCCACAGGACTGGAAAAGGTCAGTTTTCATTCCAATCCCAAAGAAAGGCAATGCCAAAGAATACTCAAACTACCACACAATTGCACTCATCTCACATGCTAGCAAAGCAGTGCTCAAAATTCTCCAAGCCAACAATATGTGAACTGTGAACTTCCTGATGTTCAAGCTGGATTTAGAAAAGGCAGAGGAACCAGAAGTCAAATTGCCAACATCTGTTGGATCATTGCAAAAGCAAGACAGTTCCAGAAAACATCTACTTCTGCTTTATTGACTACACCAAAGCCTTTGACTGTGTGGATCACAATAAACTGTGGAAAATTCTTCAAAAGATGGGAATACGAGACCACCTTACCTGCCTCCTGACAAATCTGTATGCAGGTCAAGAAGCAACAATTAGAACCAGACATGGAACAGCAGACTGGTTCCAAATCAGGAAAGGAGTACTTCAAGGCTGTATATTGTCACCGTGCTTATTTAACTTATATGCAGAGTGAGTGAGTGAGTGAGTGAAGTCGCTCAGCTGTGTCCGACTCTGCGACCCCATGGACTGTAGCCCACCAGGCTCTGCCTTCCATGGGATTCTCCAAGCAAGAGTACTGGAGTGGGTTGCCATTTCCTTCTCCAGGGGATCTTCCCGACCCAGAGATCGAACCCATGTCTCCTGCATTCCAGGCAGACGTTTTAACTTCTGAGCCACCAGGGAAGTTTTTTAAAGTATGTAGAGTGCATCATGTGAAATGCAGGGTTGGATGAAGCACAAGCTGGAATCAAGATTACTGGGAGAAATATCAATAACCTCAGATAGGCATACCACCCTTATGGCAAAAAGCGAAGAACTAAAGAGCCTCTTGATGAAAGTGAAAGAGAAGAGTAAGAAAGTTGGCTTAAAACTCAAGATTCAGAAAACTAAGATCATGGCATCTAGTCCCATTACTTCATGGCAAATAAATGGGGAAACAATGGAAACAGTGAGAGACTTATTTTCTTGAGCTCAAAAATCACTGCAGATGGTGATTGCAGCCATGAAATTAAAAGACACTTGCTCCTTGGAAGAAAAGCTATGACCAACCTAGACAGCATATTAAAAAGCAGAGACATTATTTTGCCAACAAAGATACGTCTAGTCAAAGCTATGGTTTTTCCAGTAGTCATGTTTGGATTTGAGAGTTGGACTGTGAAGAAAGCTGAGCACAGAAGAATTGATGCATTTGAACTGTGGTGTTGGAGAAGACTCTTGAGAGTCCCTTGGACTGCAAGGAGCTCCAACCAGTCCATCCTAAAGGAAATCAGTTCTGAATATTCATTGGAAGGACTGATGCTGAAGCTGAAAGTCCAATACTTTGGCCACCTCATGTGAAGAACTGACTCATTGAAAAAGACCGTGATGCTTTGAAGGCAGGAGGGGAAGGGGACGACAGAGGATGAGTTTGAGCAAGCTTCGGGAGTTAGTGATCGACAGGGAAGCCATGAGGTCGCAAAGAGTCAGACACAACTGAGCAACTGAACTGAAGGCAGAAATTTAAAGAAAACAAATTTATTTGAGTAAGCTGATTTTCAATAAAATTTAAAAAATTAAGTTTCTGCCTTTGAGTATTATTGGAGTATAGTTTATTTTCAAGGGCTTCCCATGTAGTTCAGTCAGTAAATCATCTGCCTGCAATACAGGAGACTTGGGTTCAATTCCTGGGTTGGGAAGTTCTTCTGGAGAAGGAAATAGCAACCCACTCCATTATTCTTGCCCGGTGAATCCCATGGATAGAGGAGCCTCGCAGGCTACAATTCATGGGATCACAAGAGCCGGACAGGACTTAACACTATCTTTCTTTATTTTTAATGTTTTGTTAGTTTCTGCTGTGAAACTGTATACATATATATGTGTGTGTGTGTGTGTATATATATGTGTGTGTGTGTGTGTGTGTGTGAAACATATACATATATCCACTCTTTTTTAGATTTATTTCCCCATAGGTCATTACAGAGTACTGAGAAGTTTCCTGTGCTTTATAGTAGGCCCTTATTAATTATCTATTTTATATATAATAGTGTATATATGTTAATCCCAGTCTCCCAGTTTATCCCTCTCCACCCTGCTCTGCTTTCTTTCCTGGTACCCATAGAAATATAGGTCTTTAAAGGTGAAATCTCTCATCTTTACAGGGTTGGAGACTGACTTTTAAAAAGTGTTGTGGTTTTTTTTTAAATTTTTTAAATTTAAATGTTTGATTCAGTATGCTGCTGCTAAGTCACTTCAGTCGTGTCCGACTCTGTGTGATCCCATAGACGGCAGCCCACCAGGCCCCCCCATCCCTGGGGTTCTCCAGGCAAGAACACTGGGGTGGGCCGCCATTCTATTCAGTATAGTTGCTTTGTAATGTTGGGTTAGTTTCTGCTGTACAGTGAGTTGAATCAGCTATATGTATACATATGTCCTCTCCCTCTTGAGCCTACGTCCTACCCAACCCCCGTCCCACCCTTGTAGGTCATCACAGAGCGCCAAGCTGAGCTCCCTGTGTTATATACAGCAAGTTCCCACTGGCTATTCATTTCACACATGATAGTATATTTATGTCAAACCTAATATCTCACCCTCCCTGTCCCCGCCCCTGCCCGTGTCCGCATGTCTGTTATCTATGTCTGAGTCTCTGTTCCTGCCCTGCAGCTAGGTTCATCTGTACATTTTTTCTAGATTCTTCATATGTATGTTAATATCCAATGTCTGTTTTCCTCTTTCTGACTTACTGCACTCTGTATGACAGACTCTGTGTCCATTCACATCTGCACCAGTGACTCAGATCCTTTCCTTTTTCTAGCTGAGTCATCTCCCACTGCATCTGTGCACCGCATCTTCATCCGTTCCTCGTCGGTGGACCCTTAGGCTGTCTCTACGTCCTGTCTACTGTAAATAGTGCGGCAGTGTTTTTCATGATGTGCTGGGCATGTTGGGTACATCTGTGGGCTAAAGGAAGCTTACGGGCCACCCGTTCTGAGACTGCTGCAGTACAGTGGAGGATTAGAGAAAGGGATTTGGGACAGTCAGCACTGGGTTCAAACTCCTGCTTTTCTGTTTCCTGATGGTGCAGTTTGCTGAATGGCCTGACATCCTGGTAAAATGAGGGTCCTAATACCACCTTGCAGGCTTGCTGTAGTGTTCAGTACACTATGTAATACTTTTGAAATACCTAGTACAGGGCCTGGCAGGTAGAAAGCACTAAAAAAGCTTGCTATTATTATCCTTGTGTCATGTAGGTATGAAGGGTGGGCTGCCTGACTTTGCCCCTAAGAAGAGACGATGCTTTAGGCGTCCTTCATAGGATCTCTGTGGTGATCCTATGAAGATCTTATGGAGACGCTTCACAGGATCTCTAGAGCTGAAGAACTTGCAGCTTTCTCTCTGAAAGGAAGTTTCTGACAGTGCCTTCCTTACCCGGAAAGTCACAGGATGCCAGGAGTTGGAGATCTGCTCCTTTACCACCCCTCCAGGACAAAAGCAAGTGTTCTGGAGTTCATGCTTCAAAATAAAACCTCTTCTTCAGGCTTTATCCTTAGTTCTCTAGGCAAATTCTTCAGCCCCTCTGTTCCACACTGTGGACATTGCAACATCCTCACTACGTTTGATCTTGTGCAAAGAGGCCTGAGATAGTGTCTTCCTGGTATGGACTGTTCTAGAAGCTCTTCTTGGCCACCTTCTGGAGCAGCAGAGAATCCTTTCCCTGAGGAGATGCACTTTCCAAACCTGAGGTGATCTTACTCTCCCCTCTGGTCTCAGCCTACTGTCTGAATCTCAGAAAAGGGGAGAGCGTGGAGGGCTCCCCTTGCTTAGGGAAGGGGAGTAAGTGTTAGTCACTCAGTTGTGCCCGACTCTTTGTGACCCCATAGACTGTATAGCCCACCAGCCTCCTCTGTTCACGGGATTCTCCAGGCAAGAATACTAAAATGGGTAGCCATTCCTTCCTGCAGGGGATCTTCTCAACCCAGGAATCGAACCCAGGCGTCCTGCATTGCAGGCGGATTCTTTACCATCTGAACCGCCACTGATGCAATCCAGAGAAAGCCAGATTGCCCCCCACAGTCTGTCCTGGCACCGTGAAGCGTTCAGATAGAACCGCAGACCAGCACCCAAAAAGAAGGCCCCATGATCCTGAAACAGTTTCTCAAAAACTACAGTACAACATTCCTTTCATAACACATAACAAAAGTTCTCTGAATTTTCTGCCAACCTCACACTGGTCAGATAGCCGCCCCCACCCCGCCTCCCCTCAATTATCCCTCCATGTGTAGCTTGAGCTGCCCCTGCCTGCTTGACCTCTGCTCTCTTGCCTCTCAGATCCAGCTTCTTCCTAACTCTGGCTTTTCATGCAAATCAGGCTCACCTTCCCAGCTGCTCTGGTTTGTGCTTCTCCGCAGAACTGCAGGCAACAAGGACACTGTACTGGAATGCCAGTGGAGAGAAAGGCGGTGAATACATAGTGTAAGAATAGCGTGTGCAGACTGTTTACCACTTGTGCCACCTGGGAAGGTATGAATCCATAAGCATCTGTATTTTGCCCCATCATCTGAATGTAGTGGATGTCACAGGGTCTGGAGAAGCCACCTGAGAGGGGAGGTCTTTTGACAGGCAGAATATTTGAGAAGCAGGCTAATGAGGAGACCTGGCATATGAGAACAGGGCAGTACTTCGTCGGCTACAGCGCTCATTTGACCCTAAGGGAAATTCCGCTCTTTGTACCTTATGGAATAGGGCTGACCTTAGGCTTCCCTGGTGGCTCAGACAGTAAAGAATCTGCCTGTAATGCAGGAGACCCAGGTTCAATTCCTGGGTTGAGAGGATCCCCTGGAGAATGGAACGGCTACCCACTCCCGTATTCTTGCCTGGAGAATTACATGGACAGAGGAGCCTGGTGGGCTACAGTCCACGGGGTCACAAAGAGTCACCTTCATTCAGTACACAGTAGGACAATAGACAAGGTGACATTATTTTCTATAGCCAATCTTATCTTGAATTCCCTATTCTGCCAAAGGGATGATCCCTAACTTTTCTAACAGAAAGGAAAACCATCCCTTTTGGGCACTGAGGGAAGCTTACATACCTCTCACAGCATGGGTGGAGGTAAGACCCTTATATCCGTGTGCTGGCACCATCTCCCCGGGTCTCCTGACACCCAGATGAAACCTGTGGCGTCTTCTCTCAGCACAGTGGGGCGTCATGACGACTCCACCCCGCTCCCTGAACCTGGGATCCACCCACCTTCTGTAGCTTCTCTGTCTCCAGCATGTTCTCCCTGCAGCCCCTGCCTTAGTCCTCTCTCTGCTTCTGCTAAGGGATCCTGTCACCTCCCGATGGAACCACCAGCTTCCTACTCTTAGCCGCCATTCTCAGCCCCCGCCCTGGGGTCACGTGCACTTGTCAGACTCTGCTTTTCCTCTCTCGGGGCTTGATTTCTTGCTTCTCTTTGCCTAAACCCACACTACCACTGGAGCTGCTCCAGGCTGGTGCCAGAGCACTCAGCAAGGCAATTTCCTCCTGGAAAAGGGAAGGGAAAGGAAATGAATCCCTGTACTCAGCCCTCCACTGTCTGTCTGGGCTTATACTCCTTGACACATCCTTCTAGACCTCAGCTTAGGGTTACAGGGTAACAACATCTTCCCGCCAATCCCACCCTCGAGTCTCATCCTCTGAATTTCTCCTGTAGTGTCCAGAAGAGCATTCTTTTCATTTCCTGATAGATGAGAACTCACCACTCTGCCTTATCTTCCTTCTCACCCTCCCCAGGTTACAGGTGGTAGCTGCCCATTTTGTTCCTGGGATACCAAACATCAGTATGGCTTTCATGGCATGTTATCAATAGGAGGCAGTGATAGAATCTCACCAAAAAGAGGAAATTGTTTTTAGATATTAATACCATTTCACTTGGCTTCCCAGATGGCTCAGTGGTAAAGAACCCACCTGTCACTGCAAGAGATGCAGGAAACACAGGTTCCATCCCTGGGCCGGGAAGATCCCCTGGAGGAGGAGATGGCAACTCACTCCAGTACTCTTGCCTGGAGAATTCCATGGACAGAGCAGCCTGGTGGGCTTCAGTCCACAGGGTCGCAAAGAGTCAGACAGGACTAAGCAACTGAGCACACGCACACCGTTTCACTTCCAGCATCCTTACCATTATGGGGACAGCTGAGGAAACTGAGGCTCAGAGAGGCTAAGAGACCCACCCAGGCCACACTGCTTGTGGGCGGCACAGCCGAGAAGAGCATGTGGGTGTATTTACTCTCGGTTGAGCCCTCCTTCTGGGCAGCATCCCTCCTCCCCTGCTCGGGTACCCTTCCCCTTGTCGGGGCTGTGAAGTCAGTCACAGGGTACCCTCAGCTCTGCCAATCTGCTCCTCTGTCCCTTAGAGTGATTATAAAGTAGAAACCATGAAATCAGCAGCTGCAAGAACGGCAGGAATTCTGCCTCAAATAGACACAAATCCTGGAAGCCAGGTTAATGGCTAATGGCAATGGTTAATGGCAGTTAATGCTGAAGTCACTGTGAGCTTCATTTTTTTTTAAGACTGCCCGTTCTGACTATCTGGGAAGTGGCCAATGATCCACATTAAGCGGTAAATAATTTGTAAGTCAGACCTCTCTATCGATGGCAATGTGATAGCAAGCTCACTCAACAGCCTACACTGAAAAGACAAGGCAGTCACCCCTGGGCCTCTCTGAAGGTTGGGAAGGCGACACATGCATATCTAAGTGTATAAACATATGCATTTAATGGAATGCAGAAAGAACAAAAGCTGGCTTCACAATCAAGGAATCTTTTGACCTCTACCCCGCGCTCTCTTTGCTGGAAAGCCTGCTCAGCCCAGAATCCACAAGGCCTCAGAATGCAGTAGGAGCCTTCTCTTCATCTACTGGGCCCAGGAGAAAGCTAGGTTCCTGCTGCTATAGCAAAGGCCTCACGGCCTACTCAGCTCCCTTTCTGTGCAATAGCCTTACCTGAGGAGAAAAGATGGGACACCCCCACTCCAGGCCCCCTTCAGCTCCCACCTGGATGACCACGAAAGCTGCCTAAGCAGCCTCTTTGACTCCACTCTGCCCTCTACTGTCTATATCCAGGGAGAAGCCAAAGCAGTCTCCTGAGAGCCTAGGTCAGACCATGCCTTGTGTCTGCTGAAGCCCAGCTCCGCTCGTGACCCACTGCATCTGTGGAGAAGCCCGAGTTCGCACCACTGTGGATGAAGCCCTACAGCTCTGGCCACTGCCGCTTTCTCCGGCTTCTTTCTGCACTCTGCCCAGTGCCCTCCCTCGGCTGCAGCCTCTTCTCACCCTCTTGCTCTTACTTGAACAGGTCAAGCTCTCCCTGCCTTTGCGCCTTCCCTCAACTTCTGTCCAGCTTTTCACTTAGAACATTATTCAAGTCTAATCTCAAATGTCACCTCCTCCAAAATAGATGCTATTACTTGGTTCTATTTCTTAGCGATTACCCTGTTTTATTTCTCTTAGATGTATCTCTACCTGAAATATACTCATTTACTCAACTGTTACCCATCCCCCTGCAATGAAGGGCTCTGGGAAGCAAGGACTCTATCTTCTCACGGTGCGTCCCCGTGCTTAGCGCTCCTTGGCTCATGGTCAGCCTCTTCATGAGTGTGATGGCAGGACCGATGCCGCCTCCCCACCACCAACCCGACAGTTTCCTTTACCAGCTGAGAAATGACCATATTGAAATGTATCAGAGATTCAATCTTTTATTTAAAAAAATTTATTTGTTCAACAGATATGTAGTCATTCCCTACCACAGGGATCCCTAACCCCTAGGCCATGGGCTGGTACCAGCCCATGACCTGTTAGAAGTCAAACCACATGGAGAAAGGAGAAAGGAGGAAGGAGAGTGGTGGGCAAAACCAAAACCATTCTCTACCCCCAGTCTACAGAGAAAGTGTCTTCCATGAAACCAGTCCCTGGTGCCAGAAAGGTTGGGGACTGCCACCCGACTATACTAGCCTGTATGCCAGGTCCTGGGGCCACCAGGCAGGCGCTGACTTCAAAGAATTCATGATCTAGAGAACTCCGTGATATTTGTTCAACATGATAAGAAATATAACAAAGGTATGTGTCATGAACACAGAAAATGGACCTCTAGGTCAGGAGTTTCAAAGAAGGGATTTCAAAAGGAGATAAACCTTGAACTGTAACTGAGAGGACATGTTGGAATTAGGCAAACAAGGGGTTCT
This sequence comes from Redunca redunca, assembly GCA_006410935.1. Classification (NCBI taxonomy): domain Eukaryota; kingdom Metazoa; phylum Chordata; class Mammalia; order Artiodactyla; family Bovidae; genus Redunca; species Redunca redunca. The sequence continues at coordinate 550,747 of SJYQ01091862.1, read as the reverse complement.
GGTATTCTTAGCAGAAAAAAGTGAATAGCAAGAAGTCCAAGAGAAGGACTTCCCCAGCGGTCCAGTGGTGGAGTCCGCCTTGCAACGCAGGGGACGTGAGTTCTATCCCTGGTCGGGAGACTTAGATCCCACGTGCCACGGGACAACTTAGCCTGCATGCTAAAACTACTAAAACTCGATGCAGCCAGATAAATAAGTGTTTTTAAAAAGAGGTCCGTGAGAGCCTGGCAGACATCCTCCTATATGGCTGGAGTAAAGGATTCCCATGAAAGAGAAGGAGGAGCTAAAGTGGTGAGAAGGGCTGGATTATTAAAGACCTTTATAATATAAAAGTCTGGACTTTATCTGGAAAAAAACTATGCACTTTTAGCATAATAACTTTGGCCCCAGTGGAGAAGATGTGTCAGAGGAAGAAAATACTGGTCTTAAAAGATCCTTTGGGCTGGGCTAGGGAAGTGGCACCGTTTCTTAAGGCTGATATAACAAATTATGACCAAATGGGTGGCTTAAAACAGAAACTGACCCTCTCATAGTTGTGGAGGCCAGAATCCCAAAGCCGAGGTGTGGCTAAGGCCAGGTTCTCATGGAGGCTCTGGCAAAGCACCCTCCCTGACTCCTCCAAGAGTGCTCCTTGGCTTGGGCAGTGTGACTTCAGTCTCTGCCTCCGTCTTTACACTGCCATCTTCTCCTGTTTCTCCCTGTCTTATGTCATGTGAGACTAAGGCCCATGTTAGTGACTTCATGTTGATTTGATCTTCAAAGACCCCACCTTGAAATATGTACACATTCATAAGCCCTGGGTTATCTTAGTAACAAAATAGCATAAATTCTTAGTGACGTATAAACAGTAGGAATTTATTTCTCACAAGTCTGAAGGCCACAAAGTCCAGGTTTAGTGTCTGGTGAGAGCCCTCTTCTAGGTTGCACATTGCTGACCTGTCCTTGCATCCTCACATGGCAGGAGGAAGACTGGAGAACTCTGTGGGCTCCTTGTACAATGTTAATCCCACTCACGAGGGCGCTATCCTGTCAGCTTACACACTTCCCCAACTCCTAATACCATTACATCGAGCGTTATTGTTGTTCCGTTGCTAAGTTGTGTCCGACTATTTGTAACTCCATGGGCCGCAGCATACCAGGCTCCTCTGTCCTTCACTATCTCTTGGAGTTTGCTCAAATTCATACTCATTGAGTCGGTGATGGTATCTGACCATGTCATCCTCTGCTAACCCTTCTCCCTTTGGCTTCAGTCTTTCCCAGCATCAGGGTCTTTTCCAGTGAGTTGGCTCTTCACATCAGGTGGCCAAAGTCCTGGAGATTCAGATTCACCAACAGTCCTTCCAATGAATATTCAGGACTGATTTCCTTTAGGATTGACTGGTTTGATCTCCTTGCTGTCCAAGGGACTCTCAAGAATCTTCTCCAGCAAAACAATTCAAAAGCATTAGTTCTTTGGTGCTCAGCCTTTATGGTCCAGCTGTCACATCCTTACATGACTGTTGGAAAAACCATAGATTTGACTATATAGACCTTTGTCAGCTGGAGAAGGAAATGGCAACCCACTCCTGTATTCTTGCCTGGAGAATCCCATGGACGGAGGAGCTTGGTGGGCTAGAGTCCATGGGTCGCAAAGAGTCGGACACGACTGAGTGACTTCACTTTCCCCTTTGTCAGCAAAGTGATGTCTCTGCATTGGACGCTGGGTTCCAACATGTGAATGTTGTTGTTGCTGTTCACTCACAGTTGTAGTCAACTCTTTGCAGCCCCATGGACTGCAGCACGCCAGGCTTCCCCATCCTTCACTATCTCTCAGAGTTTACTAAAACTCATGTCCATTGAGTCAGTGATGTCATCCAACCATCTCATCCTCCGTCGTCCCCTTCTCCTCTCACCTTCAATCTTTCCCAGCATCAGGGTCTTTTCTAATGAGTCAGTTCTTTGCATCAGGTGGCCAAAGTATTGGAGTTCATCTTCAGCATCAGTCCTGCCAGTGGATATTCAGGACTGATTTCCTTTAGGATGGACTGGTTTGATCTCCTTGCAATCCAAGGGAAACTCAAGAATCTTCTCCAATACCACAGTTGAAAAGCATCAATTCTTCTTCATTCAGCTTTTTTTATGGTCCAACTCTCACATCCGTACGTGACTACTGGAGAAGCCATAGCTTTGACTAGATGGACCTTTGTCAGCAAAGTAATGTCTCGGCTTTTTAACATGCTGCCTAGGTTTATCATGGCTTTTCTTCCAAGCAGCAAGCGTCTTTTAATTTCATGGCTACAGTCACCATCTCCAGTGATTTTGGAGCCCCCCAAAATAAAGTCTGCCACTCTCTCCACTGTTTCCCCATCTATTTGCCATGAAGTGATGGGACCAGATGTAGTAGAGGGTGAAGCCATTCATTAAAATATAGAACATATTATACACAATTTCTTTTCTTCATCTTCAAATACTTACCCTGTCATCCAAAGCTATCTCAGTAGCCTAAAGAACTCCCCTAGAAAGAAGGAAGTGACCAAGAAGCAGTTGCATGAGTGAAACAAGAGGGGACGTTACCTTTTTCAAAATTTAGACTAGAAGCTGAAATGGAAATCAAATTACTGAATTCAAGTGATTTCTTAAAAATTAGAGCCGCGGACACAACTTCAGTTTTCCTTGTGGAGGAAGGGAAACTTGTTTTCCCAGCCGAATCTATTGACCGAATCTATTCATTCGGGAGCCAGGTTGAAATCAATAGTGTCTTGTTTGGTTGGAAAAACCTTAGAAAAGGGAGGCCGACTCTAGCCACAGAGTTTATTTCAGAAGAGCATTCACACGCATAGGAAACAGCACCCTCCACGCCGGTACCAAGAACCCAGGGCCTTGTTCGCACACGGTCCATCCGGTGCCTGTTGCTGAGCCTCTTTGAAGTGCAGACCAAATAAGACCCAGTCTCCCATAGACGTCAGTGCCTTTCAGCATGTTTACCTGGAGGCCGTGGTTCTCTGCAACATCCACCTGTGCTTTGAAACAGACAGGGGAGGAGGTGGGTGGGGGATCCCCATGAAAAGGCTGATTGAATTTGCAGTCACCAGAGCCAATGATACAGTATTTCAGCCGTGATCTGGGAGGAAGCTTGGGTTGGTTTGTGCAGAATGAAATCTACCTTCCTTCTTTTTCGCACCCGATTCAACCTTGGAAGACCTCAACCACGCCATGGCTTATTGGGGCTGAGACATTGCCAGGTCAAGGCCAAAAAGAGTGTGACCCACCCACATTTTGCAGATCGTTGACAGATGGACTTAATGGCTCTCACACTCTGTATTCTTTTGGATGTTTTCCTTCCCTTAGTTCTTCTGACAGTTAGAAAGTCTGATACAGCTTCGCTGGCTTTGACATGCTTTTGCCTAAGGCGGGGAAAGCACCTCTGCTCTTAATCTGACCCAGAAAATTGGCCCTGAGGAAGTCAAGTGTGTAGCAGGAAGAGCCATCTTTGACTCTTGCCTCGTAGGACTCCTAAGTATAGGAGACACAAAGGGTGACCACAGCCTTCTTATAAATCTGTTATGGCCTCTTGACCTCTGAGCAATAATAAATAGTACGCTCTCAGGCTGTCCTGAAGATATGAAGACGTTTTTGTGAGAACATCTGGCATTCATTGACTCAGGAAAAGGAAGGAAAAAAAAACTCATAAGCCCTGGGACAGAATTTCATTTTCTTTTCATGTTGCCATGTGGGTGAAGGAGCCCTTCTTTGTCTTTAAGCAAATGGGTGGTGTGTGCGTGTGTGTGTGCGTGTGTGTGTGTGTGTGTGTGTGTGTGTGCAGGGGGAGGGACGGGTGCTGGTGGTGGGATGTGAATTCCCTTTCAAGTTTTAAAGGAGGCATAAAAATGCACATGCATTTCTGTGAAGACGCGTCTGGCAGGGAGGCATCTTTTTGAAGAAGGCTGAGGATGTCCGGTTAGTGTAAGGTGCCGTCAGTGCGTCTTCTTCCCTTCTGCTCCTGTGAAGTTTCCTTTGCGCCACCCTCTGGGAAGACCTGGGTCACAGATGGTGGATTCTGTAGGTTGCTTAGGGGACAACAGCTTGAAAAGGACAAGAGCCCAGAGGACTAGTGTCTAAGCTCACTCTCTCTTTCTCTCTCTCTCCCTCCCCCCTACCTCCTCCTCCCCACCCCAGCTCTATAGAACAGCCTGGCTCATAAGCTCAAAAGCCACACATGGAGATCTCCCCTTCGTGTGCTGTGGAAGTTCACTGCCAAACAGTGGATTTTCCTCCTTCCCACAGGATGAGCATATGCCCTTCTTCCCTCGGCACAAAAGTTGGCCTCTCTTTGATCAGTAAGTTTAAATCAGAATAGGTCTAGGTAGCCAGAGTAGCTTAAAATGTTAGCAAACAATGGGATCCCTTTGAATTTTTAGAGGGAACTCTAATTCTACCCTTTATGACTTGCTTAATTATCCCGGGCACCCCCCCAACAGCTGTCTATTGATTCCAATTAACATGATTGACATCTCCTCTGGAAGGTAAAAGCTAATCAGCTACAGGATCCCCCACTGAGAATTCATTTCCTTCTTGGAGTCACTCCTGGGCAGGAGGAAACTTAAATAGAGATTGAGACGTGGCAACCACAGCTCTGATTTACTCTTTTATATATGACTTAGCACTGCACACATACAGCCCCACAGTGTCTTGTAGAGGGGGGGAAACGGGCTAGAGATTTTTTTTTTAATGGTGATTTATTTTTGCATCAAACTAATGTTAATTCTGCTGGATTTCATTTTTATTCCTTTTCTATTTTTTCATGAATCTAAATTGACCCTATGAATGTTTGGTTTCCCTTTCCTTTCCTGTTCTAAAGGACCCACAAAGTCTACTCTTGATTAGTTCTGACAAGTTCAAAAGTTGACATGAACTTTCTGGTATAGCCAGATTTCAGTTTTTCACATTTTTTCCCAGTGATTTGAATGCGGATCTTGATGGCTTTCTTGTGGTCTTTTCAGATTTTTTTTTTAAAAGCAAGAGAGAGGTTATGTCAGATAACAAACCAGGCTTCATAAAGATAGTAGAGGGCTGGAACGATGCTGACTCTAAAATGAAACATAGGAGAAATAAAACCAACAGATTCATTCAACGTATATTTCTGTCTATTATGTGGCAGGTACATGAAAACTTCTAGAAGCAGTGGATGTGCTCTGACTGTGATGCCAGGGGTGTTCCCTTCACTCAGTGTATTCTTCCCAGTTAGAGAGAAAATCTAAGCACTACAGTTGGCATCAGACTCAATATGAACACTGTTATGTGGCTGAAAAAAAGTTCTATTAATATTATAGGCCGCACAGTTTCCAGTTCAAAGAGGTCAGTGGTTAGGCAAATCCTAACATTAACTGGCATTTTCAGTTCAGTTCATTTCAGTCACTCAGCTGTGTCCGATTTTTTGAGACCCCATGAATTGCAGCACGCCAGGCCTCCCTGTCCGTCACCAACTCCCAAAGTTCACTCAAACTCATGTCCATTGAGTCAGTGATGTCATCCAGCCATCTCATCCTCTGTCGTCCCCTTCTCCTCATGCCCCCGATCCCTCCCAGCATCAGAGTCTTTTCCAATGAGTCAACTCTTTTGCATGAGGTGGCCAAAGTATTGGAGTTTCAGCTTTAGCATCAGTCCTTCCAAAGAAATCCCAGGACTGATCTCCTTTAGAATGGATTGGTTGGATCTCCTTACAGTCCAAAGGACTCTCAAGAGTCTTCTCCAACACCACAGTTCAAAAGCATCAATTCTTCGGCGCTCAGATTTCTTCACAGTCCAACTCTCACATCCATACCTGACCAATGGAAAAACCATAGCCTTGACTAGATGGACCTTAGTTGGCAAAGTAATGTCTCTGCTTTTGAATATGCTATGTAGGTTGATCATAACTTTTCTTCCAAGGAGTAAGCGTCTTTTAATTTCATGGCTGCAATCACCATCTGCAGTGATTTTGGAGCCCCCCAAAATAAAGTCTGACACTGTCTCCACTGATCTATTTCCCATGAAGGGATGGAATTAGATGCCATGATCTTCATTTTCTGAATGTTGAGCTTTAAGCCAACCTTTTCACTCTCCACTTTCACTTTCATCAAGAGGCTTTTTAGTTCCTCTTCACTTTCTGCCATAAGGGTGGTGNTTCTGCTTCTGTTAGTTCCATACCATTTCTGTCCTTTATCAAGCCCATCTTTGCATGAAATGTCCCCTTGGTATCTCTAATTTTCTTGAAGAGATCTCTAGTCTTTCCCATTCTGTTGTTTTCCTCTATTTCTTTGCATTGATCACTGAGGAAGGCTTTCTTATCTCTCCTTGGTATTCTTTCGAACTCTGCATTCAGATGCTTATATCTTTCCTTTTCTTGTTTGCTTTTTGCTGCTCTTCTTTTCACAGCTATTCGTAAGGCCTCCCTAGACAGCCATTTTGCTTTTTTCCATTTCTTTTCTATGGGGATCATCTTGATCCCTGTCTCCTGTACAGTGCCACAAACCTCTGTCCATAGTTCATCAGGCACTCTATCTATCAGATCTAGCCCCTTAAATCTATTTTATTTGACTGAAAATTTTATTAAGACAGACACAGTGGCAGTCTGGCTGATCACCACATTCTGATAGCCTACCAGAGGCCTTGGTATTTCACAGATACCGAACAAATATCTGTTGAATGAATGAACTATCTTGGCACAGACCCAGTGATTTCAAAGAAACATGGGCCAACTTTGTGCTTGGAAAGCTGGTCACAAGCAATAATTATTGGAAAGATGGGTGGATGGATAGATGAATGGATGAATGGATTGACAGATGGATGGATGAGTGGATGGATGGACTGGATCAAAGGTGATAAGAAGAAATGCAATGAGATTTTTGTTTTGGACAAACCCAGAATAATGGATAATGGGCAAATAAGGCTCTTTCAAGAAAGAGCTTTGAGTATGTGTATGTAGAGAGATATAGCTAAGTGTCGAATAGCTCTCCTTTATTTAGGTTTGGGCCATAAGTGAGAAGAGTGGTGAAGAAGCCCTGGACCTTAAGCACTGTGGTCCAGCAAATCCGGGGTCTGCTGATGTGTTTAGTCCACTGAAGGCAGCAAAGGGCTGCCTGGAGAAAATGCTTTTCTACTCACACACCTCTTCTTTTATCTTTCCTGGAGCTGTGTCATTTACATAAGGGAAGAATGGGGAGAAAAGGAAATAGCCAAGAAGGAAGGCAGGGCTCAATGATGCCAGGAAACCAGCGTCCACTCCCAGCGTGGCAAGGCTGCCGCCTCTGTGATAAAGAACACGTGCTCCTGGCAGCATTTTTTGACCACGTGGAGCCGAAGACAGCAAATAAAAACTCACCACAAACCCACCCTGAGATCCACTGAGACACTGCTGTTTTGTTTCTCTTGCACCCGCGTCTGAACTTAGGGTTCCATCTGACAGATTGAAGCGTGCTGCCTGTCTGTCGACCCCGAGTGTCAGCTTCTGTTTCCCAGTGTGACTCCTCACCACTGCGGGAAACCTGGGCAGGAAGGAACTTCCCAGCTTTCCTGCGGAGAGTCTGGCTCCCTGGACTGGACTTCCTGGGGGCTGACAAGCGCTTTCGTGATCATTTGAAAGATGACAGTCTTGCTACACTTTGGATTATCCTCTTCACTTCTCCATTTCTGTTGCTTGTTGGTTTTTCTTGCTTATATAGCTTTTTTTGAGGGCCAGAGGAGGCATTAATTACATAGGAAACCAAAAGTCAAAGCAATACCTTTGTAAACACAGTAATACAGTAGATATGTATATTGATCCCTGCTGACCTGCATCTGAGGGCCTGAGAAACCCTAAGAGCTCTTATGTTTGGAGGAGTCCCACACTCCCATCATAGCAAACATAGTAAATTATAAGTATGCTGCTGCTGCTGCTAAGTCGCTTCAGTCGTGTCCGACTCTGTGCGACCCCAGAGACGGCAGCCCACCAGGTTCCCCATCCCTGGGATTCTCCAGGCAAGAACACTGGAGTGGGTTGCCATTTCCTTCTCCAGTGCATGAAAGTGGAAAGTGAAAGGGAAGTTGCTCAGTCATGTCTGACTCTTAGTGACCCCATGGACTGCAGCCCACCAGGCCCCTCCGTCCATGGGATTTGCCAGGCAAGAGTACTGGAGTGGGGTGCCATTGCCTTCTCCAAAATTATATCACTCATTAAATAGCATAAATTTGCAGAACAATTAAAGCACTTTTTTTAGTATTCTTTATTATAAACAATGAGATAACATTGTCTAAGTGTGCATCTGAAGGATAATTGAAACCTACTTATAATAATCAAAAACATCACTTACCTATTTAGGAATAGCTTTTTTGTTGTTCGTTTTACATTAATTTTACTGACGTGACTTAGCAGCAGCAGCAGCAAGATTATCATATGCCAGGATCATCTAATCTTGTCATACAGTTCACGTTTTAAATCCTTAACAGGAAAAGACAAAATTTGGAATGCATGTTGTGCTTTTATAATTTTGTTTATATATTGGGGCTTATATATTTTCCAGCTCCGAACATTTTCATATATCCTGAGAAAGCTCATGTGATGTAGGTATTGACTAACATAGGAATGTCTCCTCTTTCCATAGCAGTTTCAATGGCCCTCTTACAGGCTGTTGGCTTTCATAAGAATGTCATCTGACTGTCCTCTGTGTTCAGACAAGCTGGATTTTCATTATCCACTCATCTGTTGATGGACTCTTAGGTATATATACATGTTCAAGGGAATACTATTCAACCATTAAAAAGTGAAATTTTGCTGTTTGCAGCAATATGGATGGTTGTTGAGCTTATTATTATTAAGTGAAATAAGTCAGACAGAGAAAGACAAATCCCGTGTTATATCAACTTATATGTGGAGTCTAAAAAATACAACAAACTAGTGAATATAACAAAAAGAAGTAGACTTACAGATAGAGAGAACACACTGGTGGTTACCAGTGGGGAGGGGAGGGCAGTATAGGGGCGGGTAAGTAAGATGTATAGACTGTTAGGTGTAAAATAAGCTTATAAGGAGTATTGTAGAACAGGGAATATAGCCAATATTTTATAGTGAGTGTAAATGGAGAAGAATCTTTAGAAATTTTAAATCACTATATTGTGCACCTGTAACTTATAAAATATTGTACAGCAACTGTACTCAGTTCTAGAAAGCTGGATTTTCAGCCAGCCACGAAAGGCTCAGCACTCCACTGGTCAGGGCCTTACTCAGCTTCCCAGGGCTCCGAGCTCTGGCCTGTTCTTGGCTCAGTCAAATCTGATTTCAAAAATAGTATGTCAAGTAGGTGGAATATTTTTCCAAGCAGCCAAAACACTGGGGCAAGGGACCTGGGTTCCCTTTTCCAGACTGTGATTCCTTCCAGAAGAATTTCAGGCCACCTGCAGAGACAGGATAAAAGTGATAACTATAACCACTTAATATGATTGCTATCTGAACAAAAATACTATGGAATTTCATGTATAGTACTCTGTTAGAACTCAGATCTGATCTCACTTTTTATATTCAAAGCTAAAAACTACAAGCAGTGTTGAATCCTTGGCAGCAACAGTAGGAGAAGCCTGTAGGCAAACTAAATAAGTATTGCTGTGAATGGTCTTATCTATGGTGATGTTTAAGTTACAAGAAGTCTGGTTTAAGAAAACCTCGCATCTTTAACCTATACTCCTTCCCCACCCCGCCAACACACACACTACCAGTTCACCAGGGCAGAGACTGTCTTATAGTTTGAGGAGCTGAATTGAGTAAAAATCCCTAAGGACAGACAATATAAGCAATAATCATTAAAACTCAATAATTGAATGCTTACCAAATCCCTGGTTCTGTTATCAGAATGCTTTATACCTTATCCCACAGTCAAATGTTTAGACACGTGTTTGTAGAGAGCTAATGATTCCCTGCTTAAGAAGGAGGAAACTGAGGCTTTGAGAGGTTAAGTTCAAGGCCACTATGGACAGTGTGAATAGTCACACCTTTGCCTGCTGTAAATTCTGTGCTTTGAGGGACATTCAAAGAAACTAAATGAGTCTGAGCGATAGTATGTAGATCTTGAAAGCCACAGTGGAGCAGAAGTCGGCCTTTTCTTTTTTTTAATTAATTCATTCATTCTTGGCTATGCTGGGTCTGCCTTCCTGAGTGCAGGCACTCTCTAGCTGCGGCAGGCTGCGGCTGCTCTTCGTTGAGGTGCTGGGCCACTCACTGTGGGGGCTTCTCTTGGTGCAGAGCAGGGGCTCTAAGTGTACCCGGGCTTCAGTCGACGTGACTCGTGGGCTCCATAGGTGTGGCTGGTGGTCTTAAGAGTTGTGGCACATGGGCTAAGCTGCCATGCGGGATATAGCTGGAACTCACGTCCCCTGCATTGACAGGCAGATTCTTATCTGTCTTATAGTTTGGACATCGGGACTGGCTCCCTCATCTCTCCTTTGGACCATCGGGACTGGCTCCCTCATCTCTCCTTTGGACCATCGGGACTGGCTCCCTCATCTCTCCTTCTTTCCTTGCTTCCTGCCTGCTACTTTCTTCCTCCACAAACGCTTAGTAGATACTCTGCTAAGCTGCTGTAACCCGATCCTGTTCTCAAGTCATTCACACCCTGGGAAGGGGTGTGACCACGCAGTGCATCCTTGCAGCACCACAGGCCAAGGACCGCCACAGAGCTGTGTGCTGGACCGCCATAGCACAGGGGCCGGAGCTACCAGGGGTGTGAGCACGGCAAGTCTCCCGACACAGAAAGAAACAGTCTTGTGTGTGAGGATCCAAAAACAGAAACGCACACATCGTATTCAAGGGGTGACGGCGTAATTTGGTCAGACCAATTGGATTGACGGAATCATCATGGAAAATGGATTTGAGGCTAAGTGGAAAGATGATTAGATTCATGCCAGGAAGACCTTTGGAGGCTATTGAAGGGAAAGACCCCCATATAGACAGGGCCTTATGTTAAGCCAGACGGTCACAGAGATGGAGGAAGGGTTGCATTGAAGAGACATTTCAACTGAAAAATCCACAGGACTTGGAGACAGATTTAAAAAGGGAGAGAGCAGGAATGGGGGTATTGTTTACCAGCAAAAGGACAAAGAGGTGGCTTGAGGAGGTGGTCTGGAGTCAGTTTGGGACGCGCTGAGTCTGAGATGCCCACAGGACATCCAGCTGGAGAGGTATATTTTTTAAGCTATACATTGTTGTGGTTCCCTGCCTCCCACCCCAGTCTACAAATAGAACTTGAATCCTCCTTAAAGAAGTGAAGTGCCAGTAAAAATAATGTTGGAATTAGTGTGTCTTGACTCTGGCCAGAGTAGAACCCCTGTGGCAAAGCCCAGAATATCGAAAGCAAATGGTGTTTTTGGCAGTATAGGACAGGCACCCAGCTGCTAAGTAGGGGTTTTGGCCTGGGGAGGGGGCAGGGAAAAAAGAAGGTGGGGGAGGGTGGAGACAAGGGGGAAGGAGAATTATCTCTAAGAAGAAATCACTTTTGTTTTTAATTCTACACACATGGGGCTCATAATACTGTAATTCTTGCAAGAACAGGGTTTAGCGATGGAGAGAGATGGAGAGGACGCATGAGCCTCCCTTCATGACAGGGGGCGGTGGGGCACTGTTGCTTGCTGCTAAGCAGATTCCGGTGCTCACAAGAATGTACTTGGGGTGAAGGGCAAGGAGAAAGTGATTCCCAAGCCTTCCATGGCTTTCTTTATGCTTTCCTAGATGTGCCGTCCACCTCTCAACTCTGATCGGCCCAGAGCATACCTGCGAGGCTAAGGATCTGCAGTAGTTTCAAATAGTCTGCACACTGTTGCTCTTTTCTTGTGTCTTACTTTTACCCACTTACCTACTTACTTTGAAAGCAGCATCGAGGTGAGCCAGTACCCTCTGCAGTCTATCGGATTCTGAGAGCCTCACCTCCCTCCTTGTGTTAGTTGAGGAATGTTTCCTTTCTGCAGAAGTGACGCTGTGATCTTTGCTTCTCTGTGCACGCCTTTCATCTGACACTCACAATGTGCTGTACAGATGTTCCCCTGCCAAACCCTGGTGCCCCCCAATTTGCCTTGAGATCCCTGGCTAGTTACAGTCCCTTTCAGCAATACTACCACTTTACCTGCAGCGAAATACACAAACAAGATACCTTGGGGTCAGGGTGTCCCTCTCTACACTGCCTTCCACTTCTCTGCCCATCAGAGCATGGTTATATTCTGCCTTCTCTGTTCAAGCTATATAAGTCCAACTCATCAATTCATTCCCGTTTGTTAAGTCAGTATGTCTATATGGAGTGATATATTGAGGACTGTATCACCAGGGACATAGCAATGAGCAAAGCACATTTAGTCCCTGCCTCTCAGATCTCAGATATTATAGTCAGGGATGACAGAAGAGAGAGCAGGACCTTGCAATGTGCTATGTAGACACCAAAAGAGAGGTGAGCACTGGGTGCTGTGGGAACGCAGGATAGGGCCGCTCGCTCACTCTGGTGAGGCAGCGTGCTTCCTGTGTGCTTGCTACGATTTGGATCCTGAATCAGCTGTTCACAAGCTGTGTGACTTTGAGTGAGTTGCTTAACACCTCTTTGCCTTCAAAACATGATAGTGAGTTAGAAACCTAGTAAAGTAGCTGGTACGTTTTTGTTGTTTAGTCACTAATTCCTGTTTGACTCTGTTGTGACCCAGTGGATTGTAGTTTGCCAGGCTCCTCTGTCCGTGGGATTTCCCATACAAGAATATTGAAGTGGGTTGCCATTTAATCTTTTGGACACAGGGACCAAACCCGTATCTCCTGAATTGTCATATGGACTCTTCACCACTGAGCCCCCTGGGAAGCCCAGCGAGTGTGTAGAAATGCTGAAAAGGCACATATTCATGCACTCACCCGTTCGTTCCTTTATTCACCCTGTCATGCAGGACGTTCTTATCGAGTTCCACCCCGTGTCAGGCAGTGTTCTTGGAGGTGTGTAGAGGAGTGCCCCGGTCTTAGAACATCAGCACTTCTACAAAGTTCATCACTTTATGTCAGTCCTTTTCCTTCTGCCTGGACTATATATGGGAAAATCTTAGAAGTGATATTAATAATTCTCTTTTGTGGCTTGTTGAAGCAGCAACCAAACGAACTTTCCTGGAGGTGAGGGAAAGCCCAGGCAGTGAGGAAGTGGTTAAGCTGCGCCCAGCTTACACTTTGGAGATGATCATCCCCCCACAGCTCCAGGCTGCCCCCGACTGGTCCAGGTCCCCAGGGGTCGCTCTCTCTCACCATCACGTCCCTTCTCACCCCCATCTTGAATTTATGTCTGCTCAGCATGATGAGATACATAAGAAAGCACTCTCATCCTCTGTTGCTGTCAGAAATAGTCTAAAAACCAAGTCAGGTGCCTTGGAAGTTTTACAAGTGCCCACTGCTGCTGAATGCTTGAACTTCTTAGAAATAAAATGCTCAGCTCCCAGAAGCTTTTCCTCGGGGAGAACTTGGCCTTCTCATGCATGTGTCCAGCCACAGCTGTTTCACATGGAGTGAGGAAACGCTATGAACTGCTGACCCAGCTGAAACTTTAGCGTGACCCAGCGATTCAACTCCACACCGTGGAGGAGTCCTTCCCTTGCTGTGACGGACAGGGCCTCTCCGGAAAAGATAAGCTTGTACAGTAGGGAGCTAAGGAAGTAACGCTTACTGGCTGTGTTCGATGATCCCAAAATGCTGCAAAAAGTAGCCTCCTTCCGGAACACACAGCTGGACTCTTCAGCACATCGAACTGCGCTGTAGCACCAGGGCTCTGAACTGTTCTCTTCCTGGTGGATGGCTTTCCTTTCTTTCAGATTCAAATAGCATAGAATTCTTTACCATCAAGTACAGAATTCAGTTCTAGGACTGTTCACCGTGTTGTGCTGCCGTCACAAGGATCCAATTCCAAACCCACCACCCATTAGCAGTCACTGCCCCTGTTCCTCTCTCCAGAGCCCTGGTAACCACTCATTTACTTTTTATCCCCGTGGATTTCCCTTGGGAGGGCATTTTATATACATGGAATCGCGTAGTAATTGGCTACATGGAATCGCGTAGTAATTGGCTACATGGAATCGTGTAGTAGTCTGACTTCTGTTACCTAGCATGTTTCCAAGATTCATTTATGCTGTAGCCTGTGACTACTACATTCCTTTTTTATGGCTAAATAGTATTCCACTGTATGTCTACCATATTTTGTTCTTCCAGTCATCATTTAATGGGAATTTGGTTGTTTCTAGCTTTTGGCTACTAATAATGAACTTTTTTGTTTAAGCTTTTGGGTGGATGTGTGTTTTCCCTTGTCATTGCTTTATATCTGGATGTGAGGTTACTAGGTCATATGGTAATTCTGTATTTAATATTTTGAGGAACTGCCAGAGTATTTTGCACAGTAGCTGTGTCATTTATACCCATGCCAACAATGCATGAGGGTTCTAGTCTCTCCATATCCTTGCCAACATTTGTTATGGAGATATATGTATTATACATATATGGGCTTCTCTAGTGGCTCAGGTGGTAAAGAATTCACCTGCAGTGCAGGAGACCTGGGTTCGATCCCTGGGTTGGGAAGATCCCCTGGAGGAGGACATGGCAATCCATTCCAGTATTCTTGCCTGGAAAATCCCATGGACAGAGGAGCCTGGCAGGCTACAGTCCATGGGTTTGAAAAGAGTCAGACATGACTGAGAGCACAGCACAGCTTACAGATTTACCTATATCTCCATTATATCGCCTACTTGATGTGAAATGGTGCTGTTTCTTAATGTGTATTAATTCGGTCACTCTAGGCTTTTTCTACTTCTCTCTACAGTCACTCCTATCACCATAGTTTCCTTCCAAGTAGGATCCAGAATTGCTCCTAAAATTCTGAAAGATGATGGACAGTTTTTAGTATCTTGTATGTCTCATAGTTGTATCATTCTTTCTGTTAACCTGGCCTGAGTCTGTCTCATCCCAATCTTGAGCTCCCAGTTCACATGTCCTCCAAAGATCCAGAACTCTTTTCCTCCCATACTTTGCTCAATTTAAGGCCTGAATTTCATAAGACAGAGATAGCTACTCCCTCTTAAACCAGCCACCCTTCCTGCCCAGGCAGTGGAGAGAGAAGAGCAGGAGCTCATGGTTTTCATTTGCAGCCTCTTGCTTCTCTTTATTTCTAAACCAAGAGACTGATGATTTGTTCACAAACCTTGGCTTGGAGGAATTTAAATGTAAAGCATAGTCACATTTGGACTTGGTATTCAAGAATCTGTGGTCTCTTGGAAATAGCTGGTGTAAAGTGTCTTCAAAGGAGATTAATATGCATGTTATCAAGTTAGACTAAACCAAAGTAAGGCAACAAAGTATTTTCATCTATTTTAGTGATGTGTTGGAACTATGACTTACAAATAGTCCTTCTTACTAGAGTAAGTCCTGAAGGATCTCCAGCAGAGATTGAAATCACCGGTTCCCGGGGTACACTTGTGGACTATCTGTGCGTATTTTGTAATTCAAACTTTTCCAGCAAATTTAAGCTGTCACGTGTCTCAGCCAGCCCAAATTAATGCGGCTTTAGAGTATGACCAGTGCGTCAGACTCTGAAGAAGATCAGAACGGTGGAGTGCGAAGCAAAACAGACTTTGATTGGAATTCCAACTTAGCTCTAGCTGTACGACCTCTGGCAAGAATTCATTTTTCCCTAGAATAAAATGAAGTTCTGCTATGTCAGTTATAGGGCTGTTTTGAGAAGTAGATGAGACTACTTATGTAAAGTGTCAAGGACAGTCACATAAATAGTAGACATTCAATAAAGGGAAGCCACTGGCAGTAGTAGTATAATAGATGCATCTTTAGACACTTAGGAGTCCCAGAAATGGTGCAAATAAACACCTTTTTAGTTTTGTTTTGCAGACAATGAACCATGATGTTTAAGGAACCCCGTGGTGAGTCCTTCTTTGTAAATGGGATGAATCACTTCTAGCTTTATCTGGCTTTGTATACATTTTATTTTTGGATAGCAGGATTTCTGAAAATGGGACACACTTGTCCAGAACCTTAAGCCTCCGTCTCCTGCCTCTGTTTGAAAAATGTCACAATTTCTAAGGTTGGCAAATGCTGGTGTGGCAGACAAACAACACCTTCCCTCGATGTGACTGGACTGGGTGTGCAATTTTAGGGTCTCTGGATTAAAGGAGGTACTGGATCCTGGGAGAAAAAGACTGATTTCACTAATCTTATTCTCCATCATGCTTTTAAAGGGAAATCTCACAAAAGCCTTTATGTTAAAATGAAAACAAAAGTGCTCCAATCATAACAAGGATCTCAGCTCTAACCCTGGGAGAGCTGATAGGCACTGAATTTGACAGAGGGAAACTTTTTAGCACATCTGTCTTTGATAACTTCTAATGCCGAGAGTGGGGCCTTTGAAATTAGTTGGTGACTCCAGTGTTTTTCATAATGCCACTGAGAACTTTTCGTTATGTAGAAAACTCCTCACTGGTGCTGACTTTGAGGACTGAATTAGTTTTTCACGAGTTTGTAGTGCTTCAGGCTGCCACTCCAGCCTCCCCTCGTTTCTGAGGATTTTCCATGTGTAGGGTGATTTGCTTTAGCCATCTCCGCATGCAGGTATTTGAGGAGCTCTATTTTCTCCTTGGTCATCATGTGGGAGAGTGATTCCAGAGACTGAAAATTCTCCAAGAGGCCCTATGGGCTAGCCTGTCCCACTTTGCTACTGCTATTCCTCCTTCAGCCTCCTTTTTCCTTGTGTACCCCCTCCCCCGCTGTGTACCAGCAACATACACACGGACACTCAACCAAGAAGGCAAAGAGGGGCAGCAAGCTTCCCTCTCGGGAGAGAAGTGCCTTTTTAGCGCTGCAAGATTTGAATGAGGAATGCGATCTATACCTTATTTTTTTCCCTCTTCCTCCTGGACAGGGGTCTTGGAAGTCTCTGTGGGCCCACTCGGGCTCCTAAGGGCATCTGCCTTCTATTCTGCTTGCTGGAAATGCAGATTTTGCCCAGGAGGAAGTACTGACTCCACTGTTCGCATGTCTCAGAAAGCAAGCTCAGCCCCGCTTCTTTTTTTTCCTGTAATCTTGAATCCCTGTGTTATATATCACATTAAAAATTTTTTTCTTAATTGGAGTATAATTGCTTTACAATGTTGTGTTAATTCCCCATCTTCTTAAGCATCTCCTGAATACTCTAATCCACATAGATTACTCCATTCTCTGAACTGCTATGGGAACCATACAATTTGTGAGACGTTGGGTATAGCATTTAATCATCTAAAGTCACTTATATACATGGCAAGAAAAAAAAAAAGAAAAAGGAAACACCTTTCAGCCTGCTCTTCTTTCCCATTTCGTGAAATTGTTAGATTGTAAGCGCAAGAATTGAAAAGTGTCTGACCTTTACTTTTATAGAAAGCGATGGAAAGAGGGAGTGAGGGAGAAAGGAAAGGAAAAAGGGCAGATGCTGTCCTCTGGTGTCGAAGGCTTTGTCTAAGTGTTGAGGCCACTGCAGATGGAAGGGAGAAGAAGGAGAGCTCTGAAAACCCTTCTCTGCTGTCCTCTGAGGCTAAGGTCGATGCCGCCCTGTGCGTCCCGCAGAGTCTCGTCCTTGGCTTCCTCCGCGCTGTTTTCACCTGGTTGTGACCATCTACGTGCACGCCTGTCACCCCCACGCCCCTGTGTTCCCTGGGGACAGGGAGCTTGCTCTGTGTCTATGGCTTGCTTACAGACCTATGCCCAGTGATTTGCACACAGCCTATACATGGCTCAGCAAATGTTGAATGAAGAAATGAGTGAAGGAGCCATGTAAATAAATTGGGGCTTCTTCTCAAAGGAAATGATACTGAAAAATAATACATACATTCCCAAGATATTCAGAACTGCTTCAGAGAATGATACCATCCTTCTGTAACTCAGTTTGGGCATAATGCTACCAGGAATCGTGGAAAGAGTGAGGAATATGAAATAATGGTTCAGGAAAGAAATTCTGGGCAACTGAAGGTTTGGCAACCCTCTTTGTATCATATTGACAGTACACCTGTTAATCACCATTGCCATCAGTTTATCAGCCTCACATTAAGGCATCGATCATCATTTGCAAAAGTGGGCAGTCGGAGAAAAGAGCTTTCCTGTAAGACATATTCTCATTCTCTGAGGGTGGCTAGTCAGCAAGTGATGCCTATTGGTGGGATTCTTGAGGTCACAGTGTATGCACAAGACCTCCTTTTTCTCTTTATTAAGGGATAATTGATTGAGGTCAGAAGTTTTGGGGAGTCCTGGGAGATTTTTAATCCAGTGCCATCATGCAAAGCTTCCTACATCAATAAGACAGTTCCATGGGGGATGGAGGAGTAATTGAGATGCCTCACCAGCTGGAATCCAGATGAAGATACATTTGGAAGCTTAATCACAATCATGTTCTACACTAAATATTCATCCGTCCGTCTCCCAAAGAAGACAGGAAATTAAGTTGTCAAGGGCAGGGGGGATGAGGTTCAGCTGAAAGAAGAAAGCCTCACCTCAGCCTTAATCTCTAAATATGCAAGACTGTCATAGGTAGTTGAAGCAAAGGCCTCTGCTTTCCAGTTTTATTTCCTGAGAAATATTTGAGCTGTTTATTCACAATTTATTAGCTCTGCAGTTACCAAAATGGACTGCTCAGAGAGCTCAGCCTCCTCACTGTGGGATAAATACAGATGAGCAATGCCATCTCAATAGAAAAATGCTTTATTGAGCCAATATAGAAAAGCATTAAAGTTGTGTAAACATGCAGGGAAGAGCAGGAGAATTCCTAAACGGAGCTGAAGGGCTATGATTGTATATGCCTTGATGCACTGTGTCCTGAAAGTTAAACGAAACCCTGGATGTAGTCAGTAAGCGTTATGTTACGTGTTGTGAGTTTTCTTTTATTTCTTTTTTCTGTTTTTTTTTTTTTTTTAATTCCCAAGTTAAACTTTTTATGATGCCTTAAAGGCAACTACATTTCATTTCAAAGGGTGGTTTGAAAAATGTATGTTGCTACCATAAATTAGATGATGGGTTTTTTTTTTTTTCAAATTCTGGCCCAGCAGTGCGAAGCAAACATTGGCTTTTTTAAAAAAAGGGACAGTGTGAAGCTCAGTGTTCTATTGTTGTGTTAAGAGGCTGCATGAGACAGGGGGACCTGGACTGCAATAAAATCCCCACCGGAATTAGTTTTATAAGGGAATGTATTAATAAGTAGCTCACATGTTGAGTCTTTGGTGGGAGACAACCCAGATGCAGAGGGCTTCCCCAGTGACTCAGCGGTAACGCAGGAGTCACAGGAGACGTGGATTTGATCCCTGGGTCCGGAAGATCCCCTGGAGGAGGACGTGGCAAGCTGCTCCAGTATTCTTGGACAGAGGAGTCTGGTGGACTGCAGTCCATGGGTTCCCAAAGTGTCGGGCTGAGCGGTTCGGCACGCACGTGTGCGCCCCAGATGCAGGAGGTTGTCATGCCTCTCTGGCTCTCTTGCTGCTCTGCCCTACTCAGAGCATTGGCCCTTAATTGGGTCTTAGGTGGCTGTAACACGTCTTAGTCATCGTATCTTTTTCTGACCATTTTAAAATTTGTATTTATTTTTTTTAAACTTTGTATTTTTATATTGGAGTATAGCTCATTAACAGTTTTATGATCCTTTCAGTGGACAGAAAAGGGACTTGCCATACATATGCGTGTATCCATTCTCCCCCAAACTCCCCTCCCGTCCAGGCTGCCACGTAACATTGAGCAGGGTTCCCTGTCCTGTACAGTAAGACCTTGATGGTTGTTCATTTTAAACATGGCAGTGTGTACACATCAATCCCAAACTCCCTAACTGTCTCTTTCCCCAGTTCTACTTTCTCTTCCCCCAGTTCTTCCCTCCAGCAAGCATAAGTTCATTCTCTCAGTCTGTGAGTCTATTTTGTAAATAAGTTCATTTGTATCATTTCTTTTTAGATTCTATGTATAAGGGATGTCATATGATATTTCTTCTTCTCTGACTTACTTCACTCAGTGTGACAATCTCTAGGTCCATCCATATTCAGCCATCATATCTTGATGCTTCAGTCTCTAGAAGAAGAAGGGGTCTAGGTCTTTCTCTTGGGAAGAAGTAAGTGTCCTGGAAGCCCAACAGTAGACTCACTCTCACTTGAAACCTGCCTAGGCCAGCCCATCAGTGATTATTTTAAAGCCCCCTTTGCTTGGAGGTGATGGTGGGAAAACATTCCTCCTCTTGGTACCCTCTGTGATATAACCCATGACATCACCACGGAAAGAACACAGACTGTGGAGACAGACAGTCGTGCATTTGAATCCAATTTCCATCCCTAAAGAGCTGACCTTGGTGAATCACTTATCTTCAGTGAGCATCACTGCCCCTTGAGTGCAATGTGAATACACGTCATCCGTAGAGAACTTGGGAGAAGAGAGTAGAGCGAGTGCAGGCAGACACTGCTTGGCCATAATTCCCCTTTCAGACGCACCTTTCCCTCAAGTGGACCTTCCACTTAGGCTTTCTTTCTCTGAGGCATGCTCTCCATTTTGTAGTCCTGTCTTTAGTATGTATAGGGCGTAAAGGATAATTTAATTGACTGTATTTGCATATGACTGTATTAGAATGATCGTAATATATGTATGTAGATAATATATTTATTATGTGATATATATACATCCACATTTAGTCGACGGTTATATACCGAGGAGATATATCGGATGTACCACCTTGTTCCAAGCAGTCCAGTGTTTCCTGGTTTAGAGCTACTTGAAGTCTGGTCCACAGATGTGTACCAGTTGGCAAACTGGGTTACTAGTCGGGAATTGGATGCGTACAGAAATGAAGCCTAAGCATTTAGACATATTTACAATAATTTGACACTGCTGAGCCCTCCGTGCCCATGTTTATTTTTCTAATACTTCATTTTTACTGTAGTCTGGAAAAGTTTGGGTGTGTGATAGATTGCAAAAACCAAACCAAACCAAAACAAATGGTTCCCCTTCACAGAAGCGTTGGAGAAACTTGCTAGGACAGACACGTATTGAGCTCCTTTTTGCCTTCCAGGTGCTAAGGTTTATTTGGAGTAAGCAGAGATGATTACACAAAGTTGTTCAACAAGCGTGCAAACACAATAGTGAAAACCAGTGTCATCAGACCATCGTAAACGACCCAGTGCCATATCAGTGACTGGGAGAGCACTTGCCCCCAGAGCCCGCAGGAGGGTGAGGCCACGGTGCTGCAGCGATCTGAAAACTCTTCTTCCCTGCGCAGGCGGACCTGCTGTGATTTCCTCTGCATCCCGGGCCTCCTGTCAGGGTCTGCTGTGTCCCTCTCACCCGGCGGCTTGATGGCTTAATTTCCCAGTGAGCGAGGGCCTGTGAATGAAGCCAGACAGCGTTATGTGTCAGCCTGCAGCGCAAACGCACGCACTGTCCCGCTCGCTCTGTTATCCCTGAGGGGGCTTTGATGCGCACACAGAACATGTCGGATTACGCGGGACCTCATGTCGTGCGTCACATCAGTGCTGGGGCTCCATCCTGACATTTTCATTAGCACGGCAGAGGTAAAAGGGGTATTATTTTTCTATTTCAAGGCCAAGACACTAACCACTGAGAACTGTTTGGTTATGCCCAAGCCTGAATGTGGTCTTCTCTCCTTCTACAAACACAGCCGATACCCCCTGGGATGACGGCCGTAATGTCAACTCGTGAAAAGAGCCGTGGCCAGGAGGTATAAACCTCACTAGATTCTCGTTCACCGGGAACAACTTGTGTGAGTGAGCTGCGCCCCCCAGGCAACCTCATTTTCAGCAACATAAAAGCTCATCACTTATTGACTTTGCAGGTTTCATATTCCTAAAACGTGACCGCGTGTGCATGCTCCATCGTGTCCAGTTCTTTGCGATGTTATGGACTGTAACCCGCCAGGCTCCTCTATCCATGGGATTTCCCAGGCAAGAATACCGCAGTGGGTTACCATTTCCTTCTCCACAGGATCTTCCCGACCCAGGGATCAAATCCACATCTCCTCCATATCCTACATTGCAGGCATGCTATTTACCACTGAGCCACCGGGAAAGCCTACTGATGCGCCTATGTGTCTCACAGGAGCATTTGTTGTTGAAATGAAGTCATGTCCATGGCTGCTATGAAAGGGGGAGACAGGCTAAGAGGGCGAGGGGGCCGGAGGAGATGCCGTTATACACTTTGGCTATTAGGGACCCTCAGCCAATTAGCAGCATCGTAAAGCACAGCTGGAAACAACTGAAAATTCCTTGCTCTGCTTGTAACCACCAAAAGCAGGTGTGGCTGTCGGGGTGTAAGGGTATATTCCACCCAGAAAAGCACCTAGGCATGACCTCAGCCTTTCACCATTTGTGAACGTGGCCCTAAGTAATGAGAAGCTACATTTTTCTTTTTTGCTCCTGGATGAAGGTCGCCCAACTCAATACTGAGTGAAACCTCTGCATGTCAATAAAAGCCACATTCATTTTGACATCTAGACTCTTGTGTAATTAAGACCTCAGGTCTGGTGCTTGGTGTATCAATGTGTGTCAGTTCTCATTTACATAAGACTTTGGTTTTTCCTACATCTCTACACAAATGCCACCAAAAAAAAAAAAAAATGCTATTAACAATGAAAGGGCTGAGGATAGAGTTACATAGCCCAGCGTGTCTCTAATCCCCACTTAACATTTGCCTTATAAAGAACACTGCCAAATTTGGAAATTAAATGCTGTATGTTTCGATGTCCTTTATGGAGGGAGAGGGTTAGGTAGACTTTCTGCTGCTTTGTCTTGAGCCTGAAAAACATCCGATTTCACGTCGCTTTTTCATCTGTGAAGTGAACTCTGCTGCTTACGGAAGGGAGGGGTCTTCATCTCTCTTTCAGAAAACAGCAGGCTCGTCTCACCTGCCTGTGGCTGGACTTTGAAAACCAAACTAGACTCAAAGATCCGGTGGGTGTGCTGATACAGTCAAGTTCATTCAGACCTAAGGCTGTTGGGTGTAACTGGATCCTAC
Source organism: Redunca redunca (assembly GCA_006410935.1). Classification (NCBI taxonomy): domain Eukaryota; kingdom Metazoa; phylum Chordata; class Mammalia; order Artiodactyla; family Bovidae; genus Redunca; species Redunca redunca. Next base: position 527,742 of record SJYQ01091862.1, on the reverse strand, counting down.
AAAGGAGCAAAGTGACTTGTGGGGCTGCTGGAAGCCATCCTTCCTCTCCCACCCAGACTCCTGGGAGGAGCTTCCTCCAGGGCAAGGAGCCTTGGGGATCTAACGCTTGGCATGCCTCATCTTCTTCCAGCATTAATGGCTACAAGGCAGAAGTGTTTATTTCTGCAACTCACATGAGGAGAGCCATGTCCAGGAGAAGTTATGGGACTTTCACAAGGCTACACGTGTAGCTGGGGACATATGACCCGAGAAATAATGCACTATCTACAGTTCTTTATTTTCACATCAATAAATTGTGCTCTTCTGTAAAGTTAGGAGAAAGAAGTCTAATAAAATGGCACAGAAAAAAGAGATCCTGGTGTTTATATAATAGGATTCCAGGCGCTAAGGTATGTGTTTTAATAGGAAGCCAAAAAAGGATGGAAAATTGAGGTGTGCCTTCAAGGAACCTTCCATTCCAGCTCTACCACATACCTACTGTGTGATCTTGGACAAGTTACTACACGTCTCGGGACCTTGGATGCCTCATCTTGGAACTAGATCATTATGGAGCTGCCTTTGCAGTGTTGCTATGAGGGTTAAAAGAACTAATTCTTATAAAGTATTTAGAAGAGTAATTGACATAGTTTTCTTTGTTGTTGTTCAGTCCTTAAGTCATGTCTGCCTCTTTGTGACCCCGTGTACTGCAGCACGCCAGGCTCCTCTGTCCTCCACTGTTTCCAGGAGTTTGCTCAAATTCCTGTCCATTGAGTCATTGATGTTATATAACCATCTCATCCTCTGCTGCCGCCTTCTCTTTTTGCCTTCAGTCTTTCCCAGCATCAGGGTCTTTTCCTGTGAGCCTGCTTTTTCACATCAGGTAGTCAAAGTATTGGAGCCTTCAATTAATGTTAATTGTCAGCCTTCAATCAATGTTACTTCTGTATTATTAGTAACTACACTACTGCTATTACTGTTTATCCAGATGGCTGTCCCCTGGTTAATGGGATCGATTCCACTATTGCCAGGTTCTCCCTGTCTGTCCTCAGTGTCTGTCCAGGAGTCCTAGGCAGTCCTGGAAAGTATCCAAGAATCTGGGTCCATGGTTCTCAACCTGGGTTCATGTAATGATCATCCTGGGGACCTTTGAACAATACCAGGGCTTGAATCCCATGCCTGGAGATGTTGATTTAATTGATCTGCAGCCCAGCTGGATATCAAGAAGTTCTAAAGTTCTCCAGGTGATGTTAATGTTAAGAACCACTAGGCCAGTGGCTGCTGCTGCTGCTAAGTTGCTTCAGTCGCGTCTGACTCTTAGCGATCCCATGGACCGCAGCCCACCAGGCTCCTCCATCCATGGGATTTTCCAGGCAAGAGTGCTGGAGTGGGCTGCCATTGCCTTCTCCAGGCCAGTGGAAGGCCTCATTAATTTTGACATTGAAAAAGTTTCCTGGGATATGAATGGTATAAGCTATTGTTTCCTAATATAGCATATACAGGGGGAGGGGGAAGCAGGGAGGGTGTTATGTGAGACCCTATTAGATACCTTAGACTATTGGTATGTTAACAGTTCTATAACTTTTTTTTTTTTAATTTTCACTTTCTGGCCACACCACACCACATGTTGGACCTTAGTTCCCCAACCAGGGATCGAACCTGCACCCCCTACATTGTGAAAAGAAGAGAAGTGAAAAGCAAAGGAGAAAAGGAAAGATATAAGCATCTGAATGCAGAGTTTCAAAGAATAGCAAGAAGAGTTAAGAAAGCCTTCTTCAGTGATCAATGCAAAGAAATAGAGGAAAACAACAGAATGGGAAAGACTAGAGATCTCTTCAAGAAAATTAGAGATANNGAAGAGTTGACTCATTGGAAAAGACTCTGATGCTGGGAGGGATTGGGGGCAGGAGGAGAAGGGGACGACCGAGGATGAGATGGCTGGATGGCATCACTGAGTCAATGGACGTGAGTCTGGGCGAACTCTGGGAGTTGGTGATGGACAGGGAGGCCTGGCGTGCTGCGATTCATGGGGTCGCAAAGAGTCGGACACGACTGAGCGACTGAACTGAACTGAACCACTGGACACCCAGAGAAGTCCCATCCTGCAACTATTTTAGTGCAAATTAGGATAAAAGAATAACTAGCATTATCAACCCTGTGATTTCATAGGTAGTATTCTTTAGGCTAAAATTTCTTTTAAAAACAGACAGGAATATATATCAATTCACATTCAATAAAATATCAAGGTAATATTTACACAGTGATGGTAAAAAATGTGACTTTGATATGTAAATGACTAAAGCATGGGGAATGTATGAAGCAAATGTAATTATAATTATAATTCTGAGTCAATTTGTTACTTTGAAAGAATAAAATTATTTTACTCAGTAATTGTACAAATTTCTTCCCTGGTGGCTCAAACAGTAATGTGTCTGCCTACAATGAGGGACACCCAGGTTCAATTCCTGGGTCAGGAAGATCCCTAGGAGAAGGAAATGGCAACCCGCTCCAATATTCTTGCCTGGAAAATCCCATGGACGGAGGAGCCTGGTGGGCTATAGTCCTCGGGTCACAGAGAGTCGGACATGACTGAGTGACTTCACTTTCACTTTCAGCATTTGAAAAAGTAAAGTAGATTAATGAAATACAGTGACACATGACTAATCTAAGGGCACAAAGTTCTTAATTTCTAGTGATCTACTTTCAGGGCACAATCCAGGATAAAAATGTTATTCCATATTTACCCAGAACTATAATTATAATTACTTGTATATACTGACATGGTTAATGGTAATGACATCCTGTGTTTGAATAATGCTTTGCTATTTACAGAGCACTTGCACTTATATTATGAATTGGGCTCCTAATAATGTGCTGAGGCTGGTGTTTAGTCCCTCATCACAGATGGGAAAAATGAGGCCTCAGGGAGGTGGGGGGTGATGCAGTTACATCGCCGGTCCCACGTTCCACAGCTAAGTCATGGTGGTGCAGAACTGGAATTTTGTCATCTCCACCCAGGGTAGAACTCTTCCTGTTTTCACCAGTATTGCTCTTCTATAGTTCCTGTTGTCTGCTCTCTCTTCCACCTTAAATTATAAAGTCCCTCAAGGGCACCCTTGATGCTATGATGGTGAATTTCCTTTCTGATAACTTGTGCGGAACTCAAGAACATTATATGTTACGTAATCAGAAATTGGGCTGGTTAGGTCACAAATAAAGGAAAACCACGTTACAGTAACCTCCTCCCAGGTGTCTTCACTTCTACTCTTGACCAACCCCAGTTTTGGTTCTTTGAAAATGTGTCCACTCATTGTGACACTCCATACATAAATCTCTGAAGTGGCGGCCACTTTGCGTCCATTCCAAGCCCCACTCCTGCTGACCCAGTCTCCCCACTTCTGCCAGTCTGGTCCTGCTCATGGGGTCAGCCAGCCTCATCTCTTTGGGAGTCCCCAAACAAGCCAGCACACTTGTTGCTTCGTCTTATCTAGACAACCCTGTTCATGTGCCAGCAGTGTCCTCCCTCTCCACCCTGCTGAAAACCAAGCTTCAGTGCTACCTCCAAGGAGTGGAATTCCTTACCTCCTAGTGGGATGAGACCCCTCCTTGTCCCTCTCTCCTACAGCAGACAGATCTTTCCTGTGTGGCTCTGCTTGTGACTCAGAACTGCTTATTGATATGTTGCTACATGAAGGCACAGGTGGAGTCATCCCCTATTTTTCTTACACTAGAATGTCTCAGCATAGAAGTAAGTGCATAGTGGCTGCTCAACAAATATTGCTGAGTTAACTAACTGAGTGTGAAAAGGCACAGAGGTGGCTTACCCTCTCTGAGGACAGGGTAAGTTTTCACTGTCTACATGGAGAGCAAGCCAGGACGAAGTGCCTGCAGGGTTTTGGGACTGATCGAGGCCACCTGCCACTGTGTTATCCTGACGCTGCTGTCTGCATCTGACAGCTGCTATACTGGATGCTCTAGGCAGGAAAGGAGAAACTCCCAGTGGTTTCCCAGCTGCTTTTTAAGGGAAGGGGTACTCTAAGTAACCCCCAAGTGCAATGCCCAGTGAGACCCAGCCCCAGCACTCTGAGATGTGTAAAGAATATGCCAGCAACACAGGATACCTGGGTTTGATCCCTGAGTTGGGAAGATCCCCTGGGGAAGGGAATGGCTACCAACTCCCGTATTCTTGCCCAGAGAATTGCATGGACAGAGGAGCCTGGCGGGCCACAGTCCATTGGGTCGCAAAGAGTGGGACACAATTGAATGACTAACACTTTCACAGTTTTTAGTTTGCACAATACCCAAAGCCCTGCTTCTCTGTGACTTCCCCAGAAGTTCCTGAGGCAGCAGATAGGAACCCTAGGGCTCTCAGGAACACAAATTCAAAACCATACATCCAGTAGATAAATACAGCCCCAGAAACTGAAAATCGGCATTCTCTTCCCAACAATGCTACTTTCTACTTCTGAGTCATAAGTTGCTTTTGTTGACCAAACTTTGTTTTTCTTACCATAAAATAGGTGTAATATTACTCATCCTGCTTAATTCATTGGGCTATTTTGTAGACAGGATAAGATTAATGCAAACATTTTGAATAGGTAGAAGCATTTCACATTATTATTTGAGCCCCAGCTACATATATATGACATCTTCTTCTCCTTAAGGGCTTTCAAATGAAGAAAGATGCCCTCATTTTCATAGATACAAAGACATAAAGAGAGTGAAAGAATGACTGTGTTATTCATTAGTTTTATGGATTTAGGTGGGTGGTCAGAAAGACACAGTGTTCTATAGCAGGAGGATCTTCGTCTGCAGATCAGGAGACCTGGGTTTGAACCTACCTTTTCATCCAGTTACTAACTGTGGGAGTTTGATGGGTCATGTAACCCTTGGAAACCTCAGTGACCCCCATCTGTAAACTGCAGGGAGGGTGTGGGTGGGGAAGGGAGAATGCTAATGACATTATGGTGGTTTGCAGGATCAAATGAAACAGCCACAGAGTAAGGCCTTTGGAAACAGCCAAATGCCTTAATGAAGGCATTTATATGATCCAGGCATTTGCCTAATTTAACCGAAGGGCGGTCAGGGAGTTCTCAGGGAAGGCTGCCCGAAACAGCAAGACTGACTTGAATAATGGCAGAACAGGGCAGGTTTAGCCAGAGCATGTGTGCTCCAGGCAAAGGTGCACCCTGGGACAGGCTTACTTCTAAGGGGCTGGCAGGACCCCGCCACAACAGTGGTTGTTCCCTCCTTTCCAGGAGCTGAAGTGGCTTCAAAAAGCTCTGGATTATAAGGCTGAGGACACCATCCAGGTGTGCAGAAAGTGTTAAAAGGATCCCAAGTACACTCAAAGATGTTTGTTTTTGATTAGAAGATAAGGATTAACTGGATTAATGGAGGCTCATGGATGGAGAATGTGCAGACGCTAATTGCCGCTAAATTACAGTGGATTCCATTGGAATTGTGTATTTTCCTCCAAAAGCCTAACCGCTGCCCCTTCTCTCCTCCCTCCCTCCACACCCAGTGCTAAAATGAACATGTCATTGTAACTGAGATGAAAGGCCTTGAAATTTATTTTCTACTTCCCTCCAAGATCTCTTGTTTGCAAAACACAAGAGAAACTAGGTTACTAAGCTAGTTCCAATTTATTTCATACCAAAGGAAAAGTATTCCAGGGACTCAGGTTTCTGAAGGCTTTTGCAAGCCCTCTTTCCTTGCTAGGTTTCTCTGTCATACCGGCGACTAAAATTAGCAGTTCTCAAAGTTGGATGTGCTTAGGAATCCCCTGGAGACCCTGTGCAAACACGTCGCTGGGTCCAACCCTGAGTCTGATTCGCTGGGCCTAAGGAGGTCCCCCAAGCTTGCATTTCTGGCAAGTTTGCCAGTAACATTGATGGTGGGGCTTCTGAGACACGCTCTGAATGTCACAGAACTATGGAGATATCAAAGTATTTTCAAGCAGTGGTCCCCAACCTTTTTGGTGCTAGGGGCCAGTTTCATGGGAGGCAGTTTTCACACTGAGCGGCAGGGGGACAGTTTCAGGGTGAGTCGCGCCTGCTACCCTTATTGTGCTGATGGTATTCTGTTTGTCGCTGCTCCCCAGCACCAGCATCCCCGCCCCAGCTCCACCTCAGATCGTCAGGCGTTAGATTCTCCTAAGGAGACTGCAATCCAGGTCCCTCGCGTGCGCAGTTCACAGGAGGGTCCACGCTCCTATGGGGGTCAGACGCTGCCGCTGGTCTGAAGGAGGCGGGGCTCAGCTGGTAACGTGAGTGACGGGGAGAAGCTGTCAATACAGATGAAGCTTGGCTTGCTCGCCCCCATACAGATGTGCTCCCTGGTTCCTAACAGGCCATGAACCAGTACCAGTCTGTGGCCTGGGAGGTGGGGATCCCTGTTTTAATCTGGTCAAAGAAAAGAGAATACACATCTCAGAGTGCTGGGGCTGGGTCTCCTTGGGAGTGGAGATACAATCACTGAGAAATGAAAAATTGTTCATTTCTGACATCAAATAGGCATGCATTGAATTTTATAAGGCTTATGGATGGATGGATGTCTGCTTGGCTGTGGCACAGGAAATGCGGAAGGACCTGGGTGCTGGGGCAGGCTCTTCCTGGTGGCTGCCACCCATCTTTTGTCTGCTTTGCACTCACTCTGCCTCTGGTGATTACTCGTGTGTGTTTTGGCAACTCCACAGACATCACACTTCGGGACCCCTGACCATTCCCCCCCTGCCTCGAGGCCACCAGTATGTGTTCCAATCCTATTCCACATTGATCTACAGATTACATCTATGCAAGGCAGAGGAAGACCTGGACTACTTGGTAATGTTTCCAGAACTTTGCCAAGCACTGGACAGTGAGTCCACAGTTTTGGGGTTTTAGCTGTGGCCTTCCATCTGGCTTACTACATGACATGGAAAAATCACTTTAAACCCCAAGGCAGGATTTTACTCGTGCATTAAAAGAAGGGATTAGTCTAGTGAGATTAGTGGTTCTTCCTCTTCAGGGAAAAGAATGAAAGTGGAATGTACGGACCTCTTGCCAGGGAAATGCACACGTGCACACGGGAAATGCTGTTTACAAATTATAGTTTGCCTACATAATGATAATGTAGAAATAACAAGTAATAATCATTTATAGGGTGCTAACTATGTGCCAGGCTCTGTGCAAAGAAAGCACTTACATGTATTACTATATTTAATCTTTGCAACAGTCTGTGAGGTTATAATGTCTGATTTCTAGGGGAGGGACGCATGACAGAGACAGGATGGGATTCAACCTGGGTCACCCCAGTCATAAGTCATAGCACGAGGGTTTGAGGGCCCGTATACTGGGCTTCCCTGTGGCTCAGCTGGGAAAGAACCCACCTGCCAATACAAGAGATGCAAGAGATGAGGGTTCAATCACTGGGTTGGGAACCCTGGTGAAGGACAGGGGAACTCACTCCAGTATTCTTGCCTAGAAGATTCCTTGGACAGAGGAGCCTGGCAGGCTACTCGGACAGACTGAGAGTGCACTCAAGGAAAGGACAATGTCCTAAAGCTGACAAATGGTCCCCCGGCATATATGGCCCCAAGTTAAGAATGGATCCTATTCTAGGTGATATTTCAAGTTCCATGAGCTCTGAAGTTCCAGAATTCTACAGTATTTTTTCCTAAGAACCAAATGTTGGGGAAATGACCTGTGGTATTTTCAAGGCTTTTAGGCATCAGAGGTGGTTCCCAAACTTAGAATTTAAAGGAGGTTTGGGGTCCAAGCTCAGGAGAGCAAGCCACTTCTGTCCTTTGTGTCTGTCTGAAAAATGAACACTTTCTTATCGGCGTTTCTAACCAGAGGCAGCCTCTGTTCAAGGGGAAGGAGCCCATCTTGGCCTGGGCAGGTCAGTAATGTGACGAGATAAAGGGCAGTTTCTTAATGAAAACCACTCTGCCTCCTGCCAGCAAAGGAGTTTTCTTAGTGCATTTCAAGTCCGCTAACACCTTTTCCCAGATCAATGGCTTTTCAGAAATGCACCAGGAGATCTTTGAACCACTAATGCTTCAGGGGCTGTTTAGGTTTGGAGTCAAACTGTTTAATATAACTCTCCTCCAAGTCTGCCTCTATTGAAAGGTCTCAGGAAACAAGGCAGAAGGATGTATAAAAAGCAGAACCGCCATGGCCAACTGACGTCCCCCGCCTCGCCCTCTTGTTTATACAAGCAAATTGGACCAGGCTGATTACTTTCAGGAGAGGAAAGGAGGAATGAAATGACATGTGGGTTGTAGGGGAGAGCTGAGTGAGAAGGAATCAAATTAAGGGTGCCTTTTGATTGTAGTGGCGCAAATCATTTGCTTAGGAAGGGAACACACCATTGATTGACTTCATCAACAGATTAAGGGACCAGCAGATTAAGCAGTACAAGAAAAACTGCATCCTGCTGGGAAGTGTGGGCCAGACTTCCCACGTGGGAAAATGAGTGCCGTTTAATTGAAAAACTTATTTAAACACTTAAGCTAAAGGAAGGATGTTTTTCAGAAGGCAGATGCCTGGGCCCATCCAAGAGATGCTATACGAAAGGGTGGTATTTCTTCTACCCAAAGCTGCTCCCATACTCACTTTCCCATTGAGCCCTTGGTAAAAATGATAGTCAAGTGCAAATGGTAGTCGGCAGTTCCTGAATGTCCCTCCTGTGGGTACCTCACGTCTTTGCCTCATCTAAACTTCACAGTCACCCTCTGACATAGAGTCTTTTCTACTTTCTTAAAAAAGTAAAAAGATGTTTCCTTTGTGCTGTAACATAGCCAGTTAACAGTGTTGTCATGGTTTCAGGTGCACAGGAAAGGGACTCAGTCATACATATACGTATGTCCATTCTCCCCCAAACGCCCTCCTATCCAGGCTGCCACGTAACACTGACCTTGTTGGTTATCCATTTTAAATATAGCAGTATGTACATGTCCATCCCAAACTCCCTAACTATCCTTTCCCAATACCCTTTCCCCTGGCAGCCATAAATGTGTTCTCTAAGTCTGTGAGTCTCTTTCTGCTTTGTAAGGTCATGCGTATCATTTCTTTTTAGACTCCACATATAAGGGATGCCATGTGATATTGCTCCTTCTCTGTCTGGCTGACTTCACTCAGGATGACACTCCCTAGGTCCATCCAGGTTGCTGCAGATGGCGCCTCTTCTGGTGTTAACCCCACTCTCACATGGGGTAACTGGACCCCAAGGCAGATCAGCAGCTTGATACGTGTCACATCCACTCAGATATGGACCTCAGTGGTCTCTTCCTTCTCACCGCCTAACTATGCCTGTCCCCTTCCTGAATATGACCCAACATCACCGTCTTCGTGAGTTTGATCCAAGCTCATCTCCTAAAGCTTTGTGCCTTCGTAGTTATTTCTTGTTTCCCCATCATTTAGACTTCAAGCCTTTTGAAGGCAAGGACCCCATGGTCCTATAATTTTGCCTCCCACCACAGTGCCTGGTACAACAGAGACCTGCTCCCTGCCCTTTATTCTGGAAAAGCTGATCTAAAAAGAGCTTGAGGATTCTGTGGGCTTTTTTTTACTCCTGATTATAACATTAATACAAATTCATTGCATAAAGCATTGGTATAGGCAGTAAAATTATATAAAGATTTTAAAAAGAAACAGCCAGAGACTAACATCCATGAGCATTTTGTTATGCATAGCCCTCTTCTTGTGTACATATACACACAAATTATACTTTAAATAGAATGGCACTTATTGGAACCTGACGTTTTGCTGACAGTATGTCCTTGTCATTTTCCTACACCAATAGCCGTAGGTCATCGGCAGTTTGTATATCATAGTCTTGCACAGTGTTCTGTGGGTGGTTGTGTCAGGATTCACCCGTCCACAGAAGTGGACTCAGGTAGCTCCTGATACTTGCTTGTCTCTACAAAGATGCAGCAGACATTCATGCACTTACAGCTTGGTGCTTCTATCTTTCAGCCCCCTTCTTGGCCTTGCTTCTTGAAAACTTCACACTTGCTTGGATTACAGTTCTCCTAGAAATGGCAGAGCATATCTATTGTCTGTTTCAGGGTTCCTTTGAGACTTAGCACCATTCAGTTTTTAAGATGAAAATTAGGCTGCTCATTCGCCTTAGAACAGAAGGAAATCACGGATGCCCATTCCTGGGTCAGTCCACCAGGATATTCTAGACTCCTCCCCTGTGAGCACTGTCTCCCTGGCGTCACCACAACATGGGTCTTGGAGCCATTTCTGTCAAGGTCCTGTCTATGGAGCTACTTTGGACAACCAGTAAACCCAGAGTCAAAGGCTAATGAATGCTAGCAAGAGCACAAGGAAAGGAGGCGGGCTGGGGATGTGGGGATTCAGGGCATGAACCACTCCCCTTGAAGTACATCCTCGGGAGTCCCAGGTGGCAGTAGCTGTGCTGGAAACCAGGCAGGTATGAAGGTGGAGCGGAGGGGGGGCGGAGAGTAACGGGCGATACTGAATTAATACAGATTGCAGGCCCCGGGAGCCCTATTTATTATTAAAGCAGCCAAATTAAGGCAGCTTTTAGATTTAGATGTTTTTTTTACGCGTTGTCACCATAGTGATGGTATTTCTATTTCTGACAGCATTCCTATTAAACCATTTGTTGAATTATTTGTATCCCTTGACTCTGGGAGGCCCCAAGAGCTGTGTGCTTCCCTCACTATGAAGAAGAGAGTTGATATCACCATCTTGGATTCTTTACCACAAAAACGTAGGTCCAGAATTCCTATATGCCTGGTCTCTACCCAATATGGGATGAGTCTCCTAGATCCTCCACAATCCCTCCCGCAATAGGAACTTATGGGAAAAGAAAGACCAAAAAACGGAAGAGAAGAGAGAATGTACTGTCTGTGCCAAGGACATGCTTTTGAGTCTCTCTGCTTCCTGTTTTGACCACTTGGATTGGTCTCTAGCCCATCAAATCTACAGAACCCACCCAGGGCAGAGATGTTGGAGGACCTTCCATAATGAGCCAGGAACTCAGGGGTCCAAGTTGCTGCTTCCATTACTAGGTTGGAACCATTTCTGAATTCACCCTTTTTTTCTTCCTTGAGTGATCATTGAAGATTCCAGGTGGATTCAAGGAAATTTTTTTTTCAAACTTTAAAATTTTTATTTTGTGTTGGGGAATAACCAATTAGGGCTTCCCTGGTAGGTCAGCTGGTACAGAATCTGCCTGCAATGCAGAAGACACTCCCCCTCCCCCGATTCGATTCCTAGGTCAAGAAGATCCCCTGGAGGAGGGCATGGCAACCCATTCCAGTATTCTTGCCTGGAGAATCCCCGCTGACAGAGGAGTCTGGCGGGCTACAGTCCATGGGGTTGCAAAGAGTCGGACATGACAAGCCACTGAGCACATAGCCGATTAACAGTGTTGTGATGTTTCGGGTGAACAGTGAAAGGACTCAGCCACACATATGCATGCGTTCATTCTCTCTGAACACCTTGCCCCCGCCACCCCCAACTGAAGCTGCCACAGGACACTGAATCGAGTTCCATGTGTTACACAGGAGGTCCCTGTTGGTCTTCCATTTTGAACATAGCAGTGTGTACACGACTTTCCAAAATTCCTTAAAGATCCCTTCGCCCCAGCAATGTAAGTTCATTTTCTAAGTCCATGAGTCTCTGTTCTGTAAGTAAGTTTTTTTGTACCTTTTTCTTTTTAGATTCCACATGTAAGGGATGTCATATGATATTTCTTCAAGGAAATGTTTTTTAATTCCCTCTGTTAACTCTCCACCTGACTCCAGAATGGTATCCAAACCTCCTTCTCTGATCTTGGTCCAGCAGGAGACACTGCATTGCACTTTTTAGAAAATTTATTTGGCTGGGTCAGATCTTATTTGCCGCATGCGAGATCTTTTGTTGCAGGGGCACGTTCCCTTAGTTCCCTGACCAGGGATCAAACCCACATCCTCTGCATCAGAAGGCTGATTCTTAGCCACTAGACCAGCAGGGAAGTCCTAAGACTGGATTGCATTCTGAAACTTTCAACACTTTGCTCTGACTCACACTTCCCTTCACACCTGTACTTAAAAAAAAAAGTGCCAGCCTCAATAATGAAGAATAATAAAGTATCCTGATGAGAAGCAATTAAAATTTCACAAACTGCCTTCTACTTTGGTGAGATTTGGCAGAGTCTGGAGACATCAGGAGTCCCAGCGTGGTCCTCTAGTCCTGTGGCCGGGGCTGAGGATGCTTAGACCGGAGTTGTTGGATGCTGAAACCTAGGCCTTGATGTCTCTGTTTGTCTCTGTGCTGTCTCTTTTCCTCCATTACTCTGCCCCTCTTGAAAGATGAGCGGGGCTGGTTGACTCTGGGCTGCTAGCGGTTTGCTCCTGGAGGCTGCGGTATGCTGTGACAGTCTGGGCAAAGCACGGAGCCCAGGCTGCTTGCATCACATTTCGATCCCTCCGACAAACACTGCTGCTTGCCTCCCTGTCCAAATCTGATAACTCGTATGTTCGCCCACGTGTTCGCCCACGTATGTTCGCTGTTGCTCTGGAAACAGAAGCAGCAACAGGACCTGGAGCAGGATCGTGGCCTTCCCAACCTGATAACTCTCACACTGTCGGGCAGCTTCCGGCAGGAAAAGTACACCCACCTCCCCAGGGAGGGGTTTTGGACTTTTGGTCCCCAGTAGAAGTTTGCCTCTTGACATTAGAGCATGCGTGTCTGCTCGTGTTGGGGGCAGTTCAGTTAATCAGAAAAGCACTCCAACTCAAATTTCAACCAAATCTCAGCCCAGCTGACACGAGACAAGGCACACAGACAATGCTCAAGAAATGCGAGCTCTCATCACATCCCCCTCAAATGCTCCTCCACCCCCTCCGGGTACACTGGCCATCCTGGCATCTCCCGGGGACACAGTCACACCCAGCACCTAGCTGAGAGCTTCAGCCAGGGGACTGCTCGTATACTTCCCTATCTGGTCCTCCTGTTGGCTACTTATAAAAAAGAGAATTACTGTGCTTACCCCAAAGTTGGGGGCTGAAGATAAATAAAATACTATGCATTAGGTCCACAGTTTGGGCTGTGACTGTGGGCAGAATCAAATTCTTCAACTTCAGGATATAAATGTTTCCATGGGGAGAGAAACAGTTCTTTCCTCTTCCTTGGATGGGGTCCTTAATCCCTTACTGAATATGCACCTGCCCTGTGAGACCTGCTCCCATCTATCTGGAGAGATGGGTAAAGCATAGGAAGAGACCCCAACTTCTGAGCCATCATTTCACATACTTGAACACCCACCCAAACATTATAGCTCTGCATGCATCTTGCAGGCAAGGCCTTCAGAGTGATGGGGGAGCTTAAGGGTTTAGGGCAGAGAAGAAGGGCAGGTGAGGATCATAGACAATAGTGGTCTTAGAGAAGACTCTTGAGAGTCCCCTGGACTGCAAGGAGATCAAACCAGTCAATCCTAAAGGAAATCAACCCTGAATATTCAATGAAAGGACTGATGCTGAAGCTGAAGCTCCAATACTTTGGCCACCTAATGTGAAGAGCCGACTCACTGGAAAAGACCCTGTTGCTGGCAAAGACGGAAAGCAAAAGGAGAAGGGGGCAGCAGAAGATGAGATGGTTAGACAGCCTCACTGACTCAATGGACATGAGTTTGAGCAAACTCTGGGAGATAGTGTAGGCCCAGGAAGCTTGGCGTGTAGCAGTCCATGGAGTCAAAAAGTCGGACAACAATGAGAGCAGGGAGATAGGGAAAGCAGGGAGAACAGAGAACTGGGGGTAAAAATAGGAAAGGAATGAGAAGGGAGTGGAGAGAGAGAGAAAGCGAGAGGGACTGATAATCTCCCTATGAGCTTAGACTCATAGAAGCCTTTTGGGGAGGTTTATCTGAGCCTCTTCTCAGTGCTAACCGCCTGCAGCTCAGAGGTCTAGAACTGTCTCTAAAGCAGATGATAAGGGCCTTTGAGAATCTTTAGTCTTATAATCTTCTTTAAGTGAAAATTCCATGAGCTCTATTTTTTAAATATGCTCCTAAAAGAACACTACTGGTTATTTTTAAATGAAGAACAAACCACTTTTCACAGTGGTGGAGTAAACACCGCCCCAGGCATATCCATGGGGGTGCTCACTGTTGGGGCACCAGCACAGGGCCTCACAGGAGAGCCACACCCGCCCCTCCCGAGGCCTCCTCTGGCTTGTTCGCACGGTACGTAGTTCTCTGCTTCTGGACGTCTGTGCAACTCCTCACTAAAGATGGGCATCCAGCGTGGCAGAAATGTGGCAATAAATAACTTGAGAAAGAAATTACTCAGGGGGCTCCTCGGTGACCCAGCAGCTAAGACTCCTCGCTCCCAGTGCGGGGTGCCCAGGCTCAGTCTCTGGGGAGGGCACTTGAGCCCACGTGCTGCAACTGAAGATTCCATGTGCCACAACTAAAACCTGCAGCCAAACAAATACATTTCCTGAAATTATTCAGGAACACTCCGAGGGAGAGCATGCTTGGATAACAGCAGTTAGAGCTTTCAGTTCTGCGGGCATTTTCTTACGTGCAGAGAGCGTGGTTATAGAATGGGCATCACTCGAAGTGTGTACATGTTTCAATGCCATTCTCCCAAACACTCGCCCTCTCCCACAGAGTCCAGAAGTCCGTTCTAAACATCTGTGCCTCTTTTGCTGTCTCGCATACAGGGTTATCATTACCATCTTTCTAAATTCCGTATATATGTGTTAGTATACTGTATTGGTGTTTTTCTTTCGGGCTTACTTCACTCTGTATAATAGGCTCCAGTTTCATCCACTTCATTAGAATTGATTCAAATGTATTCTTTTTAATGGCTGAGTAATACTCCATTGTGTATATGTACCACAGCTTTCTTATCCATTCATCTGCTGATGGACATCTAGGTTGTTTCCATGTCCTGGCTATTATAAACAGTGCTGCGATGAACATTGGGGTACACGTGTCTCTTTCAGTTCTGGTTTCCTCAGTGTGTATGCCCAGCAGTGGAACTGCTGGGTCATAAGGCAGTTCTATTTCCAGTTTTTTAAGGAATCTCCACACTGTTCTCCATAGTGGCTGTACTAGTTTGCATTCCCACCAACAGTGTAAGAGGGTTCCCTTTTCTCCACACCCTCACCAGCATTTATTGCTTGTAGACTTTTGGATCGCTGCCACTCTGACTGGTGTGAAATGGTACCTCATTGTGGTTTGGATTTGCATTCCTCTGATAATGAGTGACGTTGAGCATCTTTTCATGTGTTTGTTAGCCATCGGTATGTCTTCTTTGGAGAAATGTCTATTTAGTTCTTTGGCCCATTTTTTGGAGGGGGGTTCAGGATTGGGAACTCATGTACATCCGTGGCTGATTCATGTCAATGTATGGCAAAACCAATACAGTACTGTAAAGCAAAATAAAGTAAAAATAAAAATTTTTAAAAATAAAATAAAATAAATAGAATGGGTGTCACTTGAAGTGTAGATGCCGAGAAGGTGACGCTGCCTGTTCACTGCTTGCTCGTTCTCTTGCGGAATGTAGCCGGACTTCAAGCTGGAACGTGTGTCGTCTCAGTGCGTCTCTGTGTTTACACCTAGAGCATATGCTCTGTTGTTTACTTGGACTGTGACTGTCCCTCCCCTAAGGAGGGGTGTCAAGACCCAAATTGGAGAATTCTGTCACCTCCACACACCCACCGTTTCATCTAAAACAGTGACAGGCCTGAAACCACTTTCTGCATCTGCCTGTTACCTCAAACCCCCTGTATCCAATAGGGTACAAGAAACAGATCACTGACTTAACTAATTTCTCAACCTTTCATTGTTTTCTGGGGCACAAAAGGCACACGTAAGAAATGCATAGTAGATGTAAACTCAGCCTGCAAACACCGGCATATATGGCAGTTTCTCATTCATGATTAGTGCCCACTTTCCACAAAAATTAAGTTTCAGGTGCTCTGGGTCCCTCTGCCCCATTGCCCAGGGCTGCATCCAAGCTCCAGGGTGTTCAAATGGTGCCCAGCACCAGGGAGGAAGTGAAGTTTGTTTCTACTGAAGTCCCTCCACCTTGCATTCAACCAGAGAACCCTTTTCCAAACAACTTGCGTCTTCCTTGTAATTCTCCAGGACGCAAGAAGTTATTCTACATCCCTGCTCTTCAGAGGCTCTGGGAAGCTCACAAAGGCTGTCTTTCAGGCAAGGCTGCTTACACTACCATGAATCCATTACTCATCTAGTGCTCCTACACAAAATAGAGCCTAGGAAATTCTTTTCTTTTAAAACATCTGAAAATAAAACCTTTTATTTTGAGATAAATGTAGATTCTTACGCAGTTGTAAGAGGTAATACAGAGAGATCTCATTCACCTTTTACCCTCCTTGCACAATGGTGACCTCTCCCAACACTACCTCACAGCATTCCAGCCAGAATATTGACATTGATAGAGTCAAGATACAGAGCAGTTCCATCACAAGAATCACTCTCGTTACCCTTTGAAAGTCACTCCTCCACACCCATCTCTTCTCTAACCTCAACTACTAATCTGTTCTTTATTTTTAGAATTTTATCATTTCAAAAACTCTGTGTATCATACTGGGGCCTCCCCGTGTGCTCATCAGTAAAGAATCCACCTGCAATGCAGGATACCCAGGTTCAAGTC
The DNA here is from genome assembly GCA_006410935.1 of Redunca redunca. Lineage (NCBI taxonomy): Eukaryota > Metazoa > Chordata > Mammalia > Artiodactyla > Bovidae > Redunca > Redunca redunca. The sequence continues at coordinate 511,139 of SJYQ01091862.1, read as the reverse complement.
CCTGGAGAAGGACATGGCAGGCCACTCCGGTGTTCTTGCCTGGGAAATCCCATGGACAGAGAAGCCTGGCAGGCTACAGTCCACGGGGTCACAGAGTCAGACACAGCTTAGCGATTAAACAACACCAACAGTGTAACATACCACGTAGGTTGCCTGTCATACATAGGTAACCTTTGAGCTGAGGGAATTCTGAGAGGCCTTGCCTCGCACCCCACCCATCCCGGGTCTCCCCGGTGGAAGCGCAGACATCTGCTTAGACCTCAGCTTCTGCCATCCCTTTCCTGGCGCCCACTTGTAGTCCTGGTGCTTAGCAGAGAGATGTCAAGAAAGGGTCTCTCCCAGGTGCCCATCTGTGTCTTGACTCCCTTCACCATACTTTTACTATATTCCCTAGCTGGAGAAACCTTTGGAAAAGGGAGGTTACTTATTCTGAGTAATCAAGGATACTGTGAGTACGTATAGGGTTTAGATCGGCGCTGTTCAACAAAACTTTCTGTTATGGTGCAAATGTTTGCTGTGGTAACCACAGCTCCATGTGACTGATGTATCCAATGAACTGAATGTTTAGCTTGTTAAATTTTGTTTGTTTATATTTTGGGTGGGCCGAGTCTGTGTTGCTGCAGCGAGCAGAGGCCTCTCTCTAGTTGTGGTGCTCAGGCTTCTCATTGCGGTGGCTTCTCTTGGTGCAGAGCATGTACTCTAGGGTGCGGGGGCTCAGGAGTCATGGTACATGGGCTCAGTTGCCCCATGTCATGTGCAATCTTCCCAGACCAGGGATCAAACCTCAGTCCCGTGCATCACAGGGTGGATTCTTAACCACTGAGCCACAAGGGAAGGTGAAGATGAAGTCGCTCAGTCGTGTCTGACTCTTTGCGACCCCGTGGACTGTAACCTACTAGGCTTCTCCGTCCATGGGATTCTCCAGGCAAGAATACTGGAGTGGATTGCCATGTCCTTCTCCAGGGGATCTTCCCAACCCAGGGATCAAACCCGGGTCTCCCGCATTGGAGGCAGACGCTTTGACCTCTGAGCCACATTCAAGTAGCCACCTGTGGCTAGCAGTTACTCTGCTGGACAGCACAGGTCTAGATTTTGCTAACTTCTCAGCCAAGAATTCATGTCTTTCCTCTCTATCTTGTACTGGGATCATTCATGCCTAAGGCAAGGGTGGAATATATACTGTCTGCCTTTAAAGGAGAAGTTATTCATATCTTAGAGGGTGCAGCATGAAATACATCAGTTCTCACTTCAAAACACTACCCCATTATCAATAAATAAAAAGTTGTGTTGTGCTAGTTGAATCAGTGGGCAGTCCAGAATCTACCCACTGTGCACCCCTTCAACATTGTTGGAGACAGGGAGGCCCCTCTGAAGGGTAACAGGGGTTCTTGGGACTTGCTTTGGAAACCACTGAGTTGGTCCTATCTAAAATCCGGTCTGATTAGGACATTCTTTTTATTTTATTTTATTTTATTTATATTTAACTATAGCAGATCTTAGTTGCAGCATGTGGGATGTAGTTCCCTGACCAGGGTTGGAAACTAGCCTCCTGATTTGGGAGCACGGAGTCTCAGTCACTGGACCACCAGGGCAGTCCCTGATTCTGACATTCGAAGATACAGACAGCTAAATGAGGAAGTCATAGCTTGGAAGGGGTGGTAACTTGCCTGAAGCTACACAACTCATTTTTGCAGGAAAGATCTGAGAGCCAAGTTTTGAATAAGCCACACCTTATTCGAAACTCTTTCTCCTGTATCTTTCTGTAGGATTCTGACCCCAAACCCAGACTGTTCCAGCTCCCCTGGAAATAATTATTTCCTGGAAAGAGGGGCATGTCTCCTCCATCGCTGGTGGTGGGGTGTCTACCTGTCATCAGCGGGGAGGACCAGCTCATTATGCTGGTGGCATTGGATGGGAGCAGGCAATTTGGACAAAACTGATTTCCATAACCACTCCCTTCTCTGCCTCTCCATCCACCCTTCTCTTTCTCTTGTACACAGAAGCAGTCCTTACTTCCCATCCGTGCTTCTGGAGACGCTAAGGGCATTCTGGATAAGGAAAACGCCTTACTGTTTAACTTTCTCCAGCTGGTAGCCTAATGAAGGTGCCTCTGAGTTTAAGTTAAATTGGGCTGTTGCAACAAATAAATATCCTATCATGCATAATGACAAACTGAGGTTCATTTCTCTCTCATATACAATTCAAAGTGGCTTTTCCTAATGAGCGAGTGGCTGGCCTCCAAGTCTTAAGGAAAAGACCCAAACGCCATCACCTTTAGCAGGTAGCATCATCCTAGGTTCAAGGTTAGGCTTATCTGCAGCCTGGAGGGTCAACTCTGGGAGATTTTGGAAGGCCGGTCCAGACTCAGAGTTTCCTCTCACATCGCCGTACTAGAACTCAGTCACATGACCACGCCTAACTGCAAAGGAGGCTGGGAAATGTCGTCTAGCTATGTCCCCAGGAAGACGGGGAAATGAGTTTGTTGAACAGCTGCCGCTCTTGTAAACCAGCACTTGGCAAACTATTTTTTATGAAAGTAAATATTTTAGCCTTTACAGGCCATTTTGTCTCTGCTGCAGATATTCACCTCTGCCATTGCAGCATAAACGTGGCCGTAAACACTATGTAACAAAGTAGCATGACTGTGTTCCAATAAAACTTTATCACAAAAGCAAGCAGCAGGCCAGCCAACCCCTGTTCTAGACCAGGGAAAACACTTGTTCCCAAGCAAAACACAGAGTGGAACATTTTAAGCTATCTGCAAAGAATTGGAAAAAAAGTATATGTGTTTTCTCAGAGTCCTGGAGATAGCAAAAGAAAATGGATTAAGAAGATAGAAAAGGAGTTGGATGACTTATTTAATCTTTTCATAAAAGAGAAGTGTTTTCAGCTATGCTTTGACAAAGAGGAGTGAGAACCATGAAGAGAAAGTTTCTAAAAAATGTCCATTTCAGAATTCCATCCTTAGTATCTTTGGGGTGGATCCATGGAATCTGCTTTTGCAACATGTTTCCCCAGCTGGTTTTAACCAAAAGGTTGGTGATCACAGTTTGCTGAATACCACTAAAGCATTTGTTTTTCTGACTCTTGTGGATATAACCAGCTACGAGCCTACAGAGTACATGGAAAGTGCAGAGCAGGGTAGGCACAAACCCACTGATCTCGCTGAGCCTGAGTTTTCTTTTTCCTTCAAGAAAGCTGTCAGAATGCACGATGATGGGGGTGATCTGATAGGTCTTTCTATTTTATTTTTACATGTGTAACTTGGGACTCTTTTTAGTGACGAATTGTGTTTGGCATGGACTTTACTGGTGACTCAGTGGTATAGAATCCCCCTGCCCATACAGGAGATGTGGGTTCGATCCCTGGGTCAGGAAGATCCCCTGGAGGAGCAAATGGCAACCTGCTCCAGTATTCTTGGCTGGAAAATCCCATGGACAGAGGAGCCTGGTGGGCTGCAGTCCGTGGGCTCACAAGAGTCGGACATGGCCTGGTGACTGAGCAGCAGCAGTGCTCGGCATGACCCACAGCAGGCCGAGGAGCAGGGGCTGAGAGCCAAGCCCCCCAAGCAGAGGGTGAGTGGCAGGCGGTCTGGCTTCTTCTGGCTTCCCATCACTTGCTCCCTGCTCTCAGGAATGGCAGCCCCCAGACCTGACAGGGGACAGTGTCTGTGCTGGTGAGGGGATCTATCGCTGTGGGGAAGGAGGTGGTGCAGCTGGTATTGCTGGCGCATGACGCCCTGTCACTGCTCCCCTCCCCACAGTGCAGCTCAGAGCTGGTGCATGGTGCCCTGCCACCTCTCCCCTCCCCACAGTGCAGCTCAGAGCTGGCGCATGGCGCCTTGCCACCTCTCCCCTCCCCACAGTGCAGCTCAGAGCTGGCGCATGGCGCCCTGTCACCTCTCCCCTCCCCACAGTGCAGCTCAGAGCTGGCGCATGGCGCCCTGCCACCTCTCCCCTCCCCACAGTGCAGCTCAGAGCTGGCGCATGGCGCCCTGCCACCTCTCCCCTCCCCACAGTGCAGCTCAGAGCTGGCGCATGGCGCCTTGCCACCTCTCCCCTCCCCACAGTGCAGCTCAGAGCTGGCGCATGGTACCCTGCCACCTCTCCCCTCCCCACAGTGCAGCTCAGAGCTGGGCGCACCCAATGTCTCCGGCCACCAGCTTCCCTCCCCAACCCCTGTCCCCCAGCAGCTCAGAGTGTGCAGAGGCAGAGTAGTCTGGGAGAGGCAAGCATGGCCAAGTGTCAAAACTGCATGGTACTGGGCACCCCGGAGAGGAAGCGGGAAAAACACACCTGTAGAAAGTCACCTTGGGAGTACCCGGGGAAGGGAGTCCCATACGCCAACCCACAGGTTCATCTTCCAAAGTGGAAATAGAAGGGAAAAGAAAGCTGCCTTCCACCCCTTGCTCTCCCCTAGAATTACCCTATTGCCTAATCGTCGGAATGGGTGGGGATGTTTCCGATTTCCTTAGCAAGAGGACTGCAAAGCATTCAAGAGTGAAGAGCAAATCAATAGTGTTTCGGCAGTTCGCCACTCAACTCAGAGATAAGAGGGGAAAGATAAATGGCTCTAAGATTTCTTTCTCTTGGAGAGGATGACAGTACTATACTCATATCTGACATCTAGGAATTGCGATTTGCCCTGAAATTTCTTCCGATCCCTCATAGGTAAATCCCGGCAGCCCCTCCCTGTTCAGCTGTCTGCAGACACGGGTGGCCAAAGCCTGTGCTTCTGCTCAGTAGCTTGGGCTCAAGATGGTGTTCTAGCAAACGAGCAACCCATTACCTTAGAGAAGGCAACTTTAGTTTTATTTCAGTGCTCTTTCCAGCAACTCTCTGATGAATTTGGTAAGATATATACATTCAGAAAATTCAAGGTCAAGGGCACCTTGCAGTGGCCCATGCCTCTAATGCAAGTAGGGGACTTTCAACAACAACATTGTATGTAGCAATCACCTTGAGAGCTTGTGGGTCATGGGGCATCACGTTCTGACTCAAAAGACTGGGGTGAGGCCTGAGAACTTGCATTTACATAAGCTTTCCAGGTGATCTGATAGTTAGTATAAATGATTCAGATACAGCTGGGACAAGTGGTATAATTAGGAAACATATAGGATTCCGGGGAGTCGGGGTTGGTTTTTTTTTGAGGTGGGGGGTTTGGAAGATTTATGAGTAGAACCATAACCTCAGCAATGAAAGCTAGCCATCTTATCAGCCTTACTTTCAAAACACACTTTGTTTTGCCCAGCTCGAATTTTCCTCTGACTTAAGTCCATTTTCCCTTTCCTTTGATCCTCAGTGGTTCCAGATTACTTCCTCTGGCTTCCCCTCACAGGAGCAAGGAAACCAAAATGAAACTTTGGAGCTGCCTGAAGTCACTAAGCCATTCCTCAGAATTTCCTTTTCTTTCCTTTTTGTTATAGACGAAATTCCTTTAGGACTTCCTCGTAGGTTCAGTTATCCATACTGATATGCCACCCTTCGTAAAGTTTCCACTGCAGCGGACACCTCTGAGGTCATATACTTCTACAGGAATTTGGCCCCGTTGCTCGGCAGTCTCTTGGGAAGCATTCAGCTGACTTGGAGGAGCTTGCTGCAGAAGGCGTGCAGCTTGGCCTGTCCTTTCCAGCCCTGCTGCAAACGAGGGCTGGTGTGAGTGTTACATACGTCCCCAAACCTGTCAAGGTGGCTGTTTTGCTTTCCTTAAAAGCTTCCAACATCCCCAGCTCTCTGCCTTTCCAGCCTGACTCCATGCCACTGATCTTGGCTCTCCCGACTTTTCTATGTTGGGGACTTCCGGTGCCTGATGTGGGGACTCCCACTGCCTGGATCGTTCGGAGATAGCAAAAGAGAATGTTCCAGAAGAGTTCAGAATTGAGGCTGGGTGAGTAGGAATCAGAGTCTTTTCCAATGAGTCAACTCTTCGCATGAGGTGGCCAAAGTACTGGAGCTTCAGCTTTAGCATCATTCCTTCCAAAGAAATCCCAGGGCTGATCTCCTTCAGAATGGACTGATTGGACCTCCTTGCAGTCCAAGGGACTCTCAAGAGTCTTCTCCAACACCACAGTTCAAAAGCATCAGTTCTTCGGCGCTCAGCTTTCTTCACAGTCCAACTCTCACATCCATACATGACCACTGGAAAAACCATAGCCTTGACTAGATGGACCTTAGTCGGCAAAGTAATGTCCCTGCTTTTGAATATACTATCTAGGTTGGTTATAACTTTCCTTCCAAGGAGTAAGCGTCTTTTAATTTCATGGCTGCAATCACCATCTGCAGTGATTCTGGAGCCCAAAAAATAAAGTCTGCCACTCTTTCCACTGTTTCCCCATCTATTTCCCATGAAGTGATGGGACCAGATGCCATGATCTTCATTTACTGAATGTTGAGCTTTAAGCCAACTTTTTCACTCTCCACTTTCACTTTCATCAAGAGGCTTTGTAGTTCCTCTTCACTTTCTGCCATAAGGGTGGTGTCATCTGCATATCTGAGGTTATTGATATTTCTCCCGGCAGTCTTGATTCCAGCTTGTGTTTCTTCCAGTCCAGCATTTCTCATGATGTACTCTGCATATAAGTTAAATAAGCAGGGTGACAATATACAGCCTTGATGTACTCCTTTTCCTATTTGGAACCAGTCTGTTGTTCCATGTCCAGTTCTAACTGTTGCTTCCTGACCTGGAAATAGGTTTCTCAAGAGGCAGGTCAGGTGGTCTGGTATTCCCATCTCTTTCAGAATTTTCCACAGTTTCTTGTGATCCACACAGTCAAAGGCTTTGGCATAGTCAATAAAGCAGAAATAGGTGTTTTTCTGGAACTCTCTTGCTTTTTCCATGATCCAGCAGATGTTAGCAATTTGATCTCTGGTTCCTCTGCCTTTTCTAAAACCAGCTTGAACATCAGGAAGTTCACAGTTCACTTATTGTGGAAGCCTGGCTTGGAGAATTTTGAGCATCTCTAACTCTTATTAAGGCCTGACCATGTATGCCACGAGTAAGCATGACCTTCCCACAGTATGTGTGAGAATGGTGACGTTTAGAGGTAGACTGCAGGACAGATCACGCAGAGCATGCCAAGTTTACTGGGACACTGAAGCAGCCGCCCTGGAGCAAACCTGAGTTTGGCAGTTGACGTCCCGAGAGACAACAGAGTATGGTGCCATACTCAGAGCTAGTTCAACCTCAGACACGTCACTTTTGCTCTCAAGTTGTATTTGGGAAAAGGATGTTAAGGGTTAGTCGCTAATCGTGTCCATCTCTTTGCAACCCCCTGGACTGTAGCCCACCAGGCTCCTCTGTCCATGGAATTCTCCAGGCAAGAATACTGGAGAGGGTTGCCATTCCCTTCCCCAGGGGATCTTGTCAACCCAGGGATCAAACTGAGGTCTCCTGTACTGCAAGCAGATTCTTTACCATCTGAGACACCAGGGTTATCAACAAATACTGTTTACGGGACATTGGCCACATTCCTAACATTGTGGTAAGGGCTTTATGAAGCTTTTAATTAAAAAAAATCACACCAACGCTCTGAGGTGTATGCTATTATTTGTCTCATTTCACAGATGAAAAAATTGAGGCACAGAGAAAGATAGAATCTGCCTATTAACATGCTTTTAACACTGTGCTGACATCCATCTCCTGTTTTATGTGGGTTGAATGATATATGTATGAGGAGCTTATTAGCACAGTTCATAGCAGGCAGTGCTCAGTAAATGATAATCATGTGTGTTATATATATATTTAAATGGATGGGCTCATCCCGAATGAAGTAATTTTTCAATATATAGAAATGGATGCACTTAATGAATAACATTAATTGTGGTTTGCTAAACTTCCACACTGGACTCCCTGTTGGCTCAGTTGGTAGAGTCTTCCTGCTGTGCAGAACCCACTGAGACCGGGGTTCAATCCCTGGATCAGGAAGATCCCCTGGAGAGTAAATGCCAACCCACTCCAGTGTTCCTGCCTGGGAAATCCCATGGACAGAGGAGCCTGGTGAGCTATAGACAATGGGGCCGTAAGAGCTGGACACGATTTAGTGACTGTACCACCACCAAAACTCCCACATTACTGTACTTTCTCCTTGGAAAGCCTTCTGAGTGCATAAAATTCACTTCTCCTGTAATCAGTATGATATCTTGTATGCTCTGTAGCTCAGTCGTGTCCGACTCTTTGCCACCCCATGGAATGCAGCATGCCAGGCTTCCCTGTCCTTCACTATCTCCTGGAGCTTGCTCAAGCTCATGTCCATTCAGTCAGTGATGCCATCCAACTATTTCATCTTCTGTTGCCTCCTTCTCCTCATACCTTCAATCTTTCCCAGCATCAGGGTCTTTTCTAATGAGTTGGCTCTTCGAATCAGGTGGCCAAAGTATTAGAGCTTCAGCATCAGTCCTGCTAATGAATATTCAGAATTGACTTCCTTTAGGATTGACTGGTTTGATCTCCTTGCAGTCCAAGGGACTCTCAAGAGTCTTTTCCAACACCACAGCTCAGAAACATCAGTTCTTCAGTGTTCAGCCTTCTTTATGGTCTAACTCTCACATCCATACATGACTACTACTATCTCGATTCCTGTAGCGGAAATATTGCTTTTCTGTGTGCACGTTTCTGTGTTAGACTAAACTTCATGGTGGGGTAGCTGTATTTATTGTGTGCACCCCCAGGACTCAATCAGGAAACCTTTGCTTGCTGACTGGCTGGTTTTTTCTTACTCATGCTCAACAAGAGACTTGGGGATTTTGTTTTAGAGCCTCAGAACTCAATAGTTGAATCATAATCTTGGAATATCAGCTACGCCAAACCTTGTGAATACAACTGCTAATTTTCTGGCTGTTTGGGGGTCACTGGCCCTTGGGAGGCAGATGAAAGGGACTTGGCCAAGATGGAAGAAAGAAGAAAAGTAGAAGGAGGGACAGAAAAAGAACAGAAAAAGCATTGAGTAATATTTATTATATAAGTATAGGATTTTTTTAATTTTTAAATTGGAATATAGTGGATTAATAATGTCATGTCAGTTTCAGGTGGAAAGCAAAATGACTCAGTTATACGTATACATGTTTCTGTTCTTTTTCAGGTTCTTTTCCCATTTAGGTTATTACAGAATACTGAGCAGAGTTCCATGTGCTATACAGTAGGCCCTTGTTGGTTATCTAGAACTGTAAAATTTTTAAACTCAAAGATTCTTAGATTGGTCAGTGTCTTAATTTCATCAAAAACATTAGGAAGTTCCAGAGAGGTTTTTGTAACAAAGTTACACAGCTAGAGATTATATATCATTTTTAGAGAGTTAGCAGGGGTAACTTTGCTTCTGCCTGTCTATGCATGGGGCATGCATGCATATTACCAAACTCTGGCTTTTGGAACCCCACTGCTAACTGGTTTCTAGAACTAAGAAATCCAGAGTTCCTTCACAGAGGTCCACAGAGTATCATACACACACCCGTAGGAGCTCTTCAGCTGATTCAGGGTCACCAGAAACATACCCTGAACCTGCCCTGGAAGGAGGGTTCCGTCCTGAGTATAAGAACAGCTGCCTTGGACCGGGCAGACAGTTCTCGCGATGGCGGGGCAGGGTGGCGGTGGCAATGAGCAGAGCCGCTCCTGTTTTGTTCTTTCATAACACAGAGAAAGTTGACACTGGGTCAAATATAACAGCTTGTGGAGGGTGCTGCTTTGTTTTCGTTCAGTGACGGGTTTTGCAACTTATTTCTGAATGGATGTGCAGCCCTCATCACACATCCATTGCTTTTTGGCCTTCCTGGAAAAGTTTTGTTCTGGAGCCTGAGCCACCGAAGCCTTCTGAGGTTGCTTCTTAATCCTCCTGCAGACAGGGCTGCCGCTTCTCTGCCCAGCTTCTCTTCTTTCTCTGCATCCCTGTGTGTGGAGATCACTGTCGCCCAGCTCAGAGAAGCAAAGACCAGAAGGCGTTTCTGTGAGAGGGAAGCAAGCTAGACTGGAATCTCGGCCTGTCTGTCCTATTTCGTTTATTTGCCTGAGGCTTCAGCCAAAGGGCAGCCCTGACTATTCCTGTTATTTTTCCTCCCCCCATCTCACCATCCTCTCTCCTCCAACCCACACTTAGGCTTCTTGGCTAACATCAAATTTGTATCGACTTTCCACTCCTTGTACTTAGGCATCCACACTATCATCCATTTTGGTTCAGAAATTTTACTAGATACAGCAAGTGAGTAACTAAGTATGATGAATAGCGACAGGCGATGCTTCAGATCAAATGATCTTCAGTTGCTCAGCCCTTGTGTATGATGTTATAAAGAATGTGGTCGGTATATGAGTGTGTCATAAAGCTTGGGGACATCAAGAGGGAAAGAACGTGTCTGTCTTTCCTTCCTTCACAGAACATTGTATTCCAAGCCCCATTACAGGCAGACCTCTTGGTTTTTGTATGACATATAATTTTTTTTTAATTTTTTAAATTTATTTTTGGCTGCGCTGGGTCTTTGCTGCTCTGCATGGGCCTTTTCTCATTGCAATGAGCAGGGGGGCTGCTTGCTAGCTGTGGCCCGTGGGCTCCTCATAGCGGCGGTTTCTGTTGTGGTACGCTGGCTTAATTACTTCACAGCATATGGGTTCTTCCCCAGACAGGGGTGGAACCCATGTTCCCTACATTGGCGGGAAGATTCTTAACCACTGGACCAACAGGGAAGTCCTTTGTGTGGCATTCGATTAGTCTTTTACTCTTTTCCTTTATCTACTCAATGCAAAAACCAACACAACGCTGGGCTTATAACATGAATAAGGCAAGCAGAGCTTCTCTTCCATTGGAGCTGGTCTAAGGGGAGCAAGCAAAGGCAAACACGTAAATGAAAAAATGAGATGCTCTGAGGCAAGCGGCGTGAGAACATAGGAAAGGAAAATGCAGAAGAGATGAGAGGCACGCGACTGGCTGGAGCTTTGGAAGGACCTTCGGGCAGAGACCCAAAGAAGCAGGAGCCCACCTTCCTCAGAAATTATTGGTCTACCAAGGAGCCCTGGTGGCCGAGCGCTACCTGTGTAGCTCGGGCTTGATTTCAGGTGAGTCTTCACCTTGGCACCGGTGGTGGGGAGAGGTCAAGCAGCTGCTGAAAGTGAAGTAACCCAATCTTGGGGGCAAGTGGCCCCTTAATAAGCATCCAGGTAGTGCTTTGAAAGATGAAGCCTGTGGCCAGGTCTCCTGAGCAGGGGGATCAAGTTTCAGTTTTAATTACGAAAACAAAGAGATACGCCTGCCTGTATCCCATCTTGCTCAATTTCAGCTTCTCCAGGAAGGGGTTTCCTGTCTCAGTTCCTGGGGGGCCCGGTATGCTTACCTCTTGCAGATACTGGCTGCCCTTATGATGCTGAACAAGGACCCTGAGTTGGACGGGCTCATGAAATGGTGGGATGGAAGCAGAGGCCCCAGGTGTTATGTGCAAGAGGGTGATGAAAAGTGTGTGGGTGGTGACGACTGGTTGTGGGGGTTGTCAGACTTCAGATCTGTGGGCTGCAGCTCCGATTATGACATCACAGAAGGATGGGACAACTTTTGACTCCAGGAGTGTGAACACATTTTTCCCTCTCCTTAGCCCTCCGTGCACCTGGCAAAACTTCTCTTAAACACAAGCTGCACCAGTGTGACAAGAAAGACAGGCGGTGCCCTTGGAAAAACCCTGTTCGTGGCTCCCACTTCCAGCACTTGCTGAGTGCTAGACACTGGGTTAAGTGGCTGACACGCATTGTTTGGTCTAACTTCTTAATGTGCTATACAACACATCATAGTACTCTTCCCATCTTGTGGATGCAGACAGTGAGACTCAGAGAAGTTAAGAAGCAAGCCCAAGGTCATCCGGAAAGTAAGGCAGTGGCCAGGATGTATCCTCGTCTGATTTGAGAGGCTGTATTCTTCACGGTTTTGTTTCACTGCCTCTTTGTGTAGGTGCCCAGATCTGCCAGAGTAAGACAGATGGGAAGAGGTGACCTGCCTTCCTAAAGGCATTTTCTGAAATGATTTCTAAAGACATTTGATATGGGCATCTTTCCAGAATTAGCTCAATTGCTGGCCGTCTAATGGGTGAATAAGTGGGATTGAGGCTTGGGATGGGAAGCGGGGAGAGGGAGAGACACGGCCAAAGAATAATTTCCATGGCTGGGTCTTTTACTTATTTAACTCTAGTAAATTTTAACGGGGCCCTTACTGAGATCCCAGTGCTTAGCAGAGCCTCCACGTTTAAAAGTCACCAGCCCCAAGCGGAGGAAGGGAACTTCACATCCTGGGCTGAGTTCAGTCCTGAGCCGGGCTGATGAGAAGGAGCTCTGAGGACTCGCCTCCCCAGATACGGCTCCTGAGTCCTGACATTGACGCAGCATGGGCTCAGGCTCCTTAGATGATGTGTCCCAGGCCATGGGCTGCCGTCAGTGAGACCTTCAAAAGAGATGCTCGAATGCAGTTATCAGGTGCAGAGCTCCACTTCATTTTGTGTTGGAAGCTTAGCAGAGCAGACATCTGTAAGGAGTGTTTTGGTGATCATCAAAATCCTTTTCTCGTGTCCCAATCTAGAAGATGCCCTTTTCTCACACTCCCAAAATGGCTTCTTCCCATAGTGAAGAGTTACTGTTGTTTGTATTTAGTGGATAATAAATAATGCATATAGCATGCCAAAGTACAAAGAATAATTTGCAGGACAGTAATAGCAATGCAGACACAGAGTGGACTTGCGGACACAGAGGAGGGGAAGATAGCATGAGCTGAGAGGGTAGCGTTGAATCATATACATCACCGTATGTGAAACGGCCAGCCAGCAGGGATTTGCTGTAAAGCCCAGGGAGCTCAGCTCGGTCCTCTGTGATGACCAGAGGGATGGGATGGGGGAGTGAGAGGGAGGGAGGCTTAAAGTGGGGGGATATGTGTGTACATGGGCTCCCCAGGTGGGCTAGTGGTGAAGAACCTGCCTGCCAGTGCAGGAGATGAAAGAAACACGAATCCCATGGACAGAGGAGCCTGGCAAGCTACAGTCCGTAGGGTCACAAAGAGTCAGAAGCGGCTGAAGTAGTTTAGCAACACACACTTGTGTACACATATTTACGTTGTTATACAGCAGAAACTAACACAGCATGGTAAAGCGACTATACTCCAATTAAAAACATTTTTTTAAATATTAGTACAATAAAAAATGAGAATAAAACTGGTTCCTATATTCCAACACTTCAAAAAAATAAAAAGAAAATTCCCTGCCCTTAACGTCTCTTATGGAGAGTGAAAAATGAAATTTTTATCAAAGTGGGTGGTGGTGGGGGGCTTCCCCAGAATCCTATTCTTTATTTCCTACAACATACTTTTTTGAAAAGCAGGAGCACCAGCTTTTGAAATGGCAAAAACAGCTGCAGTCCATTTGCTGACAGCAGCACCAGGCAACTTTTCAAGTCTGGTTGCGTTTTTTCCCTTCCCTCTGACCTGCTGTCCATAAGTAGAGCTTTTAGGATGTGTAAAAACCGGAGCTCTGACAGAGGCCTCTCCCCACCACTGGCAGTGACTGTCTTAAGTTTGCTGGACAATCATGCCTCAACCTTGTCCCCTCTGGGGTCTGCACTGTATATGTGCGTGCTTAGTCATGTCCAACTCTGTGTGACCCCATGGACTGGGGTCTGCCAGGCTTCCTTGTCCATGGGATACTCTAGGCCAAAACACTGGAGTGGGTTGCTATTTCCTCCCCAGGGCATCCTCCCAACCTAGGGATCGAACCCAGGTCTCCTGCCTTGAAGGCGGATTCTTTACCACTAATACCGCCTGGGAAGCCCCAAGCCTGGCTCCCTTCTTTGCAAAGCTCTCTTCTCCCTAAATCACCTTCCACAGCATTCTCGCTGAGTTGCAGCGGAGTCAGGCTATCTTTTCAGTGATTGAGTGTCCCCTGGTCTGAGAGATAGTGACCCAGAGGGTTAGCAGCCAGGCCTATCGTAAGTCTCATCATCTTGGGACCCACAGGCAATGGAGACTTGACTGTGGTCACCTCACCAAGTCAAATCATTTCCTAGTTCTAGCCCCTGTGCCAGAGAGGGGTCATCTGGAACTAGGCACCCCTAAAATTAATGCATCATGGATGTTTAAGAGAGCATTTAGAGACTGAATTCACTGGTATCATTTCTGCGGTGCAGAACCAGGGCCAGGCTGAGACCCTGTGTGGAGTCCGGAGTGGAGCAGCCTGGGAGCAGAGGCAGGATTTGCTTAGAGCCTTGGCCCACGTGGACTTGGCATACTCAATGGGAAGCTCATGGGCTCAGCTTCCATAAGCCCCATGTCTTTTTCTGGAAATAATTAGACTTGCATTTCTCATCTCACTAGGTTATGGGGAATCAAATGATACAGTAAATGTGAAGAACCTTCGTAAACTGTGTTCTGTGTGTGCTCAGTGACTTAGTGGTGTCCAGCTCTTTCTGGTCTCATGGACTGTAGCCCACAAGGCTTCTCTGTCCATGGAATTTTCCAGGCAAGAATACTGGAGTGGGGTGCCATTTCCTACTCCAGGGGATCTTCTGGACCAGGGATCGAACCTGAGTCTTTTGCATTGGCAGACGAATTCTTTACCACTAGAACCACCTGGGAATAAAACTTAAAGCACTGTAAAAAAAAAAAAAAAGAAAAGCATTGTGTTCAAACAGGTGTGTCTCTCAATCCACATATTCGGTTCTGCAAACTCTGGTATAAATGTTCATCCACATTGTTTTTATCACCTTAATTTCAATGTCAATCCCAATCTCGGGTTTCCTCATTTAGTAAATAAAATGTAGGACCCGCCATGCAAGGCATCCTGTATAGTGTCTGGCAACCTTAGCACCATCCCTTTAGGCCACCTGGAAACTGGTAGGAGTTGCTTGGGCCACAGCTCCGTCTGGGCCACAGCTCCAGGGACTTGTGCAGCATCAAAGTTAGGCAGAAGCCAAGCAAGTGGCCTTTGGGGTGCATCTTATTGCTCCTGTAGGGCAGGCAGCTCTCTACAGTCACATGGGCAATGAGAGAAGTGTTTTCACAGAACCACCTTCGGTCCTGCGCTAACCTAGGGATTCGACACGGCTCACGGGGTCTCGCCAGGCAGGAGCAGAGAGGCTGAGCCCCCTGCCTGAGCGCTCGGCGGCCCTAGCCTCGGCTCAGTGTCTCTTCTCTCCGCCTCCCTCTCTCCTCCTCTCTCGCCCCTCTTCCCTCTCATACTCGCCCTACCTCCCCACCACCCCAGGGACGTTTCTTTGTATTCTGGGTGGAAGCTGCTGTCCACCTTGGCTTTCTCCAGTTCACTTTGCTTCTTCCTCCCAATCCCCTATTACCTCCTCCTCCATGAATCCTGCTGAACCAGCTCTGAGCCTCAGGTTTTGGAATATTGACGTGAGATAGCCTTGTAGGCGGCTTCTCCTCTACCATTTCTAAGGGAAGGAAGACAAAGCTGATTGGCTACTTGCTTGAGAAAGGACCAGAGGAAAGGAGAAAACTGATGAGAAATAAATACAAATGAATCGTTCAAAGTATGTTCCAGCCACAGTTAAAATGGTGCTCATTTAGTATGTATTTAATGACACCGTATAACAGGGCGCTTCTTGGCTGGTCTTTTCCTGCCCTACATTTAACGTTTGGCCTGGGGGCGATAGGCGCGCTGCTTTTTTGTGTCTGCTCTCTGACCTGAAATAGGGCTCACTGCGTGTTTTTGAACGTGTCTGGGTGGCTTCAAGCTTAGTGCAGTGTGGGGTCTGGCAGGGCTGGCCCCATCTGGATCCTCAGGAAAGTGGGCCGCCCTTCGGGACAGCAGCAGAGCGGCGGTACTGCTCTGTGGGTTCCTGTTGACTGTTCTTCGTGGCATGGGCTGGGCGGGCTGGAGCAGCCAGCGCAGAGAGGCGTGGGAAGCAGCCAGCGGACACAGAACGCGGCTCTTCGGCAAGGGGAGAGGACGGTGTTTGCAGGCAGACTCCCTGTGTGACACTCGGCACTATTTCCAACTAATGACATCTTTCCGAGAGCTCGCAGACTTTGTCAGCTGACTCACCCAAGTTATGATCACCCAGAGACGCAGCTACACGGCGTCTGGAAAGTGAATTAACAGGCTGAGGGTCTCCAAAGGTAACGGGGAGCACACGATGTGGAATGCAGGTTGCAAGGACAGTGCTCTGTTTTGACGCCTTTGGAGGATCTTTCACACTCGCTTTGTGTTTCAAGGCAATCACGCGCTCGCTCTCTCCTCATTTACCTTTCCTGATTTCTTCTAAAAAGAGCAGTAAAGTGTGTTCATATTGAAATGTTACCAGGGATACAGAAAGGCCATCTGCCTTTGCTCACATCCTGACTCGACCACTTAGCAGTATTGTCACCTGAGACAAGTTAGCTCGTCTCTGAATGTCAGCATCCTTGTTAGTGAAAGGCAAGTGGTTAGCTCATGTATTAAGCTCGCCGTGTCTTGGTGCGAGAATCTCGTGAAACATGCTTGCACAGGCCCTGGTACTTTATGCTGAGGGTGCAGTGAAAGTCTGCCATTACTGCTTTTGGAAACACCCATCTGGGAGGCACAGGAAGGGCAGGAAGATTTCCAAATTTAAAGGGGGACCCTGAGAGTTAGGGTGCTTCCCAGGTGACGCTAGTGGTAAAGAGCCGGCCTACCAGTGCAGTGTAAGGGAGCCCGTGGGGCCGCAAAGGGCTAGACATGACTGAGCGTCTCACACAGACCGCAGAGCCCCCCAGGCGGCACT
>SJYQ01091862.1:472681-494195 GCA_006410935.1 Redunca redunca | reverse complement strand
GTGTGTGTGTGCGTGTGAGACCTTCTCTACCTTCTCTACCGGATCTTATTTTACAAGTCCACTGCTTTGAGAAGCGCAGACCATGTAGAATGAGGTTGGGGCTAGAGGGGTAGCCTAATGCCCTTCCCCTTCCTCCTGGATGGTCAGGAAGGGTCCCCTGATACTGCCAATGACGTGTGATGATAGACGAGGAGGCCAGGCAGACGTGCAGACAGACCCTGGGGAGTGGGATGGCCAGAGCAGGGTGGCAGCGGAGGCCTGGCCCGCCGGGAGCTCCGGCCACTTCTGGGACACCACAGGTGCCTGCTCACGCTCTGCCGGACAGCCGAGAGGGCCAGGGAGATGGGCTGCATCCTCCACCCACAGGCTGCCTTGGGGGTGGACACTCAGGGTTCCTGGTAGAGCAATCTCTCTTTCAGGAACAATTTGAGCAGGAAAAAGACAAGTGGAGGTGAAGAGCCAGGATTTCTCTCAGTGGGTTTTCAAATCCTGTTTCTAATAGTAAACACCAGGCTATCTTCAGCTCTTTGTGCTCAGAGAGGTGGAAGTGTGTGTGTGTGTGTGTGTGTGTGTGTGTGTTTGTGTGTGTGTGAGAAAGAGGGAGGGAGAGAGAGGTTGGGGGGAGGAGAGAGAGTCTTTAAATTTTAATTGGTCTGCAATGAAAGATTTAACTGTTTAAAAAACAAAACCCTCTTAGTCCCAGACCACAGCTTATGTGCTAGTGTGGGAGGTTTGGGGCTGGTGAGAAAGAGCAGGGGGTGGATTCCTAATGGATCCCGAGGGGGCTGTGCTATGAGGAGTAGGGGAGCAGCCAGTGGGGCTGGTGAGAAAGAGCAGGGGGTGGATTCCTAATGGATCCCGAGGGGGCTGTGCTATGAGGAGTAGGGGAGCAGCCAGATGGACAGCAGGGTCCAGGGCAGACGCCCTTACACTCTTAACTGCTAGCCTGCCTCTTCGGTGGGGAAAGTAATCTTTGCTGTCCTTATTTTTTATTAGATTTTTAAAAACTTTTTATACAGTTTTAAGGGTTACTTTCCATTTACAATTATTGCAAAATACTGGCTGTGTTTTCTGCGTGTGTAACACATCCTTGAGCCGATCATACACCAGGTAGCTTATACCTCTTACTCCCTTACTGCTCTCACCACTGGTAACAACTGATTTCTTCTCTGTATCTGTGAGTCTTTTGGTTTCTTTACTTTTGTGATTATCCTCTAAATGAAATAGGTGATCAGAGCATGCAGAGTTGGTTTAAAGTTAAGTATGTACCCCACTTCAGAAGATGACCTGCCTGGTGAATGCAGCGCTATAAGGCTTTGAGGTTCAGGGACACGGCAGCTGCCTTGCGGACCAGGCATCGCCACTGGTAGCTCGACTTTTCTTGGCTGCCTTCTCCCTCCGCTTAGACAATGGTCCTCACCTCATGATCTGGGCCCGGGCCAGCTTTGTCCAACAAGGCGTTCCCGGGACTAGCGCAGTACCTGGTATTGAGGAGATGTCAGCAAAAATATCTGTTGAATTTCCTATGGGCATTTTGGGTAGAGTTGCCCTGGACACGTCTGTGTCCTGCCGTTCGGTGGTGAAACTCACCCTGATTGGTAAGGGCTGCCTTTGTGGCTTCCGGCACCGTGTTAGCTGAGGCTCTGTTACAGCTGAGAGGTGGAGGGCCTATACTCCTCAGGACAAGGCTTATGTCTGTCCAGCGTATAGCTGTATCTACCACCCTAGGAAAGTGTCTGGAACATAGTAGGTACCATATTTGTTGAGCGCGTGAGTAGATGAATGAAAGAACGTGGCAGCCATGTCGTTTCCCATATCCTGCTTATCCAGCTCAGGAGTGAAACTAGGGATTGTGCATACCAGTACCATCATGAATGCCATTTGCAAATCCCCACGTCTTTGTTCTCTTTCAACCCCGGCCCAGATCATCAGGAAAGATACTGGTGATGTTGATAGTGGTGGTGATTCTGACTATTAGTTGAGAGGTACCACGTACCAAGAACCCGCCGATCTGTTTCACATGCATCATTTCATGCAAGCCTCATAGCCGTTCTGTAATGCAGTTACTCGATTTCTTGAGCTTTCACAGAAACTGAAGCCCAGAGGGATTAATCCACATGCCCAAAGCCACACAGTTAGGAAGGCATGGAGGCATATTTTAATTCAGGTCCATTGTTAGACCCCAAAGCTCCTTTTCTTACTTCCGTGTCATGCTGAGTAGTATCAGACCCAGCATTGGAGGAAGGTCCAGAGGGGTCAGTAAAAGCAGCCAAAGAAAAACAAATTGTTGGGTGTCTGTTATGGTTGATCTTAAAGGCCTTGTATGATCATGTATGTTCTCCAGGGGACATTCAGAAAGCTAGTGATTTACCCTGGTTCCCTGGCTAGGGAAGATCTCCAGGTAGCCATTTCCCCAGACCTGTGCCTCACGGGTCCAAAACGAACCCAGCAGGGACCCCAAAGCAACCAGCCCCATCCATTTTGGCTTCTCTTAGGGCCACAGAGGATCAGCCCCTACGATTTTATGTTTTTTGTTCCAGGAGGGTCATGGGCTTCTAGCCAAAAATCCTTTCAATTAATGAATTAGGAGCAGCACCCATGAAGAAAATTAGAACCAGATAAGAAGAGAAGGGCCCTGGTGCTCAGCGCCGAGGAAGGGAATGATTCTTGGATTATGCTGATGATTTACCAATGTTTTCCTAATGTGAGAATCGGTCAGCAGGGGCCTGGGTTTTTTATGAGGGAGGAACCTCTTCCAGACAGCTCTCTCCCCAACAGTCCCGATAAATCCCCACACCCCCACTTCCAGGGAGAGCGTTGCCCTCTGCAGAGTCACAGTGTCAAAGCCTGTTTAGCTGTTCTTTACTTATCAGCCACAACCCCAACATTAGTTCATGCTTGGAATATGAAGCCTTTTCATATTTAGTCTTGTTTTATCTGGCAAAGAGCCTTCCAGGAAAAAAAAATGGAGTCTCCTGCTGGTGCTGTTCGGCTCTTATATCTTTATAGTCTCTCGAATTGATTTGACAGAGCAATCACAGGCCATGGGTGAGACCGAATGCTTCTCTCAGCAACAGGCTGGGGAACCGAATGGAACGGCTCAGCCCGCCTCCCTGGGGCCAGCCCAGCCGTGTCCAGGTTAACCCTGGGGTGGGGGGTGGTGCAGGCCCACGAAGATCAGAGTCTCCTTGTGGCAATTGTCTGCTGGGAGCCTCAGAAGAGAGCAAGGGTGTCTGAGGAGCCATTAGCAGTGGCTTTGGCCTTAGAACATTCTAGAAACTGAGAGGGTCAGACACCCCCGAGAAGATATTGCAAGCTCTTGGAAGGACTCCAAAGCCACAGTGAGCTCTGGGAAGATTTGCCAGGTAACCTGGCCTGCTGGGAAGCTAAGGTTCATATTCTGCCAGCCCCGGATAAGTCACAAGGGTTTTAACCCAAGGGACAATGACAGTCAGAAATGATATACAAAATTGTGTGTGTGCAGGCAGACACTCAGTTTTCTGGGAAGGGATCTGTGGGTTTTAGTAGGTAACCAAAGAGGTCTATGACCTCAGTAAGCTTAAGAACCCATGAACTAAGGCAACTTTCTTCAAAGCACATCTGCCCCATAGTGGTTTGAGGGGGCCTGAAGTGCAGCACAGACCAACTTCTTACTTTACTAACCACGGGCTTGTTTTCACGTGAGTTAGAAAAACGTATGCATACAACTCATATGTCAAGTTTATGATTTCACAGATATTACAGATCAAGGTGAGGCTAACACAGATTATATGAGTAAACCTAGGCATCAAGTGGATAAGGATAAAAGGAGTAAATCTGTAGTGGTGTAAGTTGTATGCGTCTATGGCAGAAGTCACTAGTTCTGAAGAGGGAAATACTTGGATCAAGGAAAAAAAACGCAGGAGAACCCAGCCTTCTTTTTAAACATGCCTATTTGTGTGGTTGCTTCTGGCTGGTGGAGTCTTTGGCTCTGTGCACGGCACTTCTCTAGTGAGCAGGGGCTGCTCTCTGCTGCGGTGTGGGCTTCTCATTGTGGTTGCTTTTCTTGCTGTGGAGCTCAGGGTTCAGGGGCGTCAGCAGTTGGGGCCCACAGGCTTAGTTGCCCTGTGGCATGTGGAATCTTCCTGGATCAGGGATNTGTGTGTGTGTGAGAAAGAGGGAGGGAGAGAGAGGTTGGGGGGAGGAGAGAGAGTCTTTAAATTTTAATTGGTCTGCAATGAAAGATTTAACTGTTTAAAAAACAAAACCCTCTTAGTCCCAGACCACAGCTTATGTGCTAGTGTGGGAGGTTTGGGGCTGGTGAGAAAGAGCAGGGGGTGGATTCCTAATGGATCCCGAGGGGGCTGTGCTATGAGGAGTAGGGGAGCAGCCAGATGGACAGCAGGGTCCAGGGCAGACGCCCTAACACTCTTAACTGCTAGCTTGCCTCTTCGGTGGGGAAAGTAATCTTTGCTGTCCTTATTTTTTATTAGATTTTTAAAAACTTTTTATACAGTTTTAAGGGTTACTTTCCATTTACAATTATTGCAAAATACTGGCTGTGTTTTCTGCGTGTGTAACACATCCTTGAGCCGATCATACACCAGGTAGCTTATACCTCTTACTCCCTTACTGCTCTCACCACTGGTAACAACTGATTTCTTCTCTGTATCTGTGAGTCTTTTGGTTTCTTTACTTTTGTGATTATCCTCTAAATGAAATAGGTGATCAGAGCATGCAGAGTTGGTTTAAAGTTAAGTATGTACCCCACTTCAGAAGATGACCTGCCTGGTGAGTGCAGCGCTATAAGGCTTTAAGGTTCAGGGACACGGCAGCTGCCTTGGGGCATCGCCACTGGTAGCTCGACTTTTCTTGGCTGCCTTCTCCCTCCGCTTAGACAATGGTCCTCACCTCATGATCTGGGCCCGGGCCAGCTTTGTCCAACAAGGCGTTCCCAGGACTAGCGCAGTACCTGGTACTGAGGAGATGTCAGCAAAAATACCTGTTGAATTTCCTATGGGCATTTTGGGTAGAGTTGCCCTGGACACGTCTGTGTCCTGCCGTTCACTGTCGAAACTAACCCTGGTTGGTAAGGGCTGCCTTTGTGGCTTCCTGCACAGTGTTAGCTGAGGCTCTGTTACAGCTGAGAGACGGAGGGCCTATACTCCTCAGGACAAGGCTTATGTCTGTCCAGCGTATAGCTGTATCTACCACCCTGGGAAAGTGTCTGGAACATAGTAGGTACCATATTTGTTGAGCGCGTGAGTAGATGAATGAAAGAACGTGGCAGCCATGTCGTTTCCCATATCCTGCTTATCCAGCTCAGGAGTGAAACTAGGGATTGTGCATACCAGTACCATCATGAATGCCATTTGCAAATCCCCACGTCTTTGTTCTCTTTCAACCCCGGCCCAGATCATCAGGAAAGATACTGGTGATGTTGATAGTGGTGGTGATTCTGACTATTAGTTGAGAGGTACCACGTACCAAGAACCCGCCGATCTGTTTCACATGCATCATTTCATGCAAGCCTCATAGCCGTTCTGTAATGCAGTTACTCGATTTCTTGAGCTTTCACAGAAACTGAAGCCCAGAGGGATTAATCCACATGCCCAAAGCCACACAGTTAGGAAGGCATGGAAGCATATTTTAATTCAGGTCCATTGTTAGACCCCAAAGCTCCTTTTCTTACCTCCGTGTCATGCTAAGTAGTATCAGACCCAGCATTGGAGGAAGGTCCAGAGGGGTCGGTAAAAGCAGCCAAAGAAAAACAAATTGTTGGGTGTCTGTTATGGTTGATCTTAAAGGCAGATCATGTATGTTCTCCAGGGGACATTCAGAAAGCTAGTGATTTACCCTGGTTCCCTGGCTAGGGAAGATCTCCAGGTAGCCATTTCCCCAGACCTGTGCCTCAGGGGTCCAAAACGAACCCAGCAGGGACCCCAAAGCAACCAGCCCCATCCACTTTGGCTTCTCTTAGGGCCACAGAGGATCAGCCCCTACGATTTTATGTTTTTTGTTCCAGGAGGGTCATGGGCTTCTAGCCAAAAATCCTTTCAATTAATGAATTAGGAGCAGCACCCATGAAGAAAATTAGAACCAGATAAGAAGAGAAGGGCCCTGGTGCTCAGCGCCGAGGAAGGGAATGATTCTTGGATTATGCTGATGATTTACCAATGTTTTCCTAATGTGAGAATCGGTCAGCAGGGGCCTGGGTTTTTTATGAGGGAGGAACCTCTTCCAGACAGCTCTCTCCCCAACAGTCCCGATAAATCCCCACACCCCCACTTCCAGGGAGAGCGTTGCCCTCTGCAGAGTCACAGTGTCAAAGCCTGTTTAGCTGTTCTTTACTTATCAGCCACAACCCCAACATTAGTTCATGCTTGGAATATGAAGCCTTTTCATATTTAGTCTTGTTTTATCTGGCAAAGAGCCTTCCAGGAAAAAAAAATGGAGTCTCCTGCTGGTGCTGTTCGGCTCTTATATCTTTATAGTCTCTCGAATTGATTTGACAGAGCAATCACAGGCCATGGGTGAGACCGAATGCTTCTCTCAGCAACAGGCTGGGGAACCGAATGGAACGGCTCAGCCCACCTCCCTGGGGCCAGCCCAGCCGTGTCCAGGTTAACCCTGGGGTGGGGGGTGGTGCAGGCCCACGAAGATCAGAGTCTCCTTGTGGCAATTGTCTGCTGGGAGCCTCAGAAGAGAGCAAGGGTGTCTGAGGAGCCATTAGCAGTGGCTTTGGCCTTAGAACATTCTAGAAACTGAGAGGGTCAGACACCCCCGAGAAGATATTGCAAGCTCTTGGAAGGACTCCAAAGCCACAGTGAGCTCTGGGAAGATTTGCCAGGTAACCTGGCCTGCTGGGAAGCTAAGGTTCATATTCTGCCAGCCCCGGATAAGTCACAAGGGTTTTAACCCAAGGGACAATGACAGTCAGAAATGATATACAAAATTGTGTGTGTGCAGGCAGACACTCAGTTTTCTGGGAAGGGATCTGTGGGTTTTAGTAGGTAACCAAAGAGGTCTATGACCTCAGTAAGCTTAAGAACCCATGAACTAAGGCAACTTTCTTCAAAGCACATCTGCCCCATAGTGGTTTGAGGGGGCCTGAAGTGCAGCACAGACCAACTTCTTACTTTACTAACCACGGGCTTGTTTTCACGTGAGTTAGAAAAACGTATGCATACAACTCATATGTCAAGTTTATGATTTCACAGATATTACAGATCAAGGTGAGGCTAACACAGATTATATGAGTAAACCTAGGCATCAAGTGGATAAGGATAAAAGGAGTAAATCTGTAGTGGTGTAAGTTGTATGCGTCTATGGCAGAAGTCACTAGTTCTGAAGAGGGAAATACTTGGATCAAGGAAAAAAAACGCAGGAGAACCCAGCCTTCTTTTTAAACATGCCTATTTGTGTGGTTGCTTCTGGCTGGTGGAGTCTTTGGCTCTGTGCACGGCACTTCTCTAGTGAGCAGGGGCTGCTCTCTGCTGCGGTGTGGGCTTCTCATTGTGGTTGCTTTTCTTGCTGTGGAGCTCAGGGTTCAGGGGCGTCAGCAGTTGGGGCCCACAGGCTTAGTTGCCCTGTGGCATGTGGAATCTTCCTGGATCAGGGATCAAACCCATGTCCCCTGCGTTGGCTGGCAGGTGGATTCCTAACCACTGGACCACGAGGAGAGTTTGAATACAGCCCTCTTCTCTTCCTGCCCCAATTCCTGATACGTTCCTAAATTAGATCTCTTCCATCAGCTGCCCGCACACCATTGTCCTCCTGATGCCCACTCAGATCATGAGACTTTCCTGCTCTAGAACACACGATGGCTCCCTATGGCCACCGCATTACGCCCAAACTCCTTTAACTGGATTTTCAAGCCCAGCCTTCTACCTGATGTTATCTCTGCTGTTTCCCACTTTGGAAGCTCATCTCTCCTGCCAGACCATTGTTTGCACGGTCCTCCCCAGCTCCCCACATTCCGTGTTCCTTTCTGCCTCGTGCTTTTGCTGGTGCAATCGCCTCTGCATCCTGTCTTGCTCATGCCTCTCTGGAGCCCTCACCCTCTACAAATCTGCTGTTGGCAGTTCCCACTGGGGTCTCCCTCCCTGGGCTGTTGTTGCCTTGCAAGTCTGCATGTCAGGAAAGGGGGACTTTGGGTTAATTACCACTTCATTTGGCACCAGTAAGCCTGGACACAGAGAGGAGCTGGAGCCAGGGGTCTAAAACTTCCCTTTGGACTCATTGAAGCTGTTGACGAAATAGGATAAGTTTGGGATTAATCATTGAAAAACAAGTGAGATAAACTCCTGGGTTCCCGAGATAGGAGCTCCTTGGTCCTCCTCCCAGCTTAGGTTATCAAAACCAAGAATTGNCAAAAGCATCAATTCTTCGGCGCTCAGCCTTCTTCACAGTCCAACTCTCACATCCATACATGACCACTGGAAAAACCATAGCCTTGACTAGACGGACCTTAGTCGGCAAGTAATGTCTCTGCTTTTGAATACGCTATCTAGGTTGGTCATAACTTTTCTTCCAAGGAGTAAGCGTCTTTTAATTTCATGGCTGCGGTCACCAACTACAGTGATTTTGGAGCCCAAAAAATAAAGTCTGACACTGTTTTCACTGTTTCTCCATCTATTTCCCATAGAGTGATAGGACTGGATGCCATGATCTTCGTTTTCTGAATGTTGAGCTTTAAGCCAACTTTTTCACTCTCCTCTTTCACTTTCATCAAGAGGCTTTTTAGTTCCTCTTCACTTTCTGCCGTAAGGGTGGTGTCATCTGCTTATCTGAGGTTATTGATATTTCTCCCGGGAATCTTGATTCCAAATAGATAAGCAAAAGAGATTTACTGTGTAATACAGGAAATATATTCAATATCTTGTCATAACCTATAATGGAATATAATCTTCAAAAAAACCTGAATCACTATGCTGTATACATGAAAATAACACAATATTATAAATCGACTGCATGTCAGTGAAAAAAATAGCAAAGCATTTAGGAAAAGGTGAGTGGCTTGAAATGTGAAAAATACAATGTACTTGCAGAAAAGCATTTTTTTCAATTGAATGGTGTTATTTATATGCCTCTATAGATTTCTCAGGGGGACCTAGTGCAGTCAGTGCAGAATTCACTAAAAAGGGTTAAACAAATGACAGATTCATCAGGAAAGTTATTCAAGAAAAGCTTTAGAACTGGAACCGAAGCAGTTTCTCGGGATTGTTACTGAGCGGTCCGTCGGTGAGTATTTGTCAAAGGCTTAGAGTGTGCACGAGGCTGTCATAGCTGGCAGGCGTGTATCTTTCTTTCCATGGCTGTGTTTGGATTAAGATAATGTCTGGCCATTCTTTAGTGCAGCTGGCCCCCACCAGGCCTTTAATGTTTGACTGTCATATTATCTGCATCATCTCATGCTCTGACTTCTGATACCATCAAGTTTCTGTTATTAGTTCTTACCTAAAGGTTTCTGTTGTTGTTCTTGTTTTTGGCTGTTGAATATTGTCTGTGATCTCTATTGTTTTTCTCTTGGTATAATTCTGAATTGTAGAATAAAGTAAAAGTATTAGTCGCTCAGTCATGTCCGGCTCTTGGCGACCCCATGGACTGTAGCCGCCAGGCTCCTCTGTCCATGGGATTCTCCAGGCAAGAATGCTGGAGTGGGCTGCCATCTCCTCCTCCAGGGGACCTTCCCAACTGTACATAAAGGAGCCTTCACTAATGTGCATTAGCGGATACCCCAGGTTGACCTGTCATGGAAACTGTCTCTTGAGTCTCGAAATTCTATACCAGTTCTGCACCTCTGGTTGGCCGACTGCTTGTTTCTTTATTTAAGTTTTAAGGTGAATGACCTGGGGCTATTTGTCTCCATCAACCTGATTGCGAATCTAAAGGCACAGTTGAAATGTCTATTGTTTCTCTATCCTCAGAAGAGATTGCTACAAATCTACTCTCTGCTTCTCATTCTTTTCAGCCTACAATATAAATAGCTTATTATTGTTTTACTCTTGGTATAATTCTGAATTGTAGACTTCAGTATTAATGCAGTTGAAAGAACTTTTCAGTTCTGGAAAAGGTCTTATTAATAACTTCTATAGTTTTTGTGTTCTTAACTAATCTTTTTAAAGCAAGTCACACATAGGTTTCAGAGCACACCCAGCCTTTCCCTAGCTGTTGACAGCACCGTAACGAGAGGCAGGGGCCCTGTAGGCAGAGCCCCTAGACTTGACTTTGGGGTCCCCTGCTACAGTCCATAGCGTCGCAAAGAGTTGGACACAACAGAAGCAACCAACGTGCGCGCGCGCACACACATACACACACACACACACACACACACACACACACACTTGTTTGTCACTTTTGGTAACTGTTTCAGCAGCTTGTGCCGCAGTTACCTCCAATGTAAAACTGATGTGAAGAATATATACACACCGTAGTGGAGTTGTATGAGTTAATGGATTAATACAATGATGAATGCAGTAACCAACTGTATCCATAATAATAAGTGGGTTAATACATGCCTGGCCCAAACTTGGCTCTCCCCGTGTGTTGACTGTTGCTGTTCACTTGCTAGAAAGCATTCCATGCTACCATTTTTTTCCTTGTAGCAATATGGAAATATTGTGTCACTTCTTAATAATGATCACAGCATTTATTGAGCACGAACTTTTGCAAATGATAAGGAATGCTTTACCCTCTCCACCCTCAACTCCTATTTCCACAGAGGTTCCATAGAGGGGCTGGAGCATCCAGGCCTCAACAGGAAGCATCAGGAAGCCTGCAGGCTGTCTGCACACCCCTTCACTCCCTTCTTCAGGCCCCAGGCTACAGGGTCTCTGAGGGCAAGAGCAGCAGTGAGCCCCAGAAGTCCACTTTTGTGTGAGTCTTCCGGCTCACAAGCGGGCACCAGCGCTGTGCCTGCCCCCGGGGTCTTTGTTGCATGCTCTGTCCAGGCCTCCAGGTGTGACAGCGTGAGGCAGTGGTTCAGGCTACCCTACACCCACCCACGCCCCACCCATAGGCATTTTCCGGAAGTTCTGGGAAGCGGCACTTAGAAGGTCTAGTGGTTGGGGTGGCCATGCACCCAAGTCACGTCCTTTGTTTAAAGGAGCTGTGTCAGTCATAAAGCCAAGGGTCTGATCTCCATTTGCGTGATGACGCTGGTCTGGAATGTGGAAGGGATGGGGTTGTGATGAGTTTCCAGGCAGCACCCCTAAAATGCCCACACCAGAGTCTGGATAGCTCTGCTGTTTCCCTTGATTTGGCAATCCAGGAGATGGGAATTATTATTCCTGCTTATTAGGTCAGAAAATCAGGCTAAAAGCGATGAAGCCAGAGACATGAGATGAACAGCCTGGAGACTAAAGATCTGGGATTCAAACCCAGGTCTGCTGGACTCCAGAACCAGGGGTCCTGAGTCCCTCACCAGAGGTTCTCAGGCTGAAAAGTTTGCTCAGCATCCCCCAGGCAACTCACAGAAACCCTTGTGGCTGGGCCACCGCCTCCCAGAGTTTCTGATTCCGTGGCTCTCAGCTGGGAGTCCAAGAATTTGCGTTTCCATTAATAACAAGTTCCCAGGGGACACTGAGGCCCCTGGTCCAGGGACCTCGCTGTGAGAACGCTGCTCTGCGCTCAGCCTCTTACTGTCCGCTGGCATTGCTCAGTTACAAGCTGCAGCGTTCACTAGAACACGAGGTGATATAAAATTCTGGTACAACACATTAGAACTAGGAAAGAAAGTGGATTTAATTATTAACTAAGGTATCTGTGGTCTTGCATAGAAGACAGAGCCTTATGAAAGCATTTTGGAGGTGGCTGTACTTTCTAAAGCTAAGAAAAGAATGAAGGGATGTGCCACTTTAAAGCATGACACAGCATTTTATTCTTAAAATACANCCCAACCCAGGAATCGAACCCAAGTCTCCCGCACTGCAGGTGGATTCTTTACTGTCCGAGCCACCAGGGAAGCCCACACTTGATCAGACCACAAGCTAACTCGTCCTCTACATCAGTTCACCCCTGCTTAGCCCGCTCACCTCAGGAGGCAGGTGCGAGTCTCCTTGGCTTGTTTCCCAGCAGAGGCCATAAAAACACTAAGTGCCTTCATGTACATTAATGATGTTGATAGCCACCAGTTGAGTGTGGGGGGAGGCAGCGTAGTGAGGGGGCTTATGGTTGGTCAAGAGGAGCCTAGAAAGATATCCATTGCTGGAGAAATTGGGCTCAATAGCACTCTTTCTCCTGATAATGAACCCTAGTTCTCCAGCTTTGCATGAGAACTGAAGCCCAGATGTCACTGTGTTCTGACCCTTGTTATCTGGGAGCCGGTCTGTGTGCAGAGTTGGCAGGTGCCAGCTTGATACTGGCTTGCCAAGTAAGCAATTATGCCATAAAGAAGGGCAGAAGGTGGTGGGGTGCAAAGGAGGCCACCAGTGGAGACCACAGGCTCCCAATCCATTGGAACTGTTTCCGTCTGACAAACAAGAATCATTTATTTTGCAAATGTGTCAAATGGGTCGCCTCAGGGGAAGAGCCTTCTTGACATTGATAATTCTCAATTTTCTGACTGTAGATTAGCCAGGTTTTTCTCCCTCCTTATCCCCTTAATACAATTCAAATCGTTGATTTTTATCACTTAATCATTGAGTTCCCAGAGAAGACAAACTTAGTATTAGCTGTGCAAACCATGATGTGTATCACGGTTAGGAACAGGAAATGTAATCAGTCTGATAGGAGAGCAAGTGACTTTCGGAGTCTCCGTTCTGTTGGATGATCCAAGTAGTCAGTTTTCCCCATCCTGTCCACACTGCCTCCCCCTCCTTTTAGACCAGCCCTGAAGAGTTCCTTTGGGATCACTTTCCTGCTGTGTGTGTGCTGGGAAACTGTGTGTTACCATGTCAATTTGCTTGGTTGCACTATGAGAATCCTAAGATGCAGTGTGCATGCTGCGGTTGAGGGGTGTGCCTAAAAGATGGGACTCTTAGGAAAGATTCGTTTGGATCTTGCCTCTATCTCTCCCCTACCAACTTTGTGATCTTGAGCAGAACACCAGTTCCTCTGGGCCTCCATTCCCACGTGTAAAAATGGGGTAATAATAGCTCCTAACTTCCTAGCATTGTTATAAGCATTAAGTAAGACATGTACGGAGAAGGCAATGGCACCCCACTCCAGCACTCTTGCCTGGAAAATCCCATGGATGGAGGAGCCTGGTGGGCCGCAGTCCATGGGGTCGAACAGAGTCAGACACGACTGAGCGACTTCACTTTGACTTTTCACTTTCATGCATTGGAGAAGGAAATGGCAACCCACTCCAGTGTTCTTGCCTGGAGAACCCCAGGGATGGGGGAGCCTCATGGGCTGCTGTCTATGGGGTCGCACAGAGCCGGACACAACTGAAGCAACTTAGCAGCAGCAGCAAGACATGTACAAAGTAGAAAGCCTGACACATGATGAGGCATTTAATAATGTTAAATGTTATTATAGCTGTTCATCACCATTTTGACCAGAGGATGGAGGGGCTGTTAATCTTAGAAGCAAGGAGGGGTTGTGTGGGTGTGTAAATAAATAATCTTGTTGGCAGTGACAGGAGATGGAGATGGACAGATCACTGAATCCTGGGATGGTGCTTTGTGACCTTGTAGGGTGCAAGCAAGTTCTAGGCACAATAGTATGGAAATGAAGGTGGAGCGTGATTTAAAGGTTAGGGCTCTTTTTCTGCCGGAATCTGGAAGATGCCTTTTGATTTGTTACGCATCCTAGAAAGTCCTGGTGAGCAGTGGTCCCCAGCCTTTTTGGCATCAGGGACCATTTCTGTGGAAGATAATTTTTCCATGACCAGGGGAGGGAGGATGTTTCAGGAAGATTCACGTGCATTGCATTTATTGTGCACTTTATTTCTATTATTGTGACACCAGCCCCACCTCAGACCATCAGGCATAGATCCCAGAGGTCAGGGACCGCTGCTGAAGAGGGGCTCCAGCGTCATCACACCCCTCCCAGCACCCAGGATCCCGTTTGCCCCCTGTGTTCCTCAGGGTCATGGAATTTCCCGTCCGTAGAGTTGTGGAGCCTTCCCACTCCAGCGTCTCTGGGCCCAGGGTGTCTGCAGACAGCCAGTCAAAGTGCTTTTCTTCTCCTTTGTCTCTTCCCAAAGCTGCACAGGAGCCGGTGAGATGGGAACATGAGCCCCCGCCTCTGCTTTCTCTTCCGCATCCCCCAGTGTGATCCCAGGCACCCTTCAGTCCCAGCTAACTCTAGAAACCCTGCATCAGTGGCCGCTAGAAATTTACGTCCCATAAATTTGGTTTTGTTTTTGGTTTATTTATATTAAACCATGACGTCAAGAGGAATCCAAGGGCTTTGTCAGAATGGAAGACCCAGGACCACTTGATCCTGTTCTTACGTGGCCCTGAAATCAGTGCCCCACGGAAGACAGGCACAGCCCAGGAGCAGGTGGTGGCTTTCCACGTCATACATCACTTTTTCTGGTTTACATTTTCCGACTTTCATCATTTAGTCAGGATTTTCTCCCCCTGGGTACTTAGAAAGTATGTCAGAAAATGAAAGCCCTTTGCCATCCATCGGAGTGAGGAGGTGGAAAAGCAGGTCGTCACCAGAAATGGAAGTACCAGTATTTCTATGACGACAGCACCTTCAGAGCAGGTCATAAGGGTGCTGTGAGCTGGAGGAGAGGGAGCTTTTTGTTCCCTGACCTTTCACCTCAGACTGCCTCCTTCCCACCTGCGCGCTGTGTTCCTCTCTGCTCTGCCTGCTTCAGAAGTGTTGCAGGAAGGAGTCTCTGCTTTTCCAGCTTTTGCAAGGATAGGACCCTCGCGGGTGGGCGCCCCGTGTGGGCCAGTGCATCCAGGTCTTTCTCGACCCCAAAAGCCTGGACCGGAGCATGGAGCCTGAGGACTTGGCTCTTCTGCGCTTGGCAGACATCTCAGGTTTCCTCCTTGCCGTAGGAGGAGAGGAAATGTGTATTTTCACTTGGAGGAGGAAGATAAATCTCAAAATGTCAGAGCTGAAGCTAAGTGAGCCCAGAAGGACTGTTCTCCTCTGGGGCCTGGCAGACCCATGTGGGTTTCCCGGCGTCCAAACAGCCCCTACTGAAGCCTCAGGGGCTGACCCTCCGTGAGAGGCTCGGGGGCAAGTGCTGCATCCTCACACCCTTGGCAATCCAGAGAACTCTCTGAGGCTCACGCCGCGCTTTGGTGGTCATTGTTCTGCCGGTTGAGCACCTGGGCTAATACCCACTGGGAGGTACTAGGACCAGGCTGACACTGTCTCAACCCCTGTGAGATGGAAATGCTAGTGACATGCAGTTCTGAAGCTGCAGTCTTTCTGTGTTCAGTAACCCCGGGAGGCAGGCAGCCGCTACAAAATACACTCCGGGAAGTCTTTGTTCATGGAGAGCAGTGTTTCTCAAACTGCACCCCTCGGAACCCTGAGGTTCCCTGGACTGCATCAAGAAGTGAGGCAGGGGTCAGGGGTCCAGAGGAAAATGGCAGAGAAACGGGAAGCCCGGAGGCCAAGGCTGCAGGCCTTCCACCTCCACTCTGGAACTTTGGTTTTCATCTGGTCTTTATGTTGTGGTTCTGCATACCGCTTCATTGACAGAAGATTCCACTGCTTTTTTAAAAAAAAGTTTGAAGACCTCTGACTGATTTAGAGGTTCTATCCACAGGATTCAAGCTATAATTATATCCACAGGAAAAAATAAATAAAACCCCATTTACAAATCCGGCTTAATTAGGCCTTGCAAAAAAGTGAAAGCAAACCTCAGCAGAATTCTTCAGGATTCCAAGCCATCATAATTCTTTCTTCCTTTTTGGATGAAATTGGGGGTCCTTGCCTCTGCAGCGGAGCCCCCTGCTCCTAATTCATCAGGTCACCTCACGTTGTGTGGGAGTACCTTCCATGGACTCTGGCCGGAAAGGGAGCAAAGTGGAAAGATCTGTGGCCGTCCCTCTGAAGGAAATGCCGGGGGTCATTCTCTTTTCTGCAGGGGGCAGCTTCTCAACCACTGAATGGTGGCCCCAAGAGGGGTGGGGGAGGGGCAGTCCAGAGGCAAAAGCCATGGCTTTGGGCCAAAAGGTAAAATGCACGTTTTCAGGAAAAATTAGAGAAATTTGCCTGAGGCGGGTCCTGCTTGCACACTGAGTTCTTATATGGGCCCTTTTATATTGCTGTTTGCTTTGCTTTCAAATAAAAGATGAATGTCTGCCAGCCAAGGGCCTCCCAGGCCCCGAAAGGGTCTGCAGAGCAGCGCCGCCCCACCCCCGCTCCCTTGGGTCGGCGCCCCGAGAAGGGCAAAGGCTCGTTGAGAGGGGACCTGCGGGCTGGGGGCCGCGGGAGCACGCTGGGTTAGTCAGGGAGGGCTGGGTGGGGCGGCCCCTCTGAGAAAGGGGCTTTCTCCTCTCGGGTTTCCAGGACAGGCAGGCGCTTATAAACATCTGCTTACTCCAAAGACTGAAGAGAACCTCCACCATCCCAGGCAAAATCAGAAAAGGGGGGGCTGGCTTTTCTCCTCATTCTCTGGAGAGCCCACCGTGGCTCTGTGTTTCCCCCAACCGGGCTGCAGGTTTGCTGCTGGAACCAGAAGGCAAGGTGGCCGAGATGGTTCACAGTGCCGGGACTCAGTGTCCACCAGGGCTGTGGTCCTCGGCTTCCTTCCCTGCCAGGTGGTGGGGGGCGGGGGGGCTCAGAGCCGGATTCGCAGTTGTTCAAATCCTGGCCCTACCGCTTCTTCCTTTTGAATCCTCTGAACCTCTGTTTTTTCAGCTCTGGAATGGAAATCTGAATAGCACCTGTTCTATAAAAGTCCTTTGGGAGGATGGGAGAAGACTCAGCTCAGTCCTTGGCATAGTAGCCACTCACATAAATATCCACCATCATTAGTTCACTCAGAGATTCTTTTGGAAAGCAAGCACTTGAATAGAGTGTTTAGTAATGACACGTGTTTTGCTAGAAAAAAGGTCTGGATTCCAGTCTCAGCTGTTCCAGTTGCTGGCTGTGTGATTTTTCATGAATTCCTTGACCTCTCTGAGCTTCACTGTCCCCATTTGCAGAATAAAGCTGATAGTGCCCATCTCACAAGGTAGCGTTGGCAAATGAAAGAAGATCATGCAAATACATGCTTATTAGCACAAGGCATTTATTAGCAAACAGTCGGTAAACAGAGACGCCCTTATCAGTGCTTGCTCCCACAGTAGCATTCTCCAAGCAGAACTGAAGGGTCTGTTTTCCTGAAGACGCCTCAGAGTGTGTTAGCTGACAGAAGCAGCGACCGGCCAGAGAGGGTCAAGCTCCCCTGACTCTTCTTCTCTCGGCTGGGACAGGGACATCAGTGTTTTCAACTTGTTGATTGTCATCAAATGTAATAAAGATAATGTTCTTGAGGCTGCCAGGCCATAGCAGACGGGATGACGAGAGATGAAGACTAGCTAGAAAAGTGAAGGAGAAAAGACAGGATTCCAGGATTTGAATTACGAGAAAACAAAACAAAAGCATCCAGGATGAAATGAAGGCTTCCCTGGCCGTTTCGGAGCTGGGGCTGGCGTTTCTTGCCCTGTTCCACCCTGCCTGGTCCCCGATGGCCCCACCAACGCACTTTTCTGTTTGCTGTGACTGTGGTCAGTTTTCTGGGCCAGCCCATCTCCTCCACATCTTTAGGGGAAGGTACTTAGGATCCACGGCTTGCTCGGCAAACAGTAACTCAGCACCGGGTTCTGGACCTGCACGCAGAGCGGGAGAGGCAGCCGTGGGACTTTTAGGATATGGGTCTGGTCTTTCTTGTCTCCTCAGTTTGACCTCTTGGCTGTTGTGTGCCAGCTACATATTTATCCACTTAACTGTTAGAGACAGAGGGATTTCAGAGGGCCTTGACCCTGACCTCATCTCTTCCAGGAAATCAAAAATCAAGCAGGTGAGGGGGTTCCTCGCAGTCCAGTGGTTAAGACTCCGCACTTCCAATGCAGAAGCCATGGGTTCAGGGAACTGAGATTCCACATACTGTGCCTTGGGCCAAAAAGAATATCAGACAGGCAAATAACTGGCCTGGGAAAGCCCATGGACAGAGGAGCCTGACAAGCCACAAGGGGGTCACAGAAGTTGGTACGTGACTTAGTGACTGAACCACCGCCACCAGGTCTGGCATCCGTGGCGGGAGACTACTGATCACCCAGCTGAAGAGCTGCTCTTTCACTGCTTCTCCCAGTCCTCCCATCTGAGCAGAGCCCTGCGGGCATCGAGGATCCCTTCCTTTTCCAGGCCTTTTGCCTAATGACTTTGCATTAGTTCGTATCTGCCTCTTCCGTGTTTGCTGGGGTTGGTTACAACTCAGACTTCCCTAGCGATTTTAGGGTTCAGCTAGCTCGCCACAGAACTTTCAGCATTATACTCGAAGCTGAGAAGTTAGCTGTGACTTGTCCCCACAGCCTTCCCCTGGTCGAGCACTCCTTTTCAACTACTCTGGGAAGAGAGAGAAGTGTGGCAAATCACACAGATTTGCTAAAAGTCTCTCTACTGTGTTCTTAGTGGATTCCTTTCAAGTAGGAACTAAACCTGAGTTTGAAGTTCCTCTTCCGTGTTGTAGAAGAGTTGCTTGGGTGTGTTCCTTCCTTGGGGCTTTCCAGGTGGTAAAGAATCTGCTTGACAATTCAGGAGACACAATCCCTGAGTCAGGAAGATACCCTGGGGAAGAAAATGACAACCCACTCTAGTATTCTTGCCTGGAGAATTCCATGCATAGAGGTGACTGGTGGGATACAGTCCACGGGGTCACAAAGAATCAGACACGACTGGGCAACTGAGCACACACGTTCTTTCCTCGTATAGATGCTTTCATTCCCTGCAAACTTTGTTTTGGAAAAGTAACTTCTGAAAGGTTTTGTCACTAATAAGAATTTTATTTCGTGAGTTTTTTTTCACCAAAACAACCACAAAAGATCATGTCTTAAAGATGTATGCTTACCATCTTCAATCATGAATGGATTTGCCTGATCTTTGTGGCTCTGCAAAAGAGGCATTCTTTCTATCCTGTTTTGCAAAGCTTTCCTGCATTCAGCTTAGCTTTCTAATTAAAAAAAAAAAGTTGAATTCAGTGTGAGTCTCTGAGGCAAATCAATTTAGTGCCAGAGCTGAGACGGTGGAGATGTAAACGTGTGATAACGTGGAGAGCAGGAGTTTGCTTCAGCAGGATTTGTTAATGAAAATAAATCCAGAAAATTTGGCTTTCTGAAGTGAACAAGGAGGGCAAATGGCTGGCGCAGCTGTGATGGAGTGTGCCAAATAGATTCCAGGAGAAAGTTAGTGCATTCTTTTCTCTGGATGCAAAATCCAGGAAGCTTTCAAGGCTCAATCCTTGCCCTGCTGGCCTCCGAGGGGAATCTCCTAGTTAATCCTCCTCCAGCCTACCAAAGCAAGGTCTGTGAGGGCTTCATACAAGTTACCTTGCAGCTCCTCCCCTCCCCCGCGTAGCGGACTTGGGCCTGTTGAGGAACATGTGGATTACACACCTAAGCCTCTGGGGTGAATTTTGCTGTAAATTACATCTTCCCGTCTCCCTGGGTGCGTCCCACCCTGCATTGCTATTTTCCAGAAGCTATTCTGAGAGCGGCCAGGAAGCTAGACACCCCTCCTTCTGTATCCTAAGGCTCCCAGAGGACGGCAAGCCCGTGGAAGGCGCTGTGGATGAGATCCGAGTTTCCGAGTGACTCCTTGCCAGCCCCGTCGGGGGCCTGGGCAGGCCCGCTCCACCCTCCCTATCCTTGTCGTCGTCAGGAAACCAAGTGCTGTCAGTGAGCCCTTCTGAGTGTACAATTATAGAATTCTAAGGCTTTGGCAAATTGTATGCCTCGGTCACTGAGGGGAAAAAGAGGAAAACTGGGTCCTGGAGTTAGAGGAGCACTGTGGCGGAGAGGGGCCCTGGAGAGACCCACTGTCCCCATTTGCCGGATGGGGCACCCCGAGGACACGGAACTTTTTGTTTAAAAACCAGGAAAGTTGTGGACCGAACTGTGACCCTAAGTGCACTTACTGTGCCCTCTGTCACACTTTAAAATAGATGT
Source organism: Redunca redunca (assembly GCA_006410935.1). Classification (NCBI taxonomy): domain Eukaryota; kingdom Metazoa; phylum Chordata; class Mammalia; order Artiodactyla; family Bovidae; genus Redunca; species Redunca redunca. The sequence continues at coordinate 474,147 of SJYQ01091862.1, read as the reverse complement.
CGATGGGAAAGTCCAGCCTACAGGGGGTTTCTGAGTCCATCGGACCCGATGGAGCCTGTGGAGGCAGTGAGGGGGTAGGTGCCGCCAACCTCACTCCTCAGAAGATAACACCTTCAGGGTTGGTGGGTACCTTTATTCACTGTTGCTGCTTCGGGCTGTTGTGAATCATATAAGCTCACAGAGAATTTAAGCAGGAGCTTGTGAGGATTTTCAGTCCAGCCCTGTCCCCTCCATCACCAGAAAAAAAAAAAAAAAGTCAGCTCTGTATCCCCGAATAGTTTCCTACCTCGCTTTACTGAAGATAGAAACTTCCTCTATAAATGGATATGCTGCCACCGTGTGGCCATAAGGGGTAATGTGGGCACGCGCGGGTAACCACAGAGAAGGAAATGCCTTTGGGTTAAAATCAATTCAGCTCCTATCTGGTAAGAGGTAGCAAAAACTAAGAGTGGGGAGGCTAAGACTGCAATTAGATGAGCACTAGGAGAGCATGCTGTGTGCACGTGACAAAGATGCTTAGCACTTTGCAGGCAGCATCTCCTAAACTGTTCCCAGAAACCCTGAGAGGTAGGGATTGTTATTAGTATCACCGTTTTTAACAGAAGCAGAAGATATTGAGACGAGGTGGCAACAATACCCAGAAGAACGATACAAAAAAGATCTTCATGACCCAGATAACCACGATCATGTGATCACCCGACTAGAGGTAGACATCCTGGAATGCAAAGTCGAGTGGGCCTGAGGAAGCATCACTGTGAACAAAGCTAGTGGAGGTGATGGAATTCCTGTTGAGTTATTTCAAATCCTAAAAGATGATGCTGTGAAAGAGGTGCACTCAATATGCCAGCAAATCTGGAAAACTCAGCAGTGGCCACAGGGCTGGAAAAGGTCAGTTTTCATTCCAATCCCAAAGAAGGGCAATGCCAAAAAACATTCAAACTACTGCACAATTGCACTCATCTCACATGCTAGCAAAGTAATGCTCAAAATTCTAACACCTAACATTCAAGCCAGGCTTCAACAGTAAATGAACCGTGAACTTCCAGATGTTCAAACTGGATTTAGAAAAGGCAGAGGAACCAGAGATCAAATTGCCAACATCCACTGAAAATGAAAGTCTCTCTGTCGTGTCTAACTCCTTGTGACCCCATGGACTATTCAGTCCATGGAATTCTCCAGGCAAGAATACTGGAGTGAGTAGCCTTTCCCTTCTCCAGGGGATCTTCCCAACCCAGGGATTGAACCCAGGTCTCTGGCATTGCAGTTGGATTCTTTACCAACTGAGCCACAAGCAAAGCCCAAACATTTTATGCCAAAGCCTTTGACTGTGTGAGTCACAACAAACTGTGGAAAATTCTGAAAGAGATGGGAATACCAGACCACCTGACCTGCCTCTTGAGAAATCTGTATGCAGGTCAGGAAGCAACAGTTACAACTGGACATGGAACAACAGACTGGTTCCAAAT
>SJYQ01091862.1:445960-472080 GCA_006410935.1 Redunca redunca | reverse complement strand
GGACTTGGGCCTGTTGAGGAACATGTGGATTACACACCTAAGCCTCTGGGGTGAATTTTGCTGTAAATTACATCTTCCCGTCTCCCTGGGTGCGTCCCACCCTGCATTGCTATTTTCCAGAAGCTATTCTGAGAGCGGCCAGGAAGCTAGACACCCCTCCTTCTGTATCCTAAGGCTCCCAGAGGACGGCAAGCCCGTGGAAGGCGCTGTGGATGAGATCCGAGTTTCCGAGTGACTCCTTGCCAGCCCCGTCGGGGGCCTGGGCAGGCCCGCTCCACCCTCCCTATCCTTGTCGTCGTCAGGAAACCAAGTGCTGTCAGTGAGCCCTTCTGAGTGTACAATTATAGAATTCTAAGGCTTTGGCAAATTGTATGCCTCGGTCACTGAGGGGAAAAAGAGGAAAACTGGATCCTGGAGTTAGAGGAGCACTGTGGCGGAGAGGGGCCCTGGAGAGACCCACTGTCCCCATTTGCCGGATGGGGCACCCCGAGGACACGGAACTTTTTGTTTAAAAACCAGGAAAGTTGTGGACCGAACTGTGACCCTAAGTGCACTTACTGTGCCCTCTGTCACACTTTAAAATAGATGTCGATGGGAAAGTCCAGCCTACAGGGGGTTTCTGAGTCTATCGGACCCGATGGAGCCTGTGGAGGCAGTGAGGGGGTAGGTGCCGCCAACCTCACTCCTCAGAAGATAACACCTTCAGGGTTGGTGGGTACCTTTATTCACTGTTGCTGCTTCGGGCTGTTGTGAATCATATAAGCTCACAGAGAATTTAAGCAGGAGCTTGTGAGGATTTTCAGTCCAGCCCTGTCCCCTCCATCACCAGAAAAAAAAAAAAAAAAGTCAGCTCTGTATCCCCGAATAGAGTTTCCTACCTCGCTTTGCTGAAGATAGAAACTTCCTCTATAAATGGATATGCTGCCACCGTGTGGCCATAAGGGGTAATGTGGGCACGCGCGGGTAACCACAGAGAAGGAAATGCCTTTGGGTTAAAATCAATTCAGCTCCTATCTGGTAAGAGGTAGCAAAAACTAAGAGTGGGGAGGCTAAGACTGCAATTAGATGAGCACTAGGAGAGCATGCTGTGTGCACGTGACAAAGATGCTTAGCACTTTGCAGGCAGCATCTCCTAAACTGTTCCCAGAAACCCTGAGAGGTAGGGATTGTTATTAGTATCACCGTTTTTAACAGAAGCAGAAGATATTGAGACGAGGTGGCAACAATACCCAGAAGAACGATACAAAAAATATCTTCATGACCCAGATAACCACGATCATGTGATCACCCGACTAGAGGTAGACATCCTGGAATGCAAAGTCGAGTGGGCCTGAGGAAGCATCACTGTGAACAAAGCTAGTGGAGGTGATGGAATTCCTGTTGAGTTATTTCAAATCCTAAAAGATGATGCTGTGAAAGAGGTGCACTCAATATGCCAGCAAATCTGGAAAACTCAGCAGTGGCCACAGGGCTGGAAAAGGTCAGTTTTCATTCCAATCCCAAAGAAGGGCAATGCCAAAAAACATTCAAACTACTGCACAATTGCACTCATCTCACATGCTAGCAAAGTAATGCTCAAAATTCTAACACCTAACATTCAAGCCAGGCTTCAACAGTAAATGAACCGTGAACTTCCAGATGTTCAAACTGGATTTAGAAAAGGCAGAGGAACCAGAGATCAAATTGCCAACATCCACTGAAAATGAAAGTCTCTCTGTCGTGTCTAACTCCTTGTGACCCCATGGACTATTCAGTCCATGGAATTCTCCAGGCAAGAATACTGGAGTGAGTAGCCTTTCCCTTCTCCAGGGGATCTTCCCAACCCAGGGATTGAACCCAGGTCTCTGGCATTGCAGTTGGATTCTTTACCAACTGAGCCACAAGCAAAGCCCAAACATTTTATGCCAAAGCCTTTGACTGTGTGAGTCACAACAAACTGTGGAAAATTCTGAAAGAGATGGGAATACCAGACCACCTGACCTGCCTCTTGAGAAATCTGTATGCAGGTCAGGAAGCAACAGTTACAACTGGACATGGAACAACAGACTGGTTCCAAATTGGGAAAGGATACGTCAAGGCTGTATATTGTCACCTGCTTATTTAACTTATATGCAGAGTACATTATGCAAAATGCCAGGCTGGATGAAGCACAAGCTGGAATCAAGATTTCCGGGAGAAATATCAATAACCTCAGATATACAGGTGACATCACCCTTATGGCAGAAAGTGAAAAAGAACTAAAGAGCCTCTTGATAAAAGCGGAGAGTGAAAAAGTTGGTTTAAAACTCAACATTCAGAAAACTAAGATCATGGCATTGTATCCCATCACTTCATGGCAAATAGATGGGGAAACAATGGAAAGAGCAAGAGATTTTATTTTGGGGGGATGCCAAAATCACTGTGGATGGTGACTGCGGCCATGAAATTAAAAGCCGCTTGCTCCTTGGAAGAAAAGCTATGACCAACCTAGACAGCATATTAAAAAGCAGAGACATTATTTTGGTCCATCTAGTCAAAGCTATGGTTTTCCCAGTAGTCATGTATGGATGTGAGAGTTGGACTATAAAGAAAGCTGAGTGCTGAAGAACTGATGCATTTGAACTGTGGTGTTAGAGAAGACTCTTGAGAATCCCTTGGACTCTTCTGCAAGGAGATTAAACTAGTCAATCCTAAAGGAAATCAGTCCTGAATATTCATTGGAATGACTGATGCTGAAGCTGAAACTCCAAATCTTTGGCCATCTGATGCAAAGAACTGACTCACTGGAAAAGACCCTGATGCTGGGAAAGATTGAAGGCAAGAGGAGAAGGGAATGGCAGAGGATGAGATGGTTGGCTGGCATCACCGACTCAATGGACATGAGTTTGAGCAGGCTGCAGGAGTTGGTGATGGACAGGGAAGCCTGGCATGCTGTAGTCCCTGGGGTCGCAAAGAGTCAGACACGACTGAGCAACCAAACCGACTGATCATGGTTTTACAGGGGATTCCTGTAAATCACCTCATTTACAGATGAGGACACTGAGACCTGAGAGGCTGTCACTCTTTTAACGTGGCAAAACCAGAAGCTAACGTTTGAAACCAGGATGGCTTGGCCCTAAGACTCATGGCCTTGACCACCTGGCTATACTAGAGGTGAGATGAGCATAAGAGGGGTCATCCTGAATATGTGGGAGAAGCTCACGCACAGAATGAAAGGAAGCCATCAAATGGCTCTGAAAAGGCAGTGGAATCCAGGGTAGAAGGGGAGAGAGAACTAGACTGTCAGGATGAAAGACTGAGGAGCAAGGCATGACCGGAAGCAGCCTTTGAGAAGACAGGAGTCAGATCACAAAACAAGCTACAGCGTAGTGATCGTGAAGTACTGTGCTGGCAGTGTCCATGCTCAATGAATATTAGCTGCTAGTAGCAATGTTTGGGCTTCCCAGGTGGCGCTAGTGGTAAAGAACCTTCTTGTGAGTGCAGGCTACATAAGAGATGCAAGTTCCATACCCCGGTTGGGAAGATCCCCTGGAGGAGGGCATGTTTACTGTTGCTCATTAGACTTGTGCTGACGAACTTATATATATCTCACTATTTTGCAAAAACCCTGTGAGGTCTGTATGATTATGACTCCCGCTTTTTCGGCGAGGAAATGGAGCCTTAGAGAGATTGTTACTTAACCAGGGTCGTATGGATAAGCGAGAGCCACAAGTGAAACCCGGGTCCTTCTGACTCAGAGCCTGTGCTAAACATCGACATATTTGCTGGTGAAGGAAGACAGAACTGGCGTGGATGTGGAGGGCCTGAGCCACAGTCACAAAAGTGGTAAAGGAGAGTTTGTGCAGGGGAGAGAGGCCAGGGCACTGGGCACTGAGACGGTGACCTGAACTGTCGCGGAGAAGCCAATTCTGACTCCATGTTGGAACTGTTTCTTTGACTTGCCTTTTGTTGTTTTTGTTATTACCATCATAACACAGAATGGCAGAATGCCCCACTGCCTGACTGTTAAACTAAAGTGCCTTTGTTCAGAACCCTGCCCACCTGTAGATGGCAGGAAGGAAGAAATTAACACATGCCCTGCCTGAGGCTTGCCGTTCTAGGAGATGTTTGCAAGATTAATGGCCTTTTTACTTTGCTTCCTCACCTCCCCCATCCCTGATCTGTAAAACAACCTGACATGCAGACCCCAGGAAGATGGTTATTTTGAGGCACTAGCCCGGCATCTTTTGGTCAGCTGGCTCCCAGAACAAAGTCTCTTCCTTGCCTCAACCCCTTGTCTCGGATTCACTGGTTTGTCACACAGCAAACAGAGCTTGGACTCGGTAACAGAATAAGATTGTTACAGCTGATGAATCTGCTGAAAGCCTCTCCCTCCAACTATCAGTGTGAGCAGAGAGCTGCCTTTGTACTCCCAGGGGGAGAGGAGGACCATGCAGCCAGAGAGGAAAGGGCGCCACCGTCTGAGCGCTGACAGCCCCTTATCCATACCCCCAGGAAAGGCTGAGGGTGGACCCCTTCACAGACCCATTGACCTCAGGCAAGTTCCTTCGCCTCTCTTGGCCTCAGCTGCTTCATCTGCTGTACGGGCATCACCACTGTTGCTGTAATCATGGTAACCTAAATAGCATCTAGCCTTGTAGGAAGGAAATGGTGAGGATAAAATGTAAGGGGAGACGTGAATGAACTGAGCTGGAGAGAGCAGTATTCTCATTTCCTAAACTGACTGTATTAATAGATGCTTTATAGGGAAGGCTTGGTGACAGCATCTTGTACAAAGAATGTGAAAAGAGTGTTTTCTTTGTGAGATTGGTCAGCTCATTTTAAAAAGCTTCATTGTATTGGTTAGGTGTCTTGCAGTTACAAAGGTTTAGGAAAAGTCAGCCGCAGTTTATTTTTTTAAAAAGGTGATTGCCTCATGGATCTGAAAAGTCCTGAAGTAGAACACCCTCCACGGGCTTCCCTGGTGTTTCAGATGGTAAAGGGTCCGCCTGCAGTGCAGGAGACTCAGGTTTGATTCCCGGGTCATGAAGATCCCCTGGAGGAGGAAATGGCAGCCCACTCCAGCATCCTTACCTGGAGAATCCCATGGACAGAGGAGCCTGATGGGCTACAGTCCACAGGGTCGCAGAAAGTCAGACACCAGTGAGCGACTTAGCATACACACAGGACACCTACAGGGTGATTTAATGAGGGGTTCAGACTCAGCTGCCACACTCAGTGTCTCTCTCTCCTGGTTTCCCTCTGCCCTGATTTCCTTGGCAGTGACTCCACCTGTAGATAGCCCCTTACTGTGGAAGAAGCTCCAGAGCCCACATCCCTCAGGTTCCAGGTGAGCAGAAAGTAATATCAGGACGTGCCTTTGCCTTTTGTCCCAGCATTCTGGCAAACACACCCCTCCCACTGGCCCAGCTGGGTCAGCAGTCTGGAGAAGCAAGAAGCTCCAGTTGGCTCAACCCAGGGCCTTGCTCTGCCCACCCATACACACGAACTAAAAGGTGGGGAAGACTGACTCTGCCAACAAAAAGGGGGGCTGTTGCAATAAAATAAAGAAACAGGGAAAGGGATACGGGGAAGCTAAGCCATCCGTCAGCAGATACCACCACCCTGGTCTTGCTCTTCAGTTTAGGAAGACTGCTGACCACAAAGCAGAGAAGGGGTAAAGTTTAATCTCTTTCTCCTTCCTAAGACTTTGTGGAATCCAGGGGAAGAAATGAGCGGAGTAACCTTGGAGACCAGAGTGGCCTCTCCCTGGCCCAGCCCAGATGGCAGCTCTCGAGGGAATTGGGTCGTGACTCCTGACCTGGTGGCTGAGAGTGCAAGTGATTTCAGGCTGCAGTTCCCTGCCCAGGAATTGAACTCCTCCTGTGGGGTGTGGGGCTCCAGGGGCTGAAAACCCCTGGCCTTAAGGAAGTCGCAGCCAGTAGGGAAGGCACTGGAAGGTTGAGTTAGTTCTGTGAAAAGATCTGAAAGCTTTAGACCCCTCCTTCAGGGTTTCTTATTGCTTTCCTCTTGGCATTTCTCTCCTATGTGTGATGTTTCTGGATCATTATTTCTTAGTGTTTTTTTATTAAAATTATCCAGGCACTTGAAAGTGCAGAACTGGTCCTATTGTGACCTCGTGGTTCAGAACAGAGGGTGGGGCTGGGGGGTGGAGAGAGCAAGCTTCCTGATTGCCAAGCTTCCCTAGGTTGCTAAGTCCACGGAGGTTTGAGACGTTCTTTTGTTCCATACAATATATCCCCTGTAACGCAGGCATCCCCAGCCCCCAGGATCCAATGCCTGATGATCTGAGGTGGAGGTGACACAATAAAAATATAAGTAAAGTGCATAATAAATTCAATGCACTTGAAGCCTGAAACCATCCCCTCACCCCAAACCCCGGTTCATGAAACATTGTCTTCCACGAAACCAGCCCCTGGTGCCGAAAAGATCGGGGGCCACCGCCGTATGACTCACATCTTACCAGCGCATAACTGAAAATCAGCCTCATTTTCCAGTTACTGTCCTTGGGATTCTAGAAGTAATCCATGAAGGGATAGAAAACCTTATCAATGGGACCCCTCCCCCTGGAAAAGCAAGGCAGGCAAGAGGTTTGCAGAATTAGCCTGATGTTTTCTCAGCAAGGGGTCTCAAGGCCCCGTGCAGGACTCCTGGCTCTTTCCTGGAGCCTCTAAGAGCACTCTCCCGTTGCTGGCCTTCTGCAGACTTCCAGGCCGCCCTCTCTCCATGATGATCAGAGGCCATCTTGGTTAAAAGACAAAGAGAGAACTGACAGGAAGTATGCCAGGTGACTTAATTGAATTTGGGCAATTCAGATGGAATAGCTGGTTCTCATTTAGGAAATTCATATTGAATAACCAGTTTCCTTGTTAAAGAGGGTGATGCAATTTGAGGCGTTCTTCATCAGACCCTGACAACCCAGCCAGTCTCAATGCTGGGTTTTTGCCCTGCTTGTGGTTGCTCAGATGGTAAAGCGTCTGCCCACAGTGCGGGAGACCCGGGTTCAATCCCTGAGTCGGGAAGATCTCCTGGAGGAGGGAATGGCAACTCACTCCAGTAATCTTGCCTGGAAAATCCCATGGATGGAGGAGCCTGGTGGGCTGCAGTCCACGGGGTCGCAGAGAGCCAGACAAGACTGAGTGACTTCACTTTCGCTTTCCTGTGCTCACCTGCATTTTCGAGTCACTTGGTATTTGTCTGTTTCCCTCCTCCCTTGAGATTGTTTCAAGTTCTTCTATTATTATTGTTAAATTTTTTGGTGCATGCCTGCTAAGTCGCTTCAGTCCTGTCCGACTCTTTTGCAACCCTATAGGCTATAACCCACCAGGCTCCTCCGCCCATGGCGATTTACCAGGCAAGAACACTGGAGTGCTTCCCATTTCCTCCTCCAGGAATCTTCCCTACCCAGGGTTTGAACCCTCATCTCTTATGTCTCCTGAATTGGCAGGAAGGTTCTTTACCAGCAGTGCCACCTGGATTCAAAGTCAAGAGACACTGGTTTGACCCAAGTATATTTTCTAATGGTTTGCTCTCCTTTTATCCATTGTTTTTCCAGCAAATTCTCCATTTTTTTTCTTCTTTCTCGATCTCCTTTTAATGTGGTAGTAAGCTTTTAATGCAGCTTCTTCATCTCTTTATTCTCTAGTTCCAGCAAGCGGGGGCTACTCTCTAGTTGCGGTGCACAGGCTTCTAACTGTGGTGGCTTATCCTGTTGCAGAGCACTGGCTCCAGGTTGCTTGGGCTCAGTAGTTGTGGCTCACAGGTTTAGTTGCCCCCAGGCATGTGGAATCTTCCCAGACCAGGGATCGAACACGTCCCCTACATCGGCAGGAGGACTTGTAACCAGTGGACCACCAGGAAGTCTGCTTCTAATACAGTTTTGATCCAAGACTCAAATTTGGGGATTTGGGGTCTTTTGAGAAAGGAAAAATCTTCTTTCCTGTCCATATGATGCACATTATAATGTCTTTTGGAAGTAGCTTTGTTGTCATTCAGTTGCTAAGTCGTGTCAGACTCTTTGTGACCCCATGGACTGCAGCACGCCAGGCTCCTCTGTCCTTCACTATCACTGGAACTTTGCCCAAATTCATGTCCATTGAGTCAGTGATGCTATCTAACCACCCTACCCTCTGCCACCCCCCTCTCCTCCTGCCTTCAATCTTTCCCAGCATCAAGGTCTTTTCCAGTGACTCAGCTCTCCACATCAGGTGGCCCAAATATTAGAGCTTCAGTTTCAGCAGCAGTCCTTCCAATGAATATTCCAGGTCAATTTCCTTTAGGATTGACTGGTTTGATCTTGCAGGCCAAGGGACTCCCAAGGGTCTTTTCCAGCACCACATTTCATAAGCAGGAAGTAGCTTAGACCCTATTAAGTAATTAAATGGCTATCGCAGCTAATATTTACTGTGTGCTAGGTACTGTGCTAAGTACTTTGCAAGTTTTTACAGTAACTTTAGGAGTCATGTTCCCCATTTCACAGATGAGGAGACTGAGGCATAGAGAAGTTACGGGATTTCCCTCAGGGCCCACAACTGAAAGGCCATGGGGAAAGGCTCTCAGGCCTCTGCCTTTCCCCACCATCCTGTGCCACCTCCCCAGAGAATGTTAGCCTCATAGAAACAGGGAACCATCAAAGCCCTGCTCAGCATCTGCAAAATTTCTGATGAAAAAGATATTTGCTCCCGTCCTAGGGGAAAGGATTGCAGGGCTTAGGCAGAGAAAACCTGAGCTCTAGCCTGCTATTGATTTATGTGAAAAGATAAATTGGCACCAGACAGGGAAATCCCTGGCTTTAGGTAATCTTGGGGAATTTACCTGGGGGATAAGGCTTGAGAGATCCCTACAAAGCAAGGGGCATTTTATTGTTTTGATCACTGAGTTTTCTGGGGCCAATAGATATCTGGAAGTCTGACTTAGCCTTTTGACATTCAAATCCATCTCAAATGCAGATGGAAATGTCACATGAGACAGGATCATCAATTCACCAGGTCTCCAGGACAGCAGTATGTCCAGTTCTTGACTTGCACTGTGGCTTATTCCCTGGCTTTGATAGTATGGCTAAAAATACACGATTGTTCTTTCTCAAAAGAAACTGAGCAAGGAATTTGAAGCTACGAGCAATATTTTATCCTCCCCTCCCATTTTTATATAAATTTTCTTGTAGCAGAGGTTATTTTAAATAAAAACTTTAATGTTGCTGGGCACAATTATGCAAACCAGAAAGTATGAATGAAATTGCAAGAAGGCAGAGTGCAGTGAGGATAATTACTGTGTTTGAAAAAAGGATATTAATAACCAGAAGTTCCTCAGCACAAAATAAGGAGATTAAACTCCAGAATTCTCTTGGTCCGTTGACTTCCCAGCAGCCTTGTCCAAAGAGATTCTCAGAAGATGCTGATGATCCTTCAAATGGCCACCCAGCTGCAATTCTACTCAAAGATGAAGCTCTCCCCCAAAAAGCCAGCTCTGTTCAGCTCTTGATTGTGTCCATTAATCAAAAAAGCTAAGAGGACTGAACCCATACCTCCCTATTGCTTCTCAAGCTATCTGTGGAACTGGCCTTTTTCTTTTAAAAGGAAAACCTCCAACCTATCTACTAATACATTTGTAAAATATAATAAAAATGACTTACTGGAAAAATGAAGGAGACATAGAAAATAGAGGCCCAAATATGTAATTATGAAGCAGGCATAGAATGACATTTGAAAAAAAATATAATCCAAATAAACATAATTGGAAAAGGGGAAATAGTTGCAACGCTGTGCATGTTGGTTATGAAAAGGGTATGTGAAGGTGATTCATGTCATGTCCTAGAATGTGGCAATGTCAAATCGTTATAAAAGTTTCTAAGTCACTTATTCTCAGCATCTGTGTTTGTATCTTCAGAGGCCAGTAATTAACTCTTCATGGACTGGCTGTGATCACTTGAAAGTTGCGGCTCCAGCCCTCAGTGCCCTTAAATATCCAGGGCCCTAGAAGCTTCTTGGGAAACTAGATGCCTTTGATACAGTAATCCAGGGCTCTAGGAATAACGTGCCTGACATTGATTTAAACCATTTATCAGAGGAAAGTGAGAGCAGATGATATATCTTTAGAATTCAGGCATGGAGTTATTGATCAAAGAAGAAATTAAGACTTCTGGTTATTACAGTAGAGGGCGGGCAGGGGAGGGGCGGGGGAGGGGCGGGGTGCCGGGTAGCCTGTTCATCTCAGTCTGCAGTGGTTACGGTCAGGGAGTGCGTTGGGAGCCAGGCCAGACGGTGAGGCCTGCTCTCTGCTTTTGGCCCTGCCACCTGAGGCTTTACTTACGCTGTCCTGTTCTGTTCTGATGGGCTTCAGGGAGGATCTGTGTCTGGAATATCTGCCGTGAGCACTGGAACTTCTGCTCTTGAGAGTGGAGTAAGCCCCCACCTCCTCTGAAACCTCCAAGCCTTTTTACCATTTTTTGTCTCCTCTACCCTGTCTCCCTCCTGATTTGATCCCTACCTCCCTCAGATCTTCCCACTTCCAAGGTCTGACCTGTTGCTGAGTCAAATCTCTGTGAGCAAGACCCCAGTACATTCTACAGTGAGCCCAGTACATTCCACAGTAAGCCTAGTACATTCTACAGAGAGCCCAGTACACGCTGAGGAATCAGCCCATGTGTGATTCAGACTGCAAGCATATTGATAGACAAAAGTCACCTTGCTCATACATAATATCTTTGTCACACACTGAACAAAATCATGTATCGAGTCAGTTTCTAAAAAGAGTGCCTTACACATGACTATTGAAAATAAGTCTTCAGTGGTTTATTCTTATTTTAAAAATAGTGTGTTTGGAGGTAAAGTGCAAATTAGCAGAAAGAAGAAATTCTTACCGTCAGTGTTTGTCTGGAACTCAGTCATTCTTTTCCGTGGCACTGAAGTGTGCCATTGTGTGTGTGTGTGATAGTTGCTCAGCTGTGTCTCACTTTTTGCAGCCCCATGGACTGTAGCCCGCCAGGCTCCTCTGACCATGGGAATCTCCAAGCAAGCATCCTGGAATGGGTTGCCATGCCCTTCTCCAGGGGATATTTCTGACCCAGGGATCGAAACCAGGTCTCCCAAATTGCAGGCAGATTCTTTACCATCTGAGCCACCAGGGAATCCCATTGTATGGCAATATAATTCCATTGTATGACTATATCAAAATGGATCTATCCATTACTTTATTGATGGACATGTGATTACACTATCTGTTTTTTTCACTTGACATTATAATCATTCCCATGTCATTGAATAATCTAGCCTAATGATTTAATGACTATGCCATATTCTACTGTGTGGATAAATAAATAATAAATTCTCTCGTATGGATAAATAAAGTAATAAATAAAGTATTGAGTTGGCCAAAATGTTTGGGTTTTCCATAAAATGGTACAGAAAAACCAAAATAAACTTTTTGGCCAACCAAATACTTTATTTAACCAATACCATATTTTCCCCCTGGGCTTTCCTGGTGGCTCAGCTGGTAAAGAATCTGCCTGCAATTCGGGAGACCTGGGTTCAATCCCTGGGTCGGGAAGATCCCCTGGAGGAGGGCATGGCAACCCACTCCAGTGTTCTTGCCTGGAGAATCCCATGGATAGAGGAGCCTGGCGGGCTACAGTCCATGGGGTCGCAGAGTCAGACACAGCTGAGCGCCTAAGCACTGCACAGCACATTTCCCCACACCCCACTTTCTCCTGAAATAGTGTTACTGAACATCCCTGCAAATACATTTTGTCTGCCTTCATGATTATTTTCTTAAGTGAAGTCTGTAGCCTTGTAAGCACTGGATCAAAGGTCATGGAAAATTCTGGGGCCTTCCTGAAGCCTTGTCATATTGGACAAGTCAATATGGAGACACAAGACCTTGGACTGTGGAGAAACACTGGCCTTGGTCATAACCCTCACTCTGCTGGGTGACCTATGTTCGGGACTCGCACTCTCTGAGCTTCAGTTGCCTCCATATAACACAAAGAAAGAAAAACAAAGTGTTAGTTACTCAGTCGTGTCCGACTTTTTGCGACCCCATGGACTGTAGCCCACCAGGTTCCTCTGTCCATGGGATTTTCCAGGCAAGAATCCTGGAGTGGGTTGCCATTTCCTACTCCAGGAGATCCTCCCAACCCATGTATCAAACCCATGTCTCTTGCATCTCCTGCATTGGAAGGCGATTCTTCACTACGAGAGCTACCTGGGAAGCCAAATAACAGGGAAGAAAGTAAAAGTGTAAACTCCTCAGGACTGTCTTGAAGCTCAGCTAAAATCACGTGTTTCAAAGCCCTTAGCACAGTTCCTAGGAAGCGGCCCTGCCCTTGGACAGATGATGTCTTGAGTGAGCCCAGGTTCTTAGTTCTGTCTGCCGTCTCCGTCAGCTGTCACACAGCCTCATACCTGGGGCATTGCTCAGGAGTACAACTTAAGCCGGGGAGAGAGGCGTGCGGGACTGGTCTCAGCTCTTCTACAATAGGAATAGAGTCTCATGTGAACAGACAGTTCCTAGATGGAACAAGCTTGGGTTCTCTTGAGGGTTGTGTCCCATTCTCGAGAAGTTCAGGGGCTCAGAGTTGGGTGTTTCTGCCTCGTTGATGGACGAGGTGACAGTGTCAGGCTCTGAGACCCAGGAACTGAGGGAAAACTTTCTGCCAGGTCTCTCCCACCCAGGGTTCTGTGTGAGGCGTGCTGAGGGCTGAGGAGAGAGAGGGATGATGCTTGCTGATCCCTAGCTAAAGGAGGGGTGCCTCCCTTTGATCTATTTTCGTTGAAACCTACAAAGGTTAAAATTGACAAGGGTCCTGGGGGAGGTGAGCGGTATGTGGTTAGCTTTGTTTGGGAGCCTGTGTCCCCTGTCTGCCCTTGCCTTGCAGCAGACACATTTGTATGTTTGGATTTTCCAGAAAGGATAAATCACACAAACAGAGCGCCTCCTCGGGAGTCCTCCCAGGAGTCCAGCTCCACCCCTCCCCCTCCTGTTAACACATGCCCCATTCTCCGCGGCACACACTGGCCTAGTCTGAAGAGGCTTCTCTGGAAAACTCATTCTTGGAGAGAACTTTCTTTGTGCGATAGTTCAGCCTTTTAGACTAAACAGACGATGAGAAAATAGTGAAGCCCAGAGACAAAAAAAAAAAAAAGAGTTCCTTTTGGTAAACGGAGGAGGGAAGGCGTTGCATTGGGCCTGAGGTCCTGTGCCTCTCTGAGCTGACCGCGGCAGCAAAGCCAAGAGAGATTTTGGGAAACGGAGCCTAGTTTTCACTGAATCATGTTTTCTCTTTGTTTCCTCGCCACTCGGATGGTGCAGGGGACCATCTGGCCTCCCAGCGCACATCATCGTGTGCTCTCGGCCCAGCACAGGCCTGCGGTATTTGGCCCTCAAAGCAGCTTTCATTTAAAATCAAGGCTTTGAAGGTTGATCTGGTTTGAGAACAGTTCCGGGAGCGTGGGATTCCTTGGCATGCGGTCCCCTCTGGGCTGCGTGGAAAGAGGGGAGTCTCGTTTTCCCAAGATGAGCCCAACAGTGATGTAGAAGAATAGTCTCCTGGTTGATGAGCCTGGCTCAGAAACCAAAGGCAGGGCAGTGTCGGGGCCCTCCATCCCAGTCCTTCCTCTGGCTGGGCTGGTCTGTGGAGCACACATCCTGTTTTTATTAGGAGGTGTGTTTTGCTTCTAACCTCTTCCTCCTCTCCGCCCAGAGGAGCCCCATTTCCATTGGCATGCTGATGGAGCTCAGGGCAGCTGACTGCACCACCCCAGGTTGAGCTTCCAACCAGGAGGAGGGAGGGAGCCTTGGCCCAGCAATTTCGGGAGACAGTTAAAAGATTAGATAGTAAATTTACTTAACAGAGACTAATCGCCTGGGACTGGGTTTCATATCCTGTTTTGAAATAATGTATTTTCTCTTGTGCTCTGGTCTGAATCTGTCATCCCTCCTCTAATAATGAGAGGCAGCGGATTTTTAATCTTTGACCCTCTTCCATATAATCTAATCACGGTGGTTTTCTGATCCTCTTCTCCTTATTTGGTGAAGTTTGGGAAAGAGAAAGAACTCATATCTCTGGCCTTGCCAGCCATGCTCTCGTTCTGGCAAGGCGCTGGGCTGACCGGCAGAACCAGACGCTACCTGCTACAGGTCCTGTGCACTTCATGTGCGAGGGGGAACCGGGGGAAGAACTGGAGAGGAAGGCCAGAGGGGCAGCGACTGGGGACTGCAGCGAAACAGTCAGGACACCTGTTTCCATACCAAGGCCGCCTAGAGAGCTGTGCGTCGCAGACCGGGAGCAGCCCTCAGTGAGGCGTCTTCCTACTGTCTCTGAGTGTCATCGAGTTAGGAATGGGACCCAGGTAATCCTCCGATTGTCTGCACAGGGAAACCTTTATGCACTCAGCTTCCTCCCCTCTCCTTTCAAGCTGGGAGCTCTTGGCGTGTTGCTCCTTAGTCTCTCGGTTTGACCCCAGGCAGCCCACCCTGAGGTTACCCTTTAGGCGGGGTTGCCAGTGGGGTCACTCCAACAGGAATCCTGAGGCTGGAAGGTTCGGTTCAGCTTGAATGACAAAGTGAACAGGGGAATGTTTTCACTTCCCGCCTGCCTGTCCATCCTTACAAAATTGTTGCTTGATCGTGTGAGAGACAGACATGTCTCCAGCATCTTCCTCTTCCCACCTCTCAGAGATCAGTGACTCTGCAGATAAAGCCAAGTCCTTTGACTGTTTAGCCAGCAACAAAACAAATCTAGTTAATCTAAAGAGGATGTTTGAAAAGCATATAGGGTGGACATCTCAAAGACATGGTTGAAAAACAGGATTTACAAAGACTGACACTGATCAGCTTCAGAGGGTCTTGAGAGCAGCCATCTTTCAGTGGTTGTACCGAGACGACAGTGACAGTGGATTGATGTCAACTGCGTTCAGCTTTTTGGCCCCTTTGCCTATATAGAATTTAAAGGCCATGGAGGGAGAAACTCAGTGGCCCAGCTTGGCCAGGGATCAGTAGGACATCTTGATTCACTGACCTACCAGACTGTAGGCAGGAAAAAGCAATTCCTCATCATGTAATAAGTCAATGTGCTGTTATCCAAAAAAGAGGAAGGTGCTGGTGAGCAGCCGAAAATCAGCAAAGTTCAGCCAAACATCCGTGATTCTCTCTTGCACTGGGGTCTAACCTTGGCCCTGTAGGTCTTGCTATGATGGTGCACAGGCTTTGCAAAGACAGGTGCCGTTCTCTTCTGCCTCCGTCCCATCAGGGTTCCACCGTCATCACACCCACACCCATCCTCCTGTCAGTATCGGGACAGACAGACGCCTAAACCTTGACCTTTGGAGCTGAAGTTATTTTGATTCCTTGGAATCTCCAAGGTTCCATTCTTCACTTGTCTTCATTAACTTCCTTCCTGCGCCTCTTTGTGCCCCATTCAGACCCCTGCCACTACACAAAATCCCTGTTCTACAGTCTCCCCCGCCCCCCAGATTCACAGCTGAGATAAATAATTCACAGGCAAAATAAATACCCAGTCCCATCCCCAGCTCTCTGTAATTACCTCCCTGGTGTGCATTGGTTTCGCCCTTCTGGGAAATGTGAGAAAGGAAACAGGTCCTTTTAGCCTGTGAATGGTGCTTTATTATTTTGATGCATGAATGCAGAAGGAATAAGAGACAAAATAAAGTTAATAATACATTGTGGTGTAGATAATTCATCACTTAAATCAATAGGAACTGCAGGTCACTGAACTGGAACTGGTGTTACTGTGATCTAAACATGGAATTAATAATTGAAACTACCCTGATCTGTCTTCCTGGAATGGGAAGACAGACAACCCCAGGGATAGATACATATAGCACAGGAGGAACGAGGCGATGGAGATAGACAGATGATTCATGTAATTCCTCCAGCTGTCACATACAGTAAATATGAAAATCTGCTTTCTATCTGGAATCAGCCTCATTTGGGCGCGAGGTTAGCTGAATTATATCCTCAGCTGTGTGTTTATTTTTTCATTTATTGCAGGAATTTCAGATGATTGGTTAGCATGGAATGCTGCATTTTCTGAGGTTGAAAAGGCTCTCTAGCAATGACGAGCAGTGAAATGCACAGCCTATGGGGCCACTTTCATTACTTTCTCTGTACCCCTGGGAATTCAGTCCTCGGTTCCCCGGGAAGTTTGGTTCGGCAGTTATGAAGGGGACAGTAGAAGCAGTGACCTGCATTAAAGAGCATCACAAAAGAATCAAGAAGATGAGTCCTGAGGACTGTCCTTAGCTCTGCAACCTTAAGCAAGTCACGGATTCTCTCTGATCCTGTTTCTCTCCCATTCAAAGGAGGTAAGGGCTGTGACTCAGTGGCAAAGAACCCACCTGCCAGTGCAGGAGACATGGGTTCAATCCCTTGGTTGAAAAGATCCCCTGGAGAAGGAAATAGCAACCCACTGCAGTGCTTCTTACCTGGGAAGTTCCATGGACAGAGGCGGCTAGTGGGCTACAGCCCATGGCATCTCAAAAGAGTCAGACCTGCCTTAGAGTGTAGGCAGCAAGAAAAGGAGATAATGATAGTGCCTGCTTTGTAAGGCACTGAGGACTGAATGGGATAATGAATGAAGGGCCCCTAGAGTCATGGCTGGCACCCGATGCCCACAGTGGTTCCCACTGATCTGGGCCATGAGGTCATGAAGTTACTAGGCCAGGGTAAGGCTGAAGTTGGTGGTTTACAGAGAGATATTTATTGCTGTTAAAATGAAAATCAACCCTAGATGCTTTGGCTTTTAAAGAAGCGGAATCCATTGTAGAAGTTCATCTCTGTCCTGTTGCCTTCTGCTTGTGGAAGTGAGAATGAATGGGAGTCCCACCGATAGGTCTGGACCCATTGCAAGAGTCGGACTGCCCCTTGGAGGTGGGGATTTGGCCGAGGTAAATCGTCCTGACTGATGAAATGGGAGCAAGTGGGGAAGAACGGGCTTCTCGGTTGGCGCTAAGTGGTAAAGAACCTGCCTGTCAATGTGGTAGGCGCAAGAGAGGAGGGTTCGATCCCTGGGTCGGGAAGATCCCCTGGAGGAGGGCATAGCAATCCGCTCCAGTACTCTTGCCTGAAGAATCCCATGGACAGAGAAGCCTGGCGGGCTACAGTCCATACGGTTGCAAAGAATGGGACATGACTGAAGAGACTTAGCACAGCACAGCACAGGGGAAGAACAGCTTTCTGGAGGACTCTTTCAAGAGAGGGAAACAAAGGGGAGACTCCAGGGGAGAACAGGAAGTGGAGCCTTGCAGAGGACTGTGGCTGAATTTTAAGAACAGAGATGCTTAAAATTCATTTTTCAGCCTTCCTGCATCTCCATAGCCTTCCCACCGGTTTGTATCATATACAGATGCTGTGCATGTCTGTGTTTGCGTGTCTGCGTGTGTCTAGTCTGTGCGTGTCCTTGTGTGTCTGTGTGTCTGGGTGAGTGGGTGTGATGCTCGTAAGTGCAGGAGGAGAGGCTGGGCTTCCTGGCTGAGCTGGCGTGGTGCGTGCCAGGAGCGGCTCATGTCACATCGGCCAGATGACCCATAAGCTGGTCCGTTTCAGCAGAAGTAGGACTTCAGAACCAGAGCTGACTGCGCAGAGCCTGGTCTTGGTTCCTCCCCAGGCCTGGAGAGCCTGGGCCTGCACAGGGCCTCCCTGGCCAGAGAGGTGCGTCTCACACCCACTCCCTTTGCTCCTCATCTATCTGTGTAGGCTGAAGAGGAGCGGGCTGGGCATCGTCTACCAGGCACTCAGAAATCCTTTGCCCAGGAGGTCCCATCCTCCATGCGCCAGCATTTCTGCTTGATGCAGTCTGTTTGTCCCTTATAGTGACTTTTCTACCTGACCAGAGCACCAGCCTAAGGACACCCTGGGGATGGGTGGCCAACCCTGGAAAGAGAATGGTCCTCCACCCTCAAGACCAGCCCTCTGAGGCCAAGAGGGAAGACTCAGAAATGGAGCAGGATTGCTACAAGGGACACTGCCACTTTTCCCCCATCCTCATAGGAAAAGGCTAAAGGTGTGTTAGCAGGTGGGACACCAGAGCTCCCTCCTCTGGGGACTTCCTGAAGCCTCTGCGGCAGCTGGGATGGGACTCCTGGGAGCTGGGCAGCCAGGGGACCCTGGCAGAGGAGAGATTAGCTTGGCTGAGCCTTAGTCTGTCAGGCAGAGGGCCCAGGACAGAAATAAGTGGGTGACAGCCCCTCCCTACGGCTAGGGATGACCACATTCTCAGCTGCTGTTTTTAAAGAGCTACCTCTCTGTTCTCCAGTGATTCCAGAGTCCAGCAGGATCTTTAAGTGGAACTATTAATATTGGGGCGGGAAATACAATGCAGCCCACTGAATGTAAACATTTGACTCTAAAGTCAACAGTATAATCATACCAACCCTTGAAAATCCCTTAAAACACTCGTAAATCTCCAGAATGTGCCCCCTTCAAAACTCAAAAGCCAAAAAAGGGATCTTACCTGTGTTTATTTTTAAAATTTTATTTATTTATTTTGATTTTTTGCTATTCTGTGCAGCGTGGAGGATCTTAGTTCCCCAAGCAGGGCTCAAACCCGCACCCCCTACACCGAGAGCATGGAGTATTAACCACTCGACCACCAGAAAAGTCCCAGGGACTTACCTTTCTAAACTCTGTTTTCATTTGAGATCCAGCCTTCCCTGGAGTACTCAAGGCCAAGATCTGGCCTGATCTAGAACGATGATGGATTTTTCTCTTTTTGCTGAGCAGTGGAGTTCTGTTTTGTAAGTCCAATTTGCTTACAGATGTGACTTCAGTTAAAAAAAAAAAAAAAAAATCTAGAAGGCAGTAAACCAAACATCATGAGACCTCAGATTGGGTCTAGCTCCAATACAAACTAACTGTGTGACCTTGAACAAGACACTTGACCCCTCTGGATAATAATTTTCCAAACTTTAGAGCAAACTCAGTGAAAATATTTAGATAGGTAAGTAGGTGAATAAATAACTAGATTTCATCCTTTTTAAAATGTATGATTTAAAGTATCCCAAAGTAGAGGAGAATGAGATACTTTTATAGTTATGACTTTGTAACTATCTGTATTTTCCGTGAAAGCCCTGTGAACTAGAAATGCAACCCTTTCCCCCTTGATATTGTTGAAATAGATTACAGATGGCCAGAATTTATTTGTAAGTGTTGAATATTCCTATTTTAGGGTTGAAATCAGCTAATATTTTTGATGTCCTCCTTGTGAACCAAGAAAAATCCTTCCTTACTATTTTCTAGATGCCATGTGTGTTGGCGATACCGAAGGTGAATTAGAGGCAAGTCTTAGTTGACTCTTTGGTACCCAGAGAGACCAAAGATGGGGCAGGGTGGTACTATCTTACAAAACTTGAAAGCCTTACTATTTAGGACTTTGAAAATGTATACTTTTAGGGAATTACCTCTTGGAGACTGAGTTTACTCAAACAGACCATGTGGCTATTGGGCTAAATTCGTGATCTTCACACACGCTGGCCAGGTTCTCTGCACATGCCCCTGGGACCCTTTCAGGAGCTGAAAAGGGAGAAAGTAAATGAGGAAATTCCTAGCTGTCAAGACTCCAGGTTCCCCTGGGTCCCTGCTTGCAAGGATATAGCTCTACTTTTATCTGATTTATATATTAAGGGTTTCATGTCAGATTGCATTTAAATAAAGGGTCCATGGTAAGACAAAAAAGAAAGAAAAGAGACAGATGATCTTTAAAGTCTGAGGTCTCCCACATCTAAATTTTTGTGATGTTTTAGAGAAACAGACAAGGATCTGAGTTTACCAGTTCTGGGCAGATGAGTCCTAAGCAGAATACTCAGCTCTCTGCTAGTTTCCAAGATTGAGTATAGATTCCTTTTCATGATCCAACTCACCCCAGGGCCATGAAACCAATATATACAGTCAATTCATATTATTCATGATAGCTATAGACTATAAAGTCACTTCGAACATGAATTAGTGAATACTGAATCATTGCCCCTAGGGGAAAATAGGCACACACACACAAACACACACAACTCCCATAAATCATCATCTTAATTCCTAGAAGCAGATCATCCTGGTAGACTTTGTTTCCTCTATTTTATGAAAGGAAAAACAAGGTTCAGAAGTAGTAAGTGGATTGCTTGAGGCCACTCTACTAAACCGATGCCAAAGTTGGGATTAAACTCCATCCAATTGGCCTGAGAGCCAATCTTGCGCTGCCCAGCCCTGCCCCCAGACTCCCCACCTCCAGCCATCTCTGTGAGGCCTGAGACGAGAAGGTGGCCTTTTCTGACCTGACCCGGGAACCTGCTCACTGGGCAACTCAGGATTTTCCCCTGTCTGCACATGGCCATAAATGAACTTGAAAGCATGGTGAGGATTGATGTTTGGGGTTACAGATAAATTTTCACAAGTAGGAGAATTTTATAAAGATGGGATCTGCAAATAATGAAAATCAGCTATCCATGTAATGTCAGTCATTTGCATTCTAGTCAAAACTAGGTAAATTATTCATTTTAATATTCTGCTGGTCGTGTTCACAGTTGCCTTTCATGATAATCTATTAGTTGTGTGATCTGGGGGGGACCCTTTAAGCAAGTCAGAGTTTTCCCATTTTTGCTAATGAAAAAATAAAGTGGAGAATGAATGCACTGTAAAAGAAATGTAATTATATGTACCCACTCTCTCCTTCTTTGCCCCCTTAGTTTTTTCTGCTCCCCCATTCCCTGNATCAGAAGCCAACAATTAGAAAACTGTAGTCATGTTCTTGACAGGCATGGAAACAGGACAGAAGGAACTAGTTTGTGTCCCTTCATTCCTTTGGGCTCTGCAGGGACAATACCCCAAATCTATGTTCTGCTGGAGCTTAGCCTCCTTAAGTTGGAAAGAATTTCAGAAGTCATCTAAGGAAAATATGCCCATCACTGCCAGCATCTCAGCTCAGCCAAACACTTCTTAATCTCTGCTTTTACCAGGAAATTACACCTCGAGAGGAGAAGGGAACTTAAAAATACATGTGGGGGACATTTGTGGCACAGCTTGGAGAGGAAGGAAGGACTTGGGAAAGAATGCATTTGACCGGGTAGATGGGAGGAGAGAACAGAGTGACAACAGCTGCCCTGAAGTGTGAGTGAGAAGTTGCACGCTGCTCACGCCCAGCACACGAGCAAACCCGGAGCCAGAGCGGGCAGACACAGGTATGAGTCCAGCAGACAGCAAAGGGGAGAGGCAGGAACCGACCTCAGGGAAAGCCCTCGTCATAGGTACGTTGCGTACCGGGTGCTTCACAAAGCACCCTGTGGCTCAGCCCCTACAGCATTCCTAAGGTAGGTGCTGTTACACCGCTTTCACGAGGAAGGAAACTGGCCGCCAGAGGCGATGGTCCTTCTCAGAAGGGCACTCAGTTAGCAAGGAGGGAAACTGAGACGCAAGCATAAGACCTGGGGCATCTTCACCCACGCTGGCACTCAGTTGTGTCTGACTCTTGTGACCCCATGAACTGTAGCCCGCCAGGCTCCTCTGTCCGTGGAATTTCCCGGGCAAGAATACGGGAGTGGGTTGCCCTTTCCTCCCCCAGGGGATCTTTCTGACCAGGGATTGAACTGCGTCTCCTGCACTGGCAGGCAGGTTCTTTATCACTGAGCCCTCAGGGAAGCCTGGGGCATCTTCACCAGCACTGCCCTACATCAGACCTAGAGAAAGGGTCTGCTATAATCTACCTAGCTGCTCCAGGCAAAAACCTAACAGGCATGCTTCTGGAAATGCTCTGATTTCTGCTGCCTCCAGTCCCTCCAGCAAGGCAGGCCAGATCCAAGTCCTCACCTGGCCCCTCAGGTCATGTGTGCCCTGGCTCCTCCTTCCCTGCACAGACTCAGCCTAGACCGTTCTCGGCTTCTCGCTCACTCCTTTCCTGCCCCGCTGGGAGGACACCTGTGCTCTCCTCTGTCAGAAACGCCCTTTGGGGTCTTCTTGCCAGTGGCTCCTTTCTCCTACTTCAGGTCTCAGCTCAAGGGTCACCACCTCTCCAGAGAAACTTTCTGGAAGCCCACCCGATATGGCCAGCTCTGCATACTCTCTCCCCCACTGCCAGGCTTGCTTCCTATAGAACACCCATCTTGGTGTGTGTGTGAAAGTCACTCAGTCGTGTCTGACTCTTTGTGACCCCATGGGCTATACACTCCATGGAATTCTCCAGGCCAGAATACTGGAGTGGGTAGCCTTTCCCTTCTCCAGGGGATCTTCCCAACCCAGGGATCGAACCCAGGTCTCCTGCACTGCAGGCGGATTCTTCACCCGCTGAGCCACAGGGCAGCCCCACACCTGTCTTACTCTGCAGTTACTCTTTTCAGTCTATTTGTCTGTAGTGGTATTTGTTCACTGTGTCCATAACTATAAGTCCAGGAGGTCAGGGATTCAATTCTCTTACTCCTTGAGATGTTCTGGAACCTTGGACAGTGTGCTACCCTTGGAAGATTCTCAGGAGAGGGAAAGTGGAAGGGAACGTGCAAGGGGGCTCTCTGGAGGTACTCCGCAGGGTAAAGAAGAGCTTCATAGCAGAGGTGTCTAGGGAGCAGAGGACTCCGGGATGCCCTGGTTTTCTGCTCACTTTCTGTGAGCATTTGAACACTTTTCTCTTCCCTTCATTTCCATAGGTATTTATTGAACACTTTTCTTTTTATTAAAAATAAAATCCACTTCTCAGCAATTGCAAACAGATATCCTAGGCAGCAGGAAAATGGATGTTGAAGTTGAAATTTGACCTTGAGATGCAGTTATAAAGTCTGTGGTCCTAGGTTAGGGATGGGGAAGGGTAGGATTGTCAAGGACAGGAGAAACTCCAATCCATTTTAACTTGCATTAGTTACAACCACATAGATGGGCATGGAAGAAATGACTCTCTGGTCCCTGCCGCTACCTAACCAGTTCATCTTCACAGGCTGAACTTTCCCAGCCTCACAGGTGTCCAGGGCAGATGTAGAGTGTGAGAGCCCTATCTCCAAATTAACTGCTCTGTGATCAAAAGTGATTCACATGTGGCAGTAGTGAGCATGCTGGTGATCAGAGCAAGGGTCACCAGAAAACTGAGGGTCACTATACAACTAAGGTCATGGCATCCAGTCCCGTCACTTCATTTTTGCCCTTCAGATAGAAGAGGGAAAAGTGAAAGCAGTTACAGGCTTTATTTTCTTGGACTCCAAAGTCACTGTGGATGGTGATTCAGCCATGAAATTAAAAGACGCTTGCTCCTTGGAAGGAAAGCTATGGCCAGCCTAGACAGCATATTAAAAAGCACAGACATCCCTTTGCTGACAAATGTCCATCTAGTGAAAGCTATGGTTTTGCCGGTAATATATGGATGTGAGAGTTGAACCATAAAGAAGGCTGAGCACCAAAGAATTGATGCTTTTGAAGAGTGGTTTTGGAGAAGACCCTTGGGAGTCCCTTGGACTGCAAGGAGATCAAACCTGTCAATCCTGAAGGAAATCAACCCTGAATATTCATTGGAAGGACTGATGCTGGAGCTGAAGCTCCAATACTTTGGCCGCCCGATGCAAAGAACGTACTCATTGGAAAACACCCTGATGCTGGGAAAGATTGAAGGCAGAAGGAGAAGAGGGCAACAGAGGATGAGATGATTAGAGAGCATCATCGACTCAATGAACAAGAATTTAAGCAAACTCCAGGGGATGGTGGAGGACAGAGGAGCCTGGCATGCTGCAGTTTATGGGGTCACAAAGCGTCAGACACGACTTAGCAACTAAAGAACAACAATACCATACAGTGCATGTTTACAACAGGCCGGCACTGACGGAGCGCCTTTCCTGGCTTTATCGCAGGCAGTCCTCACAGGATTTCGGCACATACATGAGCGTCATGAGAGCAGGAACCTCGCCTTTTTAATCGTTGACTCACCAGCATCTAGGGTAGTGTCTGGCTTGTGGAAGATGTTTAGTGGGTGTTGGCTGAATGAATAACGGAGGTGGGCCCTGTAATTATCCACCAGCATACGAGCTCTTTTAATGTCAGGGGCTTTTTGATTGTGATTCATAATTCATGAGCACACATGTGATGCCTAAGAAATGCCTAACACAAAAGAAGTATTCAATAGATAATTGCTGAGTAATCAACTCCACATTTTGCAGATGAGGAAACTGAGGCCTAGAGAGGTAACGTAAGCTTCCTAAAGTCACACAGCCAGGAAGTGGTTAAGTGGTGACAGTTGGCTTTTTAAAAAATATTTTACTTTTTATTGGAATATAGCCAATTAACACTGTTGTAACAATTTCAACACTGTTGTACAATGTATATGTAACCTACATATACATTTTATCCTTTCTCCCCCAAACTCCCTTCCCATCTCAACTTTTAATTATTATTTTTTTAAAAAAGAAGAGTACTTCTGGTTTAGGAGTTGGGGTAAAAAAAACTGCATAGAAAATAACAGATGAGGGTGCAAGAGTGAGTTTGAGATAACCTGCAAAAAACGCTATAACTTGCTGGGCCATCTGTAAGCAATGTAATTTGTAGACCGAAGTCACCTTAGCACTGGACTCTGTAAAGATTCTGTTTCTGGGTTTTCTTACAAAGTTCCATTCAGAAGAATTTGTTTTTTTGTTTTGGGGTGTTTTTTTGAGGAGGTCTTGTTTTTCAAGGGAAGGATGGCAAGAGTGTTAACTAATCTTCCATCACAATGAGAAATGTTGTTTCGAGGACCCCAAAGAGAACCTGAACTAAACACTCCTTTCCTCATCCCCAGGAGCTAGGGCAGTTTTGGGGAAGAAAAGCAAGGTTCATGGAAACTGCACCTGTCACATTCACATTTAGGGAGACTCCTTTCCATTAATCAAGCTGTCAACACCTAAGGTGTCAGAAAACCATCTAGATGTGTTTGAGTCAATCAGCTAAATGGAGCAGGGCAGCCCCATCAGCCGCTTTTCTTGAGGTTAGCTGGCTGGCTATGCTCAGGGCAACCAGAGAAAAGGAGAGGCTCTCTTCCTGCTGCTGTTGCCCTGAACAGGAGGGAAGCAAAACAAACCGACCAGGCTTGCTGCTGGGGGCGATGTTGAAGCCAACAGCACCGCCGCCTGCCGCCGCAGATTGCCTGGGTTAGCTGTGTCTATTTTTGTCCAGTTAAGCCCTGGCGCCTGGGCGGTCAGTGGCTCAAGGTATAACACATCAACCGAGGAGAAAATAAAAGCCAAAACCCTCTGTATAGTTTATTCATCACAACCCCAAGACTGACTCCCTGCCTGTCTGTATTCAGGCTGAGCTCATTTAACTGCTTCCGCTGTGTCTGTTTAAAGAGAAAACAGAAGAGTCCGCTCAGGGGAGTAAGATAAACCAAAACACAAAACTGCAACAACTGTTCTTTCATTTTTTCCTCGCATGGCTTTGTTTTCTCCACTGGCGGGATGAAAGCGACTGCATCCTAGTGATTAATGATTATTATTATTATTATTTCAAGTTTAATGTTTCCTGAAAAGAAAATATGCTCTGGGTTATTTTCTCAAAGTTCTCTAGACCAGGAAAGCAAAGCCCCAGTTACAGATTCTGAGTAGGTTATCTTCAGCCTCTAAACACAACAGAACGCGGTACATGTTGTTATTTTATAGATGAAGATCAGAGAGGTAGAGTGATTTGCCCAAGGTCAAACAGCTAGAAGGGGTCAGGGCTGAGACAAAGCTCAGGGTGGCTGAGAAGAAGCCTGTAAATTTCCTGAGTTTCACATAGGAGATCATGGTCAGTAGGGCAAAGATCTGCAGAGGCATATAGCCCAGACACTGTGCGAGCCAGGACAGACGTGGTGAGCAGGGAAGTTACCCTAGCCTTAGGAAAGGACTTGGGCTGACAGGGGAGGTGGGAGCTGCATTGCTACAGATGAGTGAGTTCAGGTTTATGTCCCATCTCCCCAATGAGATTTTCTGCTCCTTGAAGACAAGTACTTCAAAAGAGTCTACAATTAGGTCTGCAGAAAATTTTCCTTTGTAGTGCACCCAGCAGAGCCAAGTACAAAGATACCTTTGGAAGTTTCCAGGGATGCTATTGACAATGCTGGCAGTGAAGGCTGGTGTCTGCCAGGGTGACGACAGGAATGAGAGCCTGCTGCCCGCCAAGTGCAGAGACTGGAGCTTCCAGACCAGCCGTATTTGGAAAGAGAC
>SJYQ01091862.1:362389-445828 GCA_006410935.1 Redunca redunca | reverse complement strand
CTACCCCCCGCCCGCCCCCACCAGCACTCTTCAGGCAGAACAGGTTTAGTTATCTGGGACATTTGGGTTCCCTGGAGGTGGATTTGGAGAAATCAGAGGACATGTAAAGAAATGTATTTAACGTCTGGGCCGTGGTGGTGACTGGGAGGTTCTCTCCTTGTCAGGTTTCATATGTAGAATGAAACACCAGCTTCCTGCCTCAGAACTGACACTTTCAAGAGGATGCCCACAGAGAGGCAGCACCTCGTGGCGTGGAGAAAGGGACCGCTACCACTGCCTGCCTCTGCCCACTCTGGCCTCCTCCTTCTTGGTGATTCCAAGCAAGGTCTCCGAGTGTCATCTTCCTCTTCAAACATCACCCTTGCTTTAAAACAAAGAAATCTGCCCAGCACCTCAGTCTCTTCCAGAAAGAGACTGAACTTCATCTGGGTCCCATTTGAGGAGAGCAGGCATATAAAAGTCTGACATCAATGGTGCAGAGAAAATGGAGAGCTCACCTGGGGAGACTTACAAGTGTTTCGCATTCAAAGCACATGTCTCTAATGCTAATCAGATAACCGTAGCGTTTAGTTCTTACATCTGGCACAAAACTCTTGCTTTTATGTTTCCTTGCTTTTATTTGTTCCCAGAAGGTAATAAAATTCACAATTGTATCTCATAATCAATATAGCATCTCTCCAGGCGTTTCTGCACATGACGAGCACCTAGACTCAGGCCTGCCTCTGGTGAAGGAAACACATGCTCCTGCGTGCTTGTCCTTGTTGAGATCCCCAGTGCTGAGACCTCACCAGTGGGTGACTGAGAAGGCCGGTCTTGTCTCCCTCGGTGCAACAGTGAGAGCGGAGATGGAGGGAGGGAGGTGAGGGAGGTGGGGAGCTCACCGTGGGGAAGGCAGATGCATCGCAGGACATTCTCTTCCTTTAATAGCTTTTCAAAATATTTTTTTCATATTTGCTTATTTTTTTGGCTGCGCCAGGTCTTAGTTGCAGCATGCAGGATCCTTAGTTTCAGCATTTGAATCTTTAGTTGCAGCGTGTGAGATCTGGTTCCCTGATCAGGGATGGAACCTGGCCCCCTGCATTGGGAGAGTGGAGTCTTAGCCACTGGAACACCAGGGAAGTCCCCGGGACACTCTAGTTGGGATGGCTGAGCTGGTTACCTTGAAGCCAGAACCGCCAAGTCAGAATCAAGTGAAGGTTTGCCCTCAAAAAGACAATGAACTGTTAGGTGGCCGGGCTGGTGAGTGACGGGGAAGCATCGGCCTGTGCTCAGACTTGCTGTGTCTTATCAGTTCGCCACACTGCTCTGTCACAGTGCTCTTGGGACAACGCTTGTTTGGGGTCACCAACAAGGGACCCACAGGGACCACGCTCCAACAGGTAGAACGCATCGTCTTTTCCTGACCTAACTTAGCATCAGTCAAGAGGCAATGCAAGTCCCAGCCAGATATTTGGGGGCTGTCTAGAATGGGCAAAATGTCAATAATTCAGTATTTCATAGCTGTATTAAGTTCACGTTCAAGAGTCAAAAGAGAACCACCCTATCAGTGCTGGCTGCTTAGCTATTATGGTCTCAAACGTCATCTTCCTGCTTCAGGTTTATTTCAAGGGACTTTCCTTGTTAGAGTGAGTGTATTTTCATCCCTAATTAATCTGTTACTTATCTCCTGAATGTTGGGAGAATGAGCTTATGTCTTACTTTTGTTCTTACCATATTATCTTTAATAGATATTTAGCATTTTAAGATTTTTTTCCCCTTTCACAACACTCTGAATGAAGGAAATCACCATTTCTCTTCCTGTGAGAGCGATCCCTCTGGGCTCAGTTGTTCTGAGACCACAAGGTGAGGAGCCTGGAGTAGGGTAGGGCAAGCGTGATGCCCACTGCTCACCGACTCAGGAGCGGGTCCGCCACCCGCTCTGGGGGGACGGGTAGGTATAGGCTCGGCACCTGGGGAGAGCTGCCTGCTTGAATAGTGTGCTGGCCCCTCCACCGTCCTCACCCTGGTCCTGGCTCTGGGCCCAGTTTATCCCCAGGCTTGTTTGGGGCTCATCACTGATACCTAGCTTTTAGAGCCTTCTCCGCTAGAGATGTATTAAGGGACATGTGCTTTGCGGCGTGTGAATGATGGAGAGCAGACGTGCCTTACGGGACAGAGGTCCCTCTTTGCTGATCTCCAGGTGGCTCAGCTCCTGACAACACAGATTGGATGCTATTTCTTCCACATCCATCCTAGTTTGTGTGACATCTCTGCCATCATTCCATTTGGACCAAAAGATTTGAAATGAGTACCACTAGGTGACCATAAGTCTCAAAAGGTTGACTGAGTTGAACTGAGTGATTTTACAGTTTTTCAGCATTTGCTTTATTTATAGATAATCAAGTTTCCTTGGTTCACCTGACTTTATACCTTCTGTTCAGCTTGAAAAATGAAGTGAGTTAGTTTGGAGCATTATGCATGCAGCAGCCTCCTAACATTCTCTCATATGTCTTATTGGCCAGCTGCTGGTACATGAAACTATGCCCCAGGCTTCTGGGAAGTGCATGTAAATATCTGCCTCTCTCTTATCTCTCACTGTAGTAATTTATCAAGGAAACTTATTTCCAACAGTCTAGGTATTAAACACTTCCTTATATAAACCCACATTGGATGTCTCTGATCAAATTATAGTTCTCAAAGTATTCCATCACTGAGTCTAGTGAAATTGTTCCTAATATTTTCCCATACCAGGGACTTTGAAAATATTGGTTGTGCTTACAAAGTATTTTCCCAAATGCTTTATCAAATTAAGATTTGCACAAACACTCTCTTTTTATCAGTAGGAAGTCTTTGCCCACTTGGAGAAAAACCAAGTTAATGAATTTCCACCCCTACTCCCACCCCCACCCCTGCTTTTTTTCATCCGCTTGTATTTCTCTCCTTTCAAGCTGCCTTCCTCGAGTTTGCTATTGTCATGAGGGACAACTGTTGGTCTCATAAATCAGAATTGTTAATATTTTTGTCTCTGTTGGTCTTTTAAAATTGAGTTTGAGGGTTTCTTTTTTTCTCTCTCTCTCTTAAAACTTTACCTTTTTATCTTTTCTAAGGATACTATGTTATGAGACAAAAGTTATCTTCTCCAGGTTTTCAACTCCAAACTAAGTACAAGGCAAGCCTTATACTTTCTGCAGCAACAGCAACAGGATTCTGAGGTTTAAAGATGCAAGTCACCTCTCGTTGCTCAGCCTAACATTTGCAAGGGTCTTTTAACAAATACTTTTCAAGTGCCAATTGTGGGCCAAACACTGATTTTTAAAAAGACGAGCTTTTTTAGTCTCTGCTTTCATGAAGTTGCTTTCTTTAATACAGAGGTCACTAAACGTTTACTGTAATGGGCCAGAGAGTAAATGTTTTAGACTTAGAAAGCCATATGGTCTTTCTTTTTCTTTTGTTGCTTTACGATGTTGTGTGAATTTCAGGTGTACAGCAAAGTGATTCATTTATACATATAAATGTATCTATTCTTTTTCCGACTCTTTTCCCGTGTAGGTTATTGCAGGTTATTGAGAGGGGCTTCCTGTGCTACAGAGCAGGTCCCTGTTGGCCATTTTATGTATAGTCGTATGTGCATGTATCAATCTCCCAATTTATCGCTCCCCACATTTCTTTTTTGATAACCATAAGTTTGTTCCCTAAGCCTGTGAATCTGTTTCTGTTTTGTAGATAAGTTCATTTGCTGTGCCGTATGGTTTTTGGCACAGCAACTCCACTCTGCCCTCTGCCATGTGTGGTGAAAGCTGCCCGGGACAGTGTGTGAAGTGAGCATAAGTGACTGTGTCCCAATATAATTTTATTTACAGAAACGGGCAGTGGATTGGATACAACAGTTTGCCTATCACTGGCCAAATGAAAGAGAGATGTGAAAACAAGTAAGAACCAACTCTGATAATGCCCATAGGTGGTCATTGCCCTAGAAGAAACAGGGCCCTGAGACAGAAGTGATGGGAGCCTCCTTTGGACGCAGTAGTCTTCAAGGGAAGGCAGCTCGGCAGAGGTGTCTCCTAGGCCGAGTCCTGAGAGAGGTGAGGGGTCATCGATGTGACGTGGGGGTGTCAGGCAGTGAGAGCTGCAGTTCAGAGGAGGAAAGGTGCTTGATGAGTCTGAGGACCTGAAAGGCCACTGGGGCACCTCTCATCCCTCCCAGCGCGCTTCATGCCCGAAGTGGGGTGTTCCTATGAAACGCAGAGGGTGTCTGTTGGCATACTGTAGCATCTGGCCTTGAAAGCAGTGGCTCAGGCTGCCCTGGGGCTTCCCTGGGACTCCCAGTGTGTGGCTAACAGGCCTCTCCTCTAGCCACCCAGGGGAGATGGGGGCAGAGGGACTCGCTTTTTCTTTTTCTTTTTTTCCTTCTACTTCTTAAGAGAGGACCTTTCACCAGTACATGGAAAACAGAAGGTTTGCTTGGAATGTGTCAGGCTAAGCAAAAACACATGGTCTGGATTTATTCTCCGAAAACAGAGCAAGAGAAAGGCGGGAAATGGAGCAGCCTCCCATAAATCATCATTTGTCCAAGGAACAGGTTTCTGACAGATTTGCAGGGAACCAATGTACGTGTGTGTGTGTGTGTGTGTGCGCGCGCGCGCGTGCGTGCACTGTTTGATTTCCAAGGCAGAATTTCATCATCTGGTCCTATCTGAAGAGCAGAATGCATGTACTTCCTGCATCCGGAAGCTGTCTCCATCATAACTAGCCCCAGAAGAGATGCCCTGAACCCTGAAGGGTACTGAAATTCCCCATGGGTACCGTAACTGGCCAGAGGCCCCTGGTCGGGGCAGAAGTTGAGCAGGTGGACAGCTAGAGATTGTAGAGCATCGGAATCCACAGGTCTACCCAGTAAAACGGCCGTGAGAGCGCAGTCCTGGGCCCTGGAGGTCTCAGCACACTCACTGGCTATTACGGCCTCACCACACTTCCCCGACCCCATCCCCACCCAGAGCCGCCTTCTCCCCCTCCCTCTGGCATACAAGCGCAGATACAGATGAAGCATCGTTGCTATCTGTTGATTTTGTCACTCAGTCATGTCCGACTCTGTGACCCTGTGGACGGTAGCCCGCCAGGCTCCTCTGTCCATGGGATTTTCCAGGCAAGAATACTGGAGTGGGTTACCGGTATTCCCCCTCCAGAGGATCTTCCTGACCCAGGGATTGAACCCGAAGCTTCTGCATTGGCAGGCAGATTCTTTACCACCTGGGAAGCCTTGTATACACATATGGACGCCTACCTTAAATAGTACCGTATGGCTCTTAAGATACAGGCACTTTCCCAACATAGTACAAAATACCCGTATAGTTAGGCCTTTGACATTTTTTTTTTCCCAAGAATCATCTTGCATTTTTCTCCAACATCCCTGAACTTGCTATCCGTTCTACTAGCCCATCCTGCCTCCTCTGCTATAAACATTTGTCCACACTGTTCTCTGCATGAAAACTCTGTTCCCTAATTACCTTTGTTTTCAGCTCAAATACACAGCCTCCTAAGTAAGTCCACTTTCTCTTCTCTAAATCCCTAAACACCCTTTGTTTCTCTTTTAAAGCACTTGTTACTATTTTAGTTAAGTATTTCCTTGTATTACTTGATTAATCTTTGGTTAATCTTGGTTTTCATTCTCCACCCCCACCTTCATCTGTTCTGGGGCAAGAAACAGGGCTGGGCCTATGTTTTTGTATTGATTCTATTTTTGTTTTGTTCTGTTTGTTTATCTTTGCACGACAGTGGTGTCTAGTACATGTTGAAACTAAATACAGTAACTTTATAATGAATGAGTGACTTTGGGGGTGGGGAGCTAATTTCTCTTGCCGTGGAAACCTGAGTAATTACAATAATTAGCCTGTTACCTGCAGGTTTCCCTTCTGCCAGGGCTTTTATCCAATCAAAGATGCATTGGTCCCTAACTGGGTATTTTAAACAGTGAAAGGGGGTGGGGCGGGGAGTGATGACAATTCTTTTTGGAATGAGGAGTTTTTGGAGGAAAGAAGATATGATAAGATTATCCACCGACTCCTCATGGTACAGGTGAGAAACTAAAGGTTTTCAAGGTCAAAGGTTCATCAGATTAACATACATCTTTACAGCCCAAATGGTTCATTCTTAGGACGGATTCTTACCATAATCTGCATTGCCTGCCCCATCTCAGTGCGACATCTTTCCTGAGTGCAGTGCCCTTAAAAAAAAAAAAAAGGCAAGGAAACTAAACTAACCTCAGGAAACTTAACTGAGCTCCAGGACCTCTTCCCCTTCCCTCTTGGGCTCTTCCTCTCCAATCTCATTGTTCACCCCAACCAGCTCCAGTGCCCCTTTCCACTCCATGCGTGCCCAGCATCTTCTAGAGGGTGGGGTCCCTTTGCCCACCTTTCTTGACCTAATATCATCCTAGAAGCTTACCTGTCCTATGTCCATGATACATTGATTTGTAATTTTGTTGACTCCACTGTCAAACCATGGAGTGGCATTCACAGGCATTCACAGTGGAATTCACTGCATTCCATGCAGTTCAGCTCAGTGAACACCCACATTCAAACCAAAACCTCCCAGGACTGCTTAGAGGTGGGAACCTGGGATGCTGTTACAAACCAGTTTAGGAGCTTTTTACCCAGCTTGTGTTAGTTCATCCTTGTCCTCAGCAGGAAAAAAGTGCTAGATGTCACCTCAAAAAGAGAAATTTCCCTCAGCCCTGTATATGTTAAAGGCTGCCTCTGC
The DNA here is from genome assembly GCA_006410935.1 of Redunca redunca. Taxonomy (NCBI): domain Eukaryota; kingdom Metazoa; phylum Chordata; class Mammalia; order Artiodactyla; family Bovidae; genus Redunca; species Redunca redunca. The sequence continues at coordinate 439,093 of SJYQ01091862.1, read as the reverse complement.
TCATCAAAACTACATTGCTTGATATCTCCATCACTTTCCATCTGTGCATGGACTGAAAGTTAACTCTCGAGTGGGACTGATTCTGTCCTTGCCACCACGTGGGCAGCATGGAGTTCCCTGGGCTCTCTCCTTGGCTCAGCCATGCCGTGTGGAACTAACTCCCCAGGTACAGCCTGCAACTGTGGAGCATGTCCCAGGATCCTGAGCCTGGATTTCCCACTTGTAAAATGATGCCAACTCAACACTCACCTTGTGTGTGCTTCTAAGCATATACATGTTCTCTCATTTAATTGAGGGGAGGAGGGCACGAGTTAGACTCATTGTCCAGTACCCGGAAAGCATGGCTAAAATGAGTCAGATGTCAGACACTGGAGAGTGGAGAGGAGCATGGTGAACTGGAGGGCAGATACCCAGTGAGGGGGCGTCAGCATCTGGGGACAAACAACGAGGCTGTCTTTCCAACACCAATCCTGCCCTTCCCCGCGCTGGGTAACAGCTGGCACAGAGGGTGGGACCCCCACCCCCGCCCCAGCCACACACTGTGACCTTGACTGGTAGAAACTAATCGGGANAACTCAACACTCACCTTGTGTGTGCTTCTAAGCATATACATGTTCTCTCATTTAATTGAGGGGAGGAGGGCACGAGTTAGACTCATTGTCCAGTACCCGGAAAGCATGGCTAAAATGAGTCAGATGTCAGACACTGGAGAGTGGAGGGGAGCATGGTGAACTGGAGGGCAGATACCAAGTGAGGGGGCGTCAGCATCTGGGGACAAACGAGGCTGTCTTTCCAACACCAATCCTGCCCTTCCCCGCGCTGGGTAACAGCTGGCACCGAGGGTGGGACCCCCACCCCCGCCCCAGCCACACACTGTGACCTTGACTGGTAGAAACTAATCGGGAGAATCCTATACAACTTACTGTTTCAGTATTTCAACTGTTTCGGGTCATCCAGGTTTACGCCGTCCAGGTTTACGCCAGGTTTACGCCGTCCGGGTTTACGCCAGCCCACAGATGGTACTCCCAAAGCCACAGGAGTTGGTTCAGAGTGGCCCAGTCAGTCGAAAGCTCGGGGGTCTTTGCTGGAAAATCTGAGACACACGAAGGCTGGTTCCCTCTCAGTTCTACCGAATGCAATAATGTCTAGAACCATAACCACCATTTTGCCCCCAGAAGGAAAGCCAGCCTTAAGAGGAAGCTAATATCTTAGAAAAAAGAATGGAGAAGCAGAAAGAAAGAGGGTCATTGATGACTCTAGTAAACTCTAAAGCTAACCAACCTTGCCTTCTAATCTCCCTCTGGCTTTTCAGGTATTTGGCTTGGGTTTTCCTTTACTTCTATTATAACAAGATTCTTACTGAATTCAGCTCTAGCCAGTATTTACCAGGTGAGAATGCAGGCCCACACTTTTCAGATTTTCCTTTTTTTCCCTAAGAAAATCTGGATATTTGGTGTTTTATTATTTTGTTATACTTTATTATACCATTTTATTATTAAAGTACCATTTGGGCCAAATAAAACATCTCTTTGAGCTCCTAGTTCCTATCTCCTGGTGCCCTAAGGCTCTGACTTTATTAATATTTTCTGGTTCTATGACTACCGCAAATCCTTGTGAGATGCTTGGGTATTTTCCTTCCAACAGTTATAACCTGGCTTTGTATCATCGACTCTCTCTTAAAATCTTAGCATTATCTGGGATGCTGAGGAAGCAGCCACCACTTCCTGACATTGGGCTAGTAACTGTCTCAAGAACTTTGAAGGCTTGCAAGGTTCAGGCAGGATGGCAAATCAGAAAAAAAAAAAATATATATATATATATATAAAGGTAACATACCTACCTTCTCATTGCTGTCCTCTTCATCACCACCTCCAGCGGACCAGAGAGAAATCACCTCCTCCCAAATCCCCAAGATTAGTGGCCTTTTGGCAGCAGAGACCAGTTTCATGGGAGACAATTTTTCCACCAGCCAGGGTCGGGGTATGGTTCCAGGATGATTCAAGTGCATTGCATTTGTTGTACACTTTATTTCTATTATTATTATTACATCAGCTCCACCGCAAATAATCAGGCATCGGATCCTGCAGGTTCGGATCCCTCCCTAAAATGACCGCTGCATCTCCTGGCTCTGTCCTGGGCTCTGTTTCTTCCATTGAGTCATAAACCACTAAAATGGAGAGGTTCTTTACTGATCCTTTGCTCAAGACTCCTCATTTTACAGATGGTCCCAGATAGGGGAGAGAGTTCCTAATTTAGTAAAGGTGCCAAGCTTAAAATCCACAGCTTCTCATACTCACTCAGTTTTATGTTATTTACATTGCACTGGGTGGTGATTCCTTATTTTCTCTCAAACCAAATCATCCAAGCCTAGGAAGATATCTTTAACCGGGACTGGTTTAAGTTTGGACTCATGTGACACACAGTCATGGATTGTTCTGGAGTCAAATAGTCCTGAGTTTGAATCCAAGATCTAGCCTTTAAACCTACATCATTTGGGGCAATTTATTTAAGCTCCCTGGGCCTGAATTTCCCCATATGTAAGGAAGAATGAAGTTGTACCTCCCTTGGTTGTTACGACATTTAAAGAAACCAGTCATGTAAAGCATTCCACACAGTATCCAGCAAATAAGTGGGCTTTTGAACAATGTGTGTTTGTCTGTCTGTGCCGAGTCCTAGCTGTGCCAGGCAGGGCCTTTGGGCGCAGCACGTGGGCTCCTAGCTGCAGCGCGTGGGTCTAGTTCCCTGAACCAGGGATTGGACCCGGGTCCCTGCACTAGGAGCATGGAGTCTTAGCGACTGGCCCCCCAGGGGCGTCCCAATAAGTGGACATTGAACAGCTTCCCTGGTGTCTCAGACGGTAAAGAACCCGCCTGCCATGCTGGAGACATAGGTTCGATCCCCGGGTCGGGAAGATCCCCTGGAGGAGGGAATGGCTCACGACTCCAGCATTTTTCCCTGGAGGAGTCCATAAACAGAGGAGCCTGGGGGGCTAGACTCCATGGAGTCATAACGAATCAGACACGACCAAGCGACTAACACTTTCCCTCCTTTTTGTTTTTGTAAAGCTTAAAATTCTAGAGAGGAAGCATTGCTCCTTATGTCTCACCTGCTGGATTTTATTTATGCGTCTGCAAACCAGAGACTCAGTGAGCACTACACGTGCCCCGTGCTTGCAGGGGACCGCAGGCATGGTGGTGAATAAGTAAGACATGGCCCCTGCTCTCCTGGAGTGTCTAATCCAGCAGGGAAGACACTTTCTTTTTACTGAAGTGTAGCGATTTACAATGTTGTGTTAGTTGCGGGTGTACAGCACAGTGATTCAGTTGTGTGTCTGTGTTTGTGTTTGTGTGTGTTTTCTTTTTCAGATTCTTTTCCCTTATAGGTTATGACAAAATACTGAATAGAGTTCCCTGTCCTATACCAACCTTGCTGGTTATTTATTTTATCTATAGTATCGTGTGTATGCTAACCCCAACCTCCTAGTTTATCCCTCACCCCTTTCCCCTTTTGGAGAAGGAAATGGCAGCCCTCTCCAATATTCTTGCCTGGAGAATCCCATGGACAGAGGGGCCTGGTGGGCTATGGTCCAAAAATGAATTGGACAGGACTGAGTGCCACCATCACCCTTCCCCTTTGATAAGTTTGTTTGCTATGACTGTGGGTCCATTTCTGTTTTGTGAAGAAGTTTATCTGAATCTTTTTTTTTTTCCAGATCCCACACATAAGCGATATCATAGGATATTTCTCTGGGAAGACACTCATTTAAAGAAGAGTGTAGAGAACGTGCAGCGGGGTCCCTGAGTCTCTCTAGAGCCACAGGCCCTGTGAGGGAACAGTATTCAGTGTGGCCAGAGGGAAGGGTCTGGGAGCTGTCTGCCTGGGACTGAGTCCTGGCTCTGCCTTCTGCCTGAGTGTCCCCGTGGCCAAGTGCCGTCACCTCTGTGCCTTGGCTCCCTTATCCCTAGAATCAGAGTGAGACTAGTTCCCACCTTATCGGACTGTTGTGACGGCTCGAGCGTCTGTCATGTGCCAGGCACAGACAGAGCCCTCGATAAATGTGCCCTGCTGTTAGTACCTGGAAGGACGGGCTTCTCACTAAGGCCAGACATCTTCATTTTTGCTGAGAGGCCACAGCCGGGCTCCTTCATGTCTGAGCTGAATGGAGGAGAAGCAGCTCCCGTGCAGCTCCCAGGTCCAGGGCAGCGGAGGCCTGGGGACTGCAGGAGAACTGAGCAGCCCTGTCCTCTAGACTCCAGCTCCCTCTGCCCACATCATTAGGACAGGTTCCTGGCTCCCACATCTCAGGTTCCTTCCAGAGAGACCATCTACTCTGTACAGCCAAGGGTGGGGCTCCTGCTTTACACTGTTAAAGCAAACGTAATTGTTTACTTCCTTTTCCACTTACTTACACTTTATCCCACACAGTTGCAAGCAATGTAGAATAGTGACCTGTCCAGGGTGGTTTTCACCTGTGGGGGTACTTTCTTACATGGGTTTGGCCTCCAGTCATATTAACTAACACAGAGCCTTTCATGTGTCAGAGCTGGGAAGCTATTCTTTTTTTTTCTTAATTGGAGGCGAATCACTTTACAATGCTATTGGTAAGACAGACTGTGGCTTCTCCAAGATGTAGTCAATTCCTTCATTTATGGATGGGTAAACTGAGGTCTGGGCTTCCCAGATGACTCAGTGGTCAAGAATCTACCTGCCAGTGCGGAAGATGCGAGAGATTCGGGTTCAGTCCCTGGGTTGAGAAGATCCCCTGGAGGAGGAAATGGCAACCCACTCCAGTACTCTTGCCTGGGAAACCCCATAAACAGAGGAACCTGGCAGGCTACAGTCCATGGGGTCGCAGAGTTGGACACAACTTAGCAACTATGCGCACACGCGGGCTGAAGTGCGGGGTCCGACATAACCCGTGTGAGGTCATAGGCTAGCTGATGCAAGAGGCAGATTAGAACTCAGGCCTCCAGATCCCCAGACAAGAGCTATTTCAACTCTGCCATCTGGCTGGTGAGGCTTGGTGCCCACGTGCGTGGTGGCGCTGCCTCCAGAGTGTGTGCTGTCCCAGAGCACATCCCCGGCCCTGCTGCTCTGCTGGTGTGGAAGCAAGCCAGATGCTCACGGGCTGGTTTCTGTTGCTTCTTGAGCAAATTAAGAGCAGATTCAGCAGGAGTCACATACCCAAACCTGACATCTTAGCCACACCTGGAGACATTCCCACAGGATTTATTGGCAGGGATAAAGGGGCAGGAAAGAAGCTTCCATCACAGGTCATGAAACAAAATCTAAACAGACTCATCATTAGCGGTTTCTTCCTTGCTGGTGTCCTTCCTTGCTTCGGTCTGGTCTCTTCTCCCTCCTTCACCCTGACACCATCCGACTCCTACCCTGTGCCCTTTAGCAGGGGCCCAAAGCTTGGTGTCCTTTCTGGACCCCACAAAGGTTGGGGGGTCGGTCCACTGGTGATTTTCCCCAAGCTTGTCCCTTCCATGCCCCAGCTTATGCCCCACGGTCAGTCTACTGGTACAGTCAGGCCACAGGTTCTGAGCTCATGTTCAAATGCATCTCTCAGGGCCTAGAACAGCTTGACACCCAGAAGGGGCTGAATAAACTCCTTCACCCCGAACTAGTAAACACACTTGAGGCTGGTGGGGTGGGGGGTGGGGGGAATGTGTGTGGAGGAAGCAGTTCAGTCCTGACTGTTAGTATTCATGACTTAGAGAAAGCCGCCACCCAGACTCCCTCTGGAGGAAGTCTCCAGGGAGCAGTGCTGTCTAACCTGCAAAAACAGAAAAATAATTTTCTTTTCAGAAATGCCACACTGCCCAATTGATTTGCTAATGGGTTCTGGCAGCCTTTGTATTAGTCTGAGAAGTTGTTCAGACCACCACTGACAATGTCAAACTTATAAATTGCTCTTGTTAAAACCTGCACATCAGAAGTAAATAGGAAACACCTGGTGAGCTGGGCCCACCGTGGGGGAGGCCAGGAGAGCCGCTGGTGTCTGGAGGAGCGTGGCTGGAGAACAGGGTTCCCTCAAGAACTCCTAGAGACATTCTGAAGTCCCTGGAGACAGAGATGGGGGTGGGGGCAGGGACCGGGAGGGCCTCAGGACATCTGGCAAATGCATGTCATTCTTTTTTAAGTTATTGTCATTAGAAATCCAGAATATTTGATTTGCTTGGAAATCAGAAGACCTAGCCACAGTGGTCCACATTCTTCTATGTTAATGTTTAGAAGAGCTGCCCCGTAAACAAGCCCCGACTCTCCATTTTACCAAATAATGGCTTTCTCTGTGACTACTTTGCTCTTCTGTCCGACCTACCTGAGCCCTGCTAATGAGTGGGTTTTGAACTCCTTGAGTTCTTAGACTTAGGAGACAGAGGACCTTGGCTCCAAATGACCTTGCAAAGGTCATGTCCTATTTGCAAACCTTGCTTCTTTTCATCTGCAGAATGGAGCTGACATACCCTGGTTGTTGTCGTTGCTTAGTTGCTCAGCCATGTCCAACTCTTTGTGACCCCATAGACTGGAGCCCGCCAGGCTCCTCTGTCCATGGGATTCTCCAGGCAAGAATACTGGAGTGCATTGCCATTCCCTTCTCCAGGGGATCCTCTCAACCCAGGAATCAAACCCAAGTCTCTTGCTTTGGCAGGAGGAACAGCAGCACGCCAGGCCTCCCTGTCCATCACAACTTCCAGAGTCCACCCAAACCCATATCCATTGAGTCCGTGATGCCATCCAGCCATCTCATCCTCTGTCGTCCCCTTCTCCTCCTGCCTTCAATCTTTCCCAGCATCAGGGTCTTTTCAAATGAGTCAGTTCTTCACATTAGGTGGCCAAAGTATTGGAGTTTCAGCTTCAACATCAGTCCTTCCAATGAACACCCAGGACTGATCTCCTTTAGGATGGACTGGTTGGATCTCCTTGCAGTCTAAGGGACTCGCAAGAGTCTTCTCCAATAGCCAACATTTATGGAGAGCCTTACGTGCCAGATTCGGGTCTCTTACTTCATGTCCATTATCTGTCCTGCTTTCAGTCCAGCAAAGTAACGGGGCTTTCCTTCCTGGTTATGGGTGAGCAGTTAGAGTCCGGGAGTCAAATATTCTGCCCAAGGTGAACTCCATTGGAGAAGCAGTGGCCAAAGTCTTCTCCCACCCTCCCCAAATCCCTCCTTCCTTTGTTTGCTCAAGGAGAATCAAACCATTTTCAGTGAATTGTTGGACTCTGGAGTGACACCTGTTTCCCTGGAGCGGAAATGACACCTTTGAAGTCAAAGTTTCTCAGCTCCCAGCTCCACAGGAAAAACCTATTTGGGGCCTGTTATGGCTACATTGTAGAAACCGTCAACTTGGGTGCTTAAAGAGAGCATTTCTTTGGTTCTCAGCTGGCAGCAGCAGGGAAAATATTTTTGAAGGGCAAATAAATATTTATGCAGGATGGCTCTTTGTGCACAGTGGGTGTTTGATTCTGTTGCCCCAATTCCCCAAGCTGAGAGCCAATTAGGGGGCCCAGAAGAGAGTGTGGGAGTGAACGAACACGCAGTGCCTACATCCCTTGTGTGGGGTGATGCTGAGCAGCTACTCTGGGCAGGCACTGGGCCTGAAGTCAGTGATAACAGGTTATACTCATGTATGTGGAGACCTGCTTAGAGGTTTGCACTAAGTGTCCCATTTAACTACCGCAACTCTTCATTTTACAGATGGAAACAGGCTGAGTTTGTTTCTGATTCTGACCTGGCGTGCTTAGACACGGGCCAAGAAAAAAGATAACATTCTCACTTCTTTTCCCCCCTTTTCCACACTAAACTGTAGACTCCTTGAGGCGTAGCTGGGAAAATAATAGTTGCTGAGATGCCATCGGGCCCTTCCTAGGGGCCAGCCCCTCTGCTAAGCTCTTGCCGTTTCTTGGAATCCTCACCATGACCCTCATGACCTGGCTATAAACTGTCCCTCAGAAATGCAGGCTGCATGCATGAATGGAAGCTGTGCCAGTCTGCTCACAGCCACGGCAGTGGGAAGAGAAGCATCCTTTTGGGTTGTGCCTAAATCTCCATGCAGATGTCAGAGCAAAGAAATCCTCCAACTGAATCAGGTTCTTAGGAAGGAAATAGTGATTTCTGTGGGATCTGCCCCCCCATTCACTTTGCTCCATCTCACCTTTTTCTTTTAATTTTTAAAATGTGTTTATTTGGGGCTGGGCGGGGTCTTTCTCGCTGCTTGAGGCTTTCTCTGGTTGTGGCGAGCGGGGGCTACTCTCCAGCTGGGGGCCGTGGGCTTCTCATCGCAGTGTTTCCCTTGCTGCAGAGCACCGGCCCTGGAGCACACAGGCTCAACAGCTGGTGGTGGTGCATGGAAAAAATAAAAAACACCAATGATCGTGTGTGTGTGTGGTTAGTCGCTCAGTCGTGTCTGACTCTTTGTGACACAATGGACTGACTGTAGCCTGCCAGGCTCCTCTGTCCATGGAATTCTCCAGGCAAGAATACTGGAGTGGATTGCCATTTCCTTCTCCAGGGATATTCCTTGAACCAGGGATCGAACCCAAATTTCCTGCTTGGCAGGCAGATTCTTTACCACTGCGCCACATGGGAAGCCCTTACTCTAAGTTATCTATAGAATAAACCTCTAGGACTGGAATGTCTAGGCAAAGAGTGTGAGCATTTTCTCTTTGGGTAGGTATTGCCAGGGGGTCCTAGTGAGGGTGTTTGAATTTCTGGTTTAAGAAGGACGTTGGTGTGTCTGCAGAGTATTCATTTCCTTATGCTTACAGCTGCTCCGGGTCTTTGTTGCTGCCCACAGGGCAGGCTTTCTCTAGTTACAGTGAGCGGGGGCTGCTCTTCCCGCGGCGCGTGGGTTTCTCATCGCGGCGACTGCTCCTGCTGTGGGGCGCGTGCTCTGGGACTCAGTAGCCGTGGCGCTGAGTAGTTCCCCCACGCTGGCCTGTGGCATGTGGGATCTTCCCGGACCAGGGACCAAGCAAGTGGCCCCTGCATGGGCAGGTGGATTCTTACCACTGCCACCTGAGAAGTCCTACTTTTTTTTTTTCTCATTATTCTTTTTCTTTCCTTTTTTCTTTTAATATTTCCTTTGTCCTTTTGGTCTCATTTTTTCCTTCCTCCCTAACCTCCCTCCCTTGCTTCTCTTTCTTCCATTCCTTCTCTTTTTCCTCCCCTTTCTCTCTGTCTTCCTCTTCCTCCTCCTCTTCCTCCTGCTCCCCACAGTGTCGGCCTACAGGCCTTCGAGATTGTAGGAGAAACGTTTGTGGGAAGTTCTGAGGGTGACGGAGCCGGGGTGGGGGGAGGAAGGCAGCCACTTGGGGGTAGTAATACCAGGTGTGACGCTGGTGCCCACAGCCAGCCTGAGATGCGCAGTGAGCTCCAGTAAAAAAGCTCACACAGCTGGAGGGTGGGAATGCCAGAAGGAGCAGGAAGCGAGGCCTTGCCTCTTAACCAGAGGTGATCAGAATCTGCTCTTTGCATATATTATGCCTCCAACATCCCTTTTTTGCTTTTTCAGAAAAGTTATCCATCTTCCCCCATGTTTATTAAAGGCGGTTTTCCAACACCACTGATAAAATATTACAGGCAGTCCCATGATTCATGGCCACATTTATAACCCATAGCACTTGGGAACTTTGGGGGACTATTTCTCATTAAATCTATTTCCCAGCTCTTTGGAGCTCCTTCCGACTGCTCTGAGAAACACCAGGATATTCAAGACAGGTTTGAGCAGCGGGGCAAGGTGGGTCTCCTGGAGGTGAGCCTGGACACCGGGCGGTGGGGAGCGGNAATGTCTAGGCAAAGAGTGTGAGCATTTTCTCTTTGGGTAGGTATTGCCAGGGGGTCCTAGTGAGGGTGTTTGAATTTCTGGTTTAAGAAGGACGTTGGTGTGTCTGCAGAGTATTCATTTCCTTATGCTTACAGCTGCTCCGGGTCTTTGTTGCTGCCCACAGGGCAGGCTTTCTCTAGTTACAGTGAGCGGGGGCTGCTCTTCCCGCGGCGCGTGGGTTTCTCATCCCGGCGACTGCTCCTGCTGTGGGGCGTGTGCTCTGGGACTCAGTAGCTGTGGCGCTGAGTAGTTCCCCCACGCTGGCCTGTGGCATGTGGGATCTTCCCGGACCAGGGACCAAGCAAGTGGCCCCTGCATGAGCAGGTGGATTCTTACCACTGCCACCTGAGAAGTCCTACTTTTTTTTTTCTCATTATTCTTTTTCTTTCCTTTTTTCTTTTAATATTTCCTTTGTCCTTTTGGTCTCATTTTTTCCTTCCTCCCTAACCTCCCTCCCTTGCTTCTCTTTCTTCCATTCCTTCTCTTTTTCCTCCCCTTTCTCTCTGTCTTCCTCTTCCTCCTCCTCTTCCTCCTGCTCCCCACAGTGTCGGCCTACAGGCCTTCGAGATTGTAGGAGAAACGTTTGTGGGAAGTTCTGAGGGTGACGGAGCCGGGGCGGGGGGAGGAAGGCAGCCACTTGGGGGTAGTAATACCAGGTGTGACGCTGGTGCCCACAGCCAGCCTGAGATGCGCAGTGAGCTCCAGTAAAAAAGCTCACACAGCTGGAGGGTGGGAATGCCAGAAGGAGCAGGAAGCGAGGCCTTGCCTCTTAACCAGAGGTGATCAGAATCTGCTCTTTGCATATATTATGCCTCCAACATCCCTTTTTTGCTTTTTCAGAAAAGTTATCCATCTTCCCCCATGTTTATTAAAGGCGGTTTTCCAACACCACTGATAAAATATTACAGGCAGTCCCATGATTCATGGCCACATTTATAACCCATAGCACTTGGGAACTTTGGGGGACTATTTCTCATTAAATCTATTTCCCAGCTCTTTGGAGCTCCTTCCGACTGCTCTGAGAAACACCAGGAAATTCAAGACAGGTTTGAGCAGCGGGGCAAGGTGGGTCTCCTGGAGGTGAGCCTGGACACTGGGCGGTGGGGAGCGGCGGTGGGGGCCTTGCAGCCAGGTGCGTCAGGGCTCTGCCGCGCCCCCCTGGCTGGAAGAGCCCTGTGTGCCTGTGAACTTAAGTCGGGGGTGGGGCCTTGCAGCCAGGTGCGTCAGGGCTCTGCCGCGCCCCCCTGGCTGGAAGAGCCCTGTGTGCCTGTGAACTTAAGTCGGGGGTCTCTTCACTCTTGGCTCTGCGTCTCTCTTTGGTAGAGGTCTCTCTTCGTGAGATGGTTTTGTAGGGGCAGACAGAGTGATACACCAGGCCAGACCAGGGGTCAGACCGCTGCTCAGCAGGACCCGCTCATTACAGGGAGGGTGCCCTTCTCTCAGGAGTGAGCCAAGGGCTTTTTGCTTGGACTTTTCCATCTAAAGATGGAGCTCCTTCCTAATGCCTGAAATGACATTTTTCTTAATAAGCATTGTTCACAGCTGGGAATCACCTCTTCCTTTAACAAGTGTTGACATTAAGTCACCCTGCCTTAAATATTAATACTATGCCAAGTATGTGTAAGCCTTTTGCAAGAACTTTTGCACTTTGACCTTTACAAACAGAGTGGAGCTATTCTCTTGCCAAAGATTGGCAGTGAGAAGACCTTGACTCCCCTCTCCCAAATGAACAGCTGCCCTCCCCAGGGGCTGGCTTTCCTCCCAGTAACTTCCATCTTTCTAGATAAGGGGGCAGAACCTGACTTTTCATAGTTCCCCTCTCTGCCACCCATGATTTAGATGTACCCTAGTCTAACCGTCTGGGATGCAATATAACTCATTGAAATTAGAAAACAAACAAACAAAAAACAATAAAAAGGCATGGGGTTTTTGCATTTCTATATTAAGTTATGAAGAGTAAAAATCAACTTATGAAATCAACTCTGTGTGCTAAGCAGTGAGAGGCAAATACATCACTTAATATGGGGTGATTTCACCTGTCACTCCAGGCAGCGTGTTCCCCAGTGAGCCTAAGATGGAGAACACGAATCCACTCCTCTCCCCAACCCCCAACATTGTACAATAGCTTTGGGACAGGTAGTCTTTTGTAAAATAGGTCCTTCTCTCTTTTTTCTGTTGCATACCAGAGGATGACAAACTGTGGCCTGGAAAACTGACCCAAGGGCCAAGCCTGGCCCACTGCCTGTTTTAGTTAGTCAAGTGTCATTCCAACACAGCCACGTTTGTTTATTTGTGTGACTCTGGCTGCTTTCTTAACTACAGCAGGAGAATCAGATAGTTGTGACAGAGTTTGTATGATCCACAAAGCCTGAAATATTGACCATCTGGCCCTTTAGGAAAAAGTTTTCCTGCCCTGCTTTATATATTAACATGTATGTATTCCTATACAGAGCTGTATACACAGAGCTATCCAATGCAGTCTTTTACGGGTGATTTAAGGAATCTTCAAGGGCAATTTTAAATAGCTGTGAATTTGCCTTACACACTGACTTATCTCCCTAACTTTAACAAAGATTCTCCTCCACTTCAGCACTTTGCTTTTGAATTTTTTTATCCAGTGTGGTCAGCTATATTTTGCCTCATGTGTACACGGTCATGGCACACGATTTTGGAGGATTCTCAAAGGGAGTATGCCCTAGATAATGTGCTGCTGTAATAAGCGCAAGAACACCCCTGTGATGTGTTCCAGGGCCTGGCGTTTCCCGGAGCCGCATGTGGGTGGCACGCTACAGATACGAGCCTTGCTCGCCGCCCCCGTTGCTTGGTATTTCCCACTGTGTGGCTCTTCTTGCAATGTCCCTGGAGGTGCTGAGCAGCTCCTGTGACTGCCTGGACCACCTGAGGCCTCTGCTCTGTGGATAGGTTTTTGGGAGGGAAGCATTGCTGAGCCAAACCCAGTCAGGTTTGTTCCAGTTTAAAGGCACGAATGCAGAGCCTCAGGTCTGGGCAAGTGGGGAGAACCTCAGAGGTCAGCTTGTCCAGGGGCTCCCAGTCTGGATCATCAGAGTCCCCAGGCACGTTTATGAGAAGCACATGTGCTTCTCTGCTGCCCCGGGACATTCTGATCCCAGAGATGTGGGATGTAAGGCATCTGAGGAACGGTCAGGGAGCTGCAGGTCCAGTCCAAACCCCTCCCTTGAGAGTCAGGAAGATGGAGGTGACACTGAGCCAGCGGACCACTGGTTAGGGCCAGACTCCGTGGGCCCTGACGATCCATCNGATCATTGGTGTTTTTTATTTTTTCCATGCACCACCACCAGCTGTTGAGCCTGTGTGCTCCAGGGCCGGTGCTCTGCAGCAAGGGAAACACTGCGATGAGAAGCCCACGGCCCCCAGCTGGAGAGTAGCCCCCGCTCGCCACAACCAGAGAAAGCCTCAAGCAGCGAGAAAGACCCCGCCCAGCCCCAAATAAACACATTTTAAAAATTAAAGAAAAAGGTGAGATGGAGCGAAGTGAATGGGGGGGCAGATCCCACAGAAATCACTATTTCCTTCCTAAGAACCTGATTCAGTTGGAGGATTTCTTTGCTCTGACATCTGCATGGAGATTTAGGCACAACCCAAAAGAATGCTTCTCTTCCCACTGCCGTGGCTGTGAGCAGACTGGCACAGCTTTCATTCATGCATGCAGCCTGCATTTCTGAGGGACAGTTTATAGCCAGGTCATGAGGGTCATGGTGAGGATTCCAAGAAACGGCAAGAGCTTAGCAGAGGGGCTGGCCCCTAGGAAGGGCCCGATGGCATCTCAGCAACTATTATTTTCCCAGCTACGCCTCAAGGAGTCTACAGTTTAGTGTGGAAAGGGGGGAAAAGAAGTGAGAATGTTACCTTTTCTCTTGGATAATATTGTGCACACAACACACACAGCAGAGATTAGAACAAATTGAAGTGACCTGGCCCAGGCCTGACGGGACCAATGCCCTCTTTTTTTCTTTACTTGGTTTGAGTTTTTTAAGTCACCAGCTGCTTCTTTACCAAAACACATACCAAACGTGTGTTTTGATCCACGTGTTGGGAGGAAGCACCCGAGTTAAGCTCTAAAGCAGTCAGGGGCTTTTTTTTTCCTATCTCAGTGTTGATAGATTCGAAGTAGCTGGAAGTAGACCGAGAACATGTGGAAAGGAAAGCATACGGACCTGGCTCATGGCGGGGCCCCAGCCCGGCTGGGAGAGGAGAGGCATGGACCCTCAGAGGGACGCCAGAGCCTCTCAGCCTTTCCCCTGCCCTGATGGTGGCTGCCACTCAGGAAGCCTTTGATCTCCTTTTGGTCTCCTTCCTGAGAATGAGACTGCATGACTGTGAGTTATTAAGATGAATCCCTGATACCAGCCAGTGTGGTGCGACTCCGGATCATGTGGCTAGCTTCACCACCTCATTCCCTTTTCAGGAGTTGCCAGGTTTCCTGGGGTCCCATTCACTTTGCACAAATTAAACACCAGTGTTGCAAATCTGCTGAGCTGGAGAGAGGTACCAGGTGTGGGTGGGGCGGGGGGTGTTGTGGGGAGCTCTTCTTCCCTCCAGCATCACAGATCTTTCCCAGTTAGGGGTCTGATGCTCGCCTCTACTTCACCAGCATCCTTTAGATGACTTTAGTTAGAGACCCTTTGAAGTATTGAAATAAGCTTATTACAGTTAAGCCGACACTCTCAGCTCAGGGGAAGTTAGGGATACACATAAGAGTCCCATTTGATGTTAAAGAATCATCAAGACCCCTTCAAAATGGCTTGGGGAAGCCCAGAATTGCTCATGATTTTGACCCACTGACATTCAAGGAACAAAACTGGAAAGTTACGCTTTTAGAGTGATTGTGCATTACTCTGGTGTCATCGTTCCGTAATCACAACTCAGCCCTTACAACTCAGCCCACACTTCCTCTTCCAGAGTGTTCTGGGACTGGTGCCCCCAAAGAGGCTCTGTGTCTTTGTATCTCAGGGCACTGGGGAGAACAGAAGTGAGCGTGGAGTGCTTCGGCAGGGGAAAGGTAAATCAGGTAAATGGGAAAATGAGGAGGGACACAGTGCCCAAGCAGCTGCAAGATTGTTCGAAACCATTTTCTCAACTGGGTTAATTGTTCTTCCCTGTGGTGCAGAGACACCTACGCCTTTTGAAGTCTGCGTTTCTTTATTGCAAGGAGCAGCCTATTAAGAGAGACAGATTGTCTACCCAGAGCAGCTGACTCTCCACTGCTTTCTCCCCATTTCCTCCTACAAAAACCCTGGCCCTCCAGGACAGAGCTCATCTGACGGTCTCCCCCCTCAGCGTGAGCTTTATTGCTGGGAACGGTTGTCAGTGCTCGGAGGAGGGGATGGGCAGACTCAAACCAGCGCTGCTTGAAGAGTAGGAATAATTACAAAATCTCAGACTGTTATCCAATTACGTTGACATGTGGCCATTCTAGGGAGTT
This sequence comes from Redunca redunca, assembly GCA_006410935.1. Lineage (NCBI taxonomy): Eukaryota > Metazoa > Chordata > Mammalia > Artiodactyla > Bovidae > Redunca > Redunca redunca. The sequence goes on along the minus strand of SJYQ01091862.1, from coordinate 423,796 downwards.
CTAACTGGATTAGGTTCATTATAAAAAGATTAGTCCAAGGATGCGGACTGTGCATAACAGAGTGAACCTTCAGAATGTGCGCTGCTGGGCCACCAAGGACTTTGGGGGTAAAACTGAGCGAATGGCTTCGTTTATTGAATTACTGCTTAGGGATTTGCCAAGGAGTTTTGTTCGGATAGAGTTGATGGCTTCAAGCCACTGTTAACAATTTCCTGTTTGTTTTCCTTTTTTCAACACTGTTCTTCAGTGCTATTGTAGTCATTGTCAAAGCACTAATCCAAGAGTTTGTCACTGATGTTCTGTGTGAGCATGGAGGTGCGATTATTGATCAGGGCAGATCTGAAACTCACAGAGCTCATATGTTATTCATCGGTTTTGCGTACATGTGTCCATATAAAGAGTGTGTGCCCAAATAATGCCTTGCATTTGCATAACGTTCCGTAGCTTTACAAAGCACTTCCACATTCCTCGTTTAACCTACACGGCAAGCGCTTTGGGATCGATTGGTGTTCGTATAATGATTTTTCAGGAAATGAAACTGAGACTCAAGAGAGGTTAATCCACGGTCACCCAGCTAGATGGTCCCAGAACTCAGGTTACCACTCACAGTTGCTATCCCCAGCCTGGCATTCTACAGACACATGTGAGCTCAGTCTGCTGCTGCTGCTGCTGAGTCGCTTCAGTCGTGTCCGACTCTGTGCGACCCCACAGACGGCAGCCCACCAGGCTCCGCCGTCCCTGGGATTCTCCAGGCAAGAACACTGGAGTGGGTTGCCATTTCCTTCTCCTTGTATGAAAGTGAAAAGTGAAAGAAGTCGCTCAGTCGTGTCCAACTCTTTGCAACCCCATGGACTGCAGCCCACCAGGCTCCTCTGTCCATGGGATTTTCTAGGCAAGAGTACTAGAGTGGGGTGCCATTGCCTTCTCTGAACTCAGTTTATGTATGTATTTTAAACACAAATTCTGTATATGTTCAGCTCATGGCAGTTGAATATTTGAATTAACCCAGTTGGTTTTTCTCTTCTTCCTCTATGTGCCATGGATGGAGATGTCAGTTTTGAACAGCTGATTTAGTTGCTAAATACTTTCTTCTTCTTTCCAAGCTCAGAAAGATTTTGCACAAGGAACACAAGATGGAACTGTTCTTTGGGTGTTACTCCAAACCTCTCTTCTGGCATATTCACTAGAGTCTGTCCTCCTTTAAGAATCACTTCATTTTCCTAAAGTAATGCCCAAGTTCCTTCTGAAGATGCTGGGTTTAGAGACATGGATATTAGAATCAGTGGAAAGATGTAAGTTACCTGTCTCTTATAATTTCACTTAATGACAGTTTTTTGGGGCCCCAAACTCCTCTGGGAAACTGGTAAAAATTAAAGCTCTAAGTAGGTAAATCTGAGCCCCTGATGTCTGTCAGGGCCATCAGCGGCTTCTGTCCCCCTTCTTAAGCCCATTGCAGACTTGGTCTGGGTTAGGGCTTCCAACACATCTCAACACTGACCACCAGCCAGCCACCACTGAGAGTCAAGAATTGACTAGCAAGATGACATCTCTCTAGCCTTAGACTCTGGTGACCCTACAAAACTCCAGAGGCCAGAGGCCTTTGAGAGCCCCAGCAAGATCAACCAGTCTGATAACATCTTATGGCTTCAGGTGGTGATCAGGAATTCAAGACACCCACAGAAGGTCAAGGAGAATGTGGAATGATCAAAAAAGCTTTAGATTTAGGAAATTAATATATTCAGAGGACAATTACAGTAAAGATTAAGGCAGAAGTCTACTTTCCAGGAAAGCAAGGTATGTGCATAAGTAGAAATCTAGATTGCTACAGACCAGTGAGTCTGTACACCCTTACTTCCACAAAAGAAATACACATAGATACAATATGCTCTACAAATGCTCACCCCTATTTCATATCTAGGGTACAGATCAAGGTTTAAAACAACAAACAAATAAAACAAATATAGACCGTTGAAGTATAGTCAGGATTCTCATTCGTAAGCAATCGAACCCATATTTAAAATGACTTTTGAAAGAAAGAAAAGGAAATTTCTTGGCTTCTAAACCAAAAATTCAAGGGCTTTAGGCAAGGCTGGATCTAGTAGTTCAATAATGTCAGTGTAACTCTTTCCTACAGGTAGATCCCAGTAGTTCTACATTTATCACTTTAGCATGGAGTTTGGCAGAAAAAAAAAAAAAAAGAATATTTTTCTCCCCAGAGTTTCTATTCAAGTTCTAAAACGTACTCTGATTGGGTCTGTCTTGGTCATGTGCCCATCCCTGAACCAATAACTGCTGCTGGGGGATGCACTTTTTCAGATTGGCAAGCCTGGGTCATGTGGTCTCCCTTGAACTAGCCCTTTCCCCCTCTCCCCCCTCCACACACCAACTACTTACTCTGAAAAATGATACAGATATTCTGGATTGGAGGGAAAGCTGACCACCTCTCAAATAACTGCTTGCTCTATATACCAGGCCCGGTGCTAGATGCTGAAAGAAGACGTTACAAACAGGCCAGACTTTAACAACTCGCAGACTCTTTCTCAATAAATGACCCTATTAGACTCTGACAAACATCACAAGATAAATGTTTTTATTCCTTCCGTTGTATAGATGAGGAAAGTTATGTTTCAGAGGAGCTCTGAAATCCACTTGAGTAGACCTGGGACTTGACCTTCAATTTAGCCAACTCCAAATTCTGTGCCCTTTTATGATCCCTGTGTGGGGAGAGGAAAGAATATTCATGTGAAAAATTGAACCTCTTTACTCATTTATTTGAAAGAGGCAAGTCAGAGAGTGGATTTCCATTTCTCCCTTAGGAATAAGCCTTCAAAGTTGCAATAAGGAGAACTGTGTCCCCTATTTAGCATCAGTACGTAGGTACAAGGTAGAAATGGTGCCTGCTATAGTTTACTGAGCACTTACTATGTGCCAAGCAGTCATGTGAACACTTTACGAAGAATATCCCATTTGGGAGAATGGATCCATGTATATGCCTGGCTGACTCCCCTTGCTGTCCACCTGAAACTATCACAACATTGTTAATCAGCTATACACCAAAATAAAATAAAAAGGGTATTAAAAATAAAGAAAAAAAAGAGAATAATATCCCACTTAATGTTAGAAACAACCGTATGTAGCAGGACTTCTCACTCCTGGTAGGTAGTTGAGGAAATCAAGTCTCAGAAGGATGAAGTCACCTAACGTAGGAGCCAGAGGTTGAACCCAGCTCTCATTTTGCCTGCTGTTCTTCCTGCAGAGAGATGACTGTGCCTAATGTCTTCAATTTTGGTCACTGATTGATTAGAATTCATTAGAAAACTGGGTAGAGATGAAGAATGAGAAAAGCATCCATCTCCAACTTTGTGGGTGTCCCGAAAAAGTGGAAGAAAATTAGATCGTAGACAAATTCCTGGTGATTCAGAAGGCTTCCAGTCAAAATAAGGAGAAGCAAACAAGCAGACAAAATGCAGGCTAAAACAAGAATATCATCTTTCAAAGATTTCCAAAAGTTAAAATCCACTAGCTTTTAACTGTCCAGCCCTGTGGGCTAGTTTGCTCTCGTGGGAGAGGCTTGTGTTTCACTTGCTGCGAGTGACAGCAGTCCTCGGGGGGCCCTGGGTGGTTCTGTTGGAGACACGGGCAGACGGACCAGAGCGTCCCTGCAACACAGCGCCCAGTCCTGATCCCAGCCCTGGCTTTGGCCGAGTCTGCTGCAAACTCGCATTTTCACATCATTTATACTTTTCAAGGTACATGTCTCATGACAGCACTTGGCAGCTTTCAATTTATTAGGCTTATTAGCAAATAAAACTGTCCTGAAAAGCCCAGATTTGATAGCTGGAAGATTCATTTTAGGACTGATTTAATGCAACCTGCCTAGTAGTTTATTTCCAATCTCCAGGTTGGGACTAAATCATCCTTGTATTGTTGATACCCTTAATAGGATGGTTGGTGTTTGCAAAATAGGCCAAGCTGTAAAAGAAGCTGAAGACTCTAGTTGCTTCCATTTTTTGAAAACAGAGATGATAAAAATACTTTATAACTTTATATGTCTAGGAGATCCTGGGTTTTTTCTTTTTTTCCCCTTCTTTGCTATCAGTTATGTCATTTGAATTTAAATAGCAGTAAATACATCCAAGGATATGGTTCTGCTTAACCATTGATTTGTGGCAGTGGGAAATCACCTACGTTCTCAGGAATCACCACTCTGCATGAAAGACTGGTGACATCTGGCATTCAATATGACAAACCTGTGGAAGCCCCAGCCAAAAGCATTCCATCATTTAAGTGTTCTTTTTCTTTTAAGCCCTGAGCAGCCATCATACTTTTTCAAGATGAAGACTTGAACAGAACAAACCTATTATTACCAAACCAGCCCGTGGCACTCACCGGGAGTTATTAGCCTTTGTTAGCATTTACTACCTGCATCTCATTTGACACTTGTCCTTTATTGCCTGACAGTCTAATTTAGCTTTTGTCTCATCCTCCCCCACTGTACCTCCGTCTCCTGAGAATACAGCTCCAGAGTTAATCCAATTCAGTTTTAAATCCCATCTCATGGTTACTACTTGGGTAGTAACCATGGCTATTTAACTTAACCCCTAATTTCTGTTTTCTCATTTGCAAAGTATGGATTAAAAATAGGATAATACAGTTAAGTTAAGTGATATTTAAAGCATCTTTAACACAAAAAGAGTGCCAAGTGCAAGGAACATGTTTCATAAATGGCAGGTGATATTATTATGGCTAATAATAGTAATAATGCTAATGGCAGAAAACGTGGTCTTAAATGTTACTCTTGATTTTGTACACCAAAGTGCCTGGCATAAGTGCAGATACTGGTCTACCCCATTTTTATTGCACTTCAAAGATACTGTATCTTTTACAAATTGGAGGTTTATGTAACCCTGAATTGAGCTGTTGGCACCATTTCCAACAGCATTTGCTCACTCCATGCCTCCTTGTCCCATTTTGGTTAATTCTTGAAATGTTTCAAACCCTTCACCAGCAAAAAGTTTATGACACCCTAAGAACTCAGATGAGGGTTATCGGTTTTCAGTAATGAAGTATTTTTAATTAAGGTATGTACGTTGTTGTTTTAGACATAATGCTATTATGTACTTAGTACCCACTCCAGTGTTCTTGCCTGGAGAGTCCCAGGGATGGGGCAGCCTGGTGGGCTGCCATCTATGGGGTCGCACAGAGTTGGACACGACTGAAGTGACTTAGCAGCAGCAGACTGTAGTATGGCCTTCCCCAGTGGCACAGCTGTAAAGAATCTGCCTGAAATGCAAGAACCACAGGAGACATGGGTTCGATCCCTGGGTCAGGGAGATCCCCTGGAGGAGGGCATGGCAACCCACTCCAGGATTCTTGCGTGGAGAATCTCATGTACAGAGGAGTCTGGCAGGCTACAGTCTATGGGGTCAGAAAGATTGGACATAACTGAAGCAACGTAGCATGTATGCACACAGACAGCAGTATAGTTTAAACATAACTTTTATGTGCACTGGGAAACCAAAAACTTTGTGTGACTTGCTTTATTGCAATATTCACTTGATTGCAGAGGTCTGGAACTGAACCCACAGTTTCTCTGAGGTATGCCTGTAATGTGCATCCATGAAAACTCTTGATTATAGAACATTTATTTTAAAAGATCAATTTCACCGCATTTAGCAGTTATATATATCCTAGAGCAAAATAGTGACCAATAGAGATGCTTGAGACAACTTGCTTTACAGAAGAAAAGTGCTTAAATCTGTCCAATTATGCTTTGTGTGTTTTTTTTTTTAACATTTATTTTATCTGTTTTGCTGTCTCGGGTCTTAGTTGTGGCATGTGGGGTCTTGAGTTGCAGCATGTAGGGTCCAGCTCCCTAACCACGGATTGAACCCAGGCCCCCTGTACTGGGCGCGTAGAGTCTTAACCACTAGGCCACAAGGGAAGTCCCTGTCTGATGTGCTTTGAATGGCTTGGTTTTTCCATGACTGGACTCTATTAGTTCTGCAGCAGTAAATTGTTTCACCAAGGCTTTCTTCATCGAATAAACTCAGATCATCTTAAGCCCTTCTGAATTAGCAAAAATTCCAAATTTCTGAAGTGCAAGAATCCACAAGTTTTCCTGGGATGCTCACCAGACAGCAGTCCTAGCTGAAGTTCCTAAACCAGGTACACATCAGTGCTCTTCCCTGCTTTCTGTTTTAATGAGCAATTTGGGGCCCATGGGGAAATGTCCCCAGGCCCAGCATGACACCTGACGACCCCTCTAGCCACCCCACCTGCAGCCAGCTGAGGCTTGTAGCCCCGCTGCCTCTATCTGGCCTGCTGCTGATTTCTTGGGTCCCTTGCCTCCCTCGCCACCAGGTTCCCGCTTCCTGTGTGTCTGCAGGGCTTTTTACACCCAGTAAAAAAGGACCTTTTTTTTCACATCATTGTCCCACAGTGGATCTGGAGGCGTAGCACATCTTCCATTTTGAACAAGTCTCTTTGTCTTCCACATTGGGGTAGATTGTTGTCTGCTCCAATTATTATATAGAGAAAGGGACAGAGCAGAATAAAGATAGGAGATTAAAAATCAAATCATAGTGTCCAAATGCCCTGAAAAGGAGTTCTTATGAATTACAGTACTCAGATATCGAGGTTTGTGACAAAACGCAAAAATGTCAGATTAGCGGCCGTACAGTCATGCCACCGTGCAGTTGTCAGTTAAGAGGGACCAGGCAATGTGCTGAGCACTTTAGATGCCCCTCTCACCATTTCCTGTTAAATGCCCCTTTCTCTCACACACTAATGTCTTATATTAGAATGCAACATTCCCTATAAAAGTTAGGTGCTACAATCCATCCTTACTGAGGGTTAAATGCCAACAGAAATGTCTGATGCTTTTCTGCCTAGTGTTTAACCAGCATATGTGCTGTGATCGTGGACAGAACCACAGCAAATTGTGTGAACGAGAAAAATTTATCCTTCCTTCAGGTAGTTTACTCCAGCACGTCAGAAAATTGCTGTAATGTTTTGGTTTATTAGAACAAGGGCTTTATTGCCGTACTCTGAGGAGGAAACTGTGATAAATACACAGACCTACAGTGTCTCTGATGTGACTGGAATCCCCTGGGATTATGTCCACGTGGTATACTTGCATTCTAGAACTCAGAATTGCCATCTAAGTTATTTGTGATCAGGCAGTTGATGGAAATCTGATGGTTTGCTTTTGGAAAAAATACTCATGGTCATAACTGCTATCATTTGTTAGAATCTTTTATATATTCGCCGTTGTGTTGGACACCAAAGTTTATTATTTTTAAAAATGTATTATGTTGGAATATAGTTGATAACAATGTTGTGTTAACTTCTGCTGTGCAGTGAAGGGATTCCGTTGTACACATATGTATATTATTTTTCATATTCTTTTCTATTATGGTTTCTTACAGGACACTGAATATAGTCCCCTATATAGCAAGACCTTATTGTTTATCTGTTCTATATGTAATAGCTTGCGTCTGTTGATCCCAATCCTTCCCTCCCCCTCCCCCTTGACAACCACAGGTCTGTTCTCTGTGTCTATGAGTCGGTTTTGTAAATATGTTTCATTTGTCACCTTTTAGGTTCCACATGTAAGCGGTATCATGATGTTTGATATCATATGATATTGTCTTTCTCTGACTTACTTCGCCTGGTATGATACTCTCTAGGTCCATCTAGGTTGCTGCAGATGACATCATTTCAGTCTTTTCTGTGGCTGAGTAGTGTCCGTACGTGTGTGCGTGCGTGTGTGTGTGAGACATCCTCTTTATCCATTCATCTTGGAATGGACACTTAGCTTGTTTCCATGTCTTGGTTATTGTAAATAGTGCTGCTGTGAACCTAGCGCTGCATGTATTTTTTTGAATTCTAGTTTTAACCAGATATATTCCCAGTGGACATCAATGTTTATTCTAATCCATTTTTAAAAGAAGAGCTGTTAGTATTTTTCAAAAAAGAAAACGTGGGGTGCCTGACTCACGCAAGGTCATACAGCTAGAGAGTGGTCCTTGAGCTGTCACCTGGGATCCTCACCCTTGTCTGTGATATTCCCCCCCAGTGCAGTCACCTCTGGTGTCCCAGGCTCCAGGAATGCCAGAGCCCCCCATCCAGCTGCACAGCGTGATGCCATTCTGGATCCCGCCTCCCTTTCCCCCAGCCCCGTATCTCATTGGTCTGGTTGGACTGCTGCCTCCTAAATATCTCCTCCTGCAGTCTTGCCCTTGTCTAGTTCATCCTCCATGGAATTGGCATCTCTCTTCCAAACTGTACCTCTGATCCCCTCACTCTCCTGCTTTAAGCACTGTAATGGTCTCCTCCATTCTCTTAGGGTAAATGAAAGTCCTCCCACGTGGCCTCCAAGGCCTAGCATCATCACCACGCTCACCCCACAGCCCCTGCACTTCAGACACACCAGCCTTCTCCCTGTCCCTCCAGTGTGTGGCCTCCTTCCTATGTAGCACCATAGGATCTTCTTCCCTGACTCCACCTGGTTGAGTCCTGCTCATTCTTCAAACCCCAACTTGAATGTCCCTTCCTCCAAGAAGGCTTCCGTGACTGCAGCTTTGCTCCCATATACACCTCTGTGTGTAATAAACTCACTTCCACAGCACTAAGCTCAGTTTTCATTAAAGAGCTGCCTGTGTAGGTGTTTCACCTCCAGGTACCTTCACCAAACTGGAAGCTCCAAGAGAGCAGGATGACTCTGAAATCTTCACCACTGTAGCCCCAGTTCCCATGATGGGACAAGAACCTAGTAGGTGCTCAAGAAATGTGTGTTGATTGACTAAGTGACAATGATTTCAAAGCCTGCTCCCTTTACTAAGCACCACGCTGGATCCACTGAGGATCTGAGCCTTGGAGCCAGCCATTATAGGTAGTCGTGGGGCTAGGAAAGCTATGTCTTTGTTATTCAAATATAAACTAAACTGTTCATAAAGTTAATTTCTTCTGTCTTGGTGAATATTGATTCTTTCTGGGTGGATGCTGTGGCTTGGGAGGTCTTTGCAATGACTGCTTGTTTTGAGTGGAAGGCTGTGGTTCAGAAGGGGCCTTTGAATAAGCTGCCCCATCTTTGGTCTTGGCCTGATGGCTGTTGATTTCCCAACTATAAGTAATGGAATCCAGTATCTTGGTGCCAGAGGATTGCTTATATTAGACTCTCCTTTTTCCAGTTTACTAATTTCCCATCCATGTAGTCCTCCCTAGGCTAAGCATCCCTAATTGTATAGGGGAAACTAATTGTAACTATGGGATTCCAGAGCCTTTATTTGCTAGGCCAGATTTATTCCATTTGTTTGAAATTTGCTTTTAGTCTGATGTGTTTTTTTAGCTGCCAGACAAATACAAACAGATTTGCTTTTTTAATGTTTGCCATCTTGGAAAGAATATTCTTTAAACAAAAATCAGACACAAATACAAAGGATGCTTCTCAAAGAAACCACACCACAGGGTCTGTGAGTGCTGTGATGGGATTTCTCTGACTTTCTCCAGGGCCCCAGGAGCTCAGAACAGAATGTCATGATTTGTGCTAAAGCTCTCTTTCCTTACTCTTCATCATAACCCGATATCCCTGTGTATTTATGAAAACACCATGAAAGCTGAAACACACTCAGACTTCCTTTCAGCCAGGGGTTAGAGGCATGGGTAGGCCCACCAGGTTTTTCCATTTTAAAAGATCATTTCATCAGTATGACCCTGAGACAAAAGAATGGTTAGTCAACAAATACATCTTCAGGTGCTGTGGGAGAATTAAAACCGTAGAGTGAACAAACAAACCAAAGCAAGAGGGGAGGCTGCAACCCTGTCTTTGGGGAAGGGCTCGCTCATGGTGGAGATAAGAAGGAATCCAGAGCTAACCAGGATCAGTCAGTTCAGTTCAGCTCAGTTCAGTCGCTCAGTCGTGTCCGACTCTTTGCAACCCCATGAATCGCAGCATGCCAGGCCTCCCTGTCCATCACCAACTCCTGGAGTTCACTCAGACTCACATCCATCGAGTTGGTGATGCCATCCAGCCATCTCTTCCTCTGCCATCCCCGTCTCCTCCTGCCCATTGGAGAAGACTCTTGAGAGTCCCTTGGACTGCAAGGAGATCCAACCAGTCCATCCTAAAGGAGATCAGTCCTGGGTATTCTTTGGAAGGAATGATGCTAAAGCTAACCAGGATAGGAGCAGATAATCCCTGCAGGCTGATGAAGTCAGGGAAGGCTTCCTGGTGGGGGTGTGACCAGCGAGGCCCTGAAGGCAGAGTGTGGTTCTTCCATTTCTGGACCCAGAGGGAGATAACCTGCATCTGAATACCAACTTCACCACATTAAAAAAATTTTTATTTTATATTGGAATATAGCCAGTTAACACTGTTGTGACAGTTTCAGGTGGACAGCAGAGGGACTCAGCCGTACATACACGTGTATCCATTCTCTCCCAAACTACCCTCCTCTCCGGGCCGCTACTCAACACTGAGCAGAGTTCCCTGTGCGGGATTGGTTATCCTTTTTCAATATGGCGATGTGTATATGTCCATCCCAAACTCCCTAACTATCCTTCCCCTCATCCTTCCTGCCCTGGCAATCATAACCGACTTCACCATATTTTAACTGGTCACCTCGGGCAAGTTAGCTACCCTCTTTGAGTCTTAATGTCTCATCTGCAAAATGGGGGCACCATTGATCTCCACAAACTTATTATTCTTTTCTGTTGTTTGGCACTTAAAGATTTATGAGATAATTGTGTAACGTATTTGGCATAGCACATGACCCACAGTAAGAGCTTAAGAATGATTTCCTGTGTGCGTTTCAGTTGCTCAGTCATGTCCAAATCTGTGACCCCATGGCCTGTAGCCGGCCAGGCTCCTCTGTCCGTGGCGTTTCCCAGGCCAGAATACCGGAGTGCGTTGCCATTTCCTCCTCCAGGAGATCTTGCTGACACAGGAATGAAGCCTGCATCTCCTGTGTCGGCACGTGGAGTCCTCTCCACTGACCGACCTGGGGAGCGTAAGAATAATTAACCATTATTTACTGTTGTTCTTTTAGTTCCTCAAACGGGCTCTCTTGCCTCCAGTTCTCTGCACGGGCTCTCTGCCCTCCTAACTATGCTGGCCTGGTTTCGGAGGCTGACTTTGCTCTCCTCTCAAGACTGAACGTGAACGTCAGTGCTAGCAGGAAGCCTCCCCCTCATCCTGGGTGCCCCTGCAGCCTCCTGTTTTCCTGTTATTGCAGCATGGGATCAGCCCTTCTCTCCCACCAGCCTGACATCTCCTGAACGCAGACACCGTTGCACACCTCTGTCTCTTTGTTTCTCGGAGAACCTCTGTTTCTCCCCACAATAGGCTCAGTAACAATTAGCTGAACGAATGATTGCATGAATGAGCTAGTTCTCTCCTGTAGTTTCACTCTGTGCAGAGAAAATGGGAACTGGGAGTAGATCTTTGAAAAGCACGCCGTTTAAGCTGAATCCCAACCCTCAGGAAGGGGGAGCAGGCTTGAGGGGGCAGTCTGCTCTGCTCTCCTCTCTCCCCTCAAGCAGGAGGTTCCAATAGGTTAATTATTCCTCCTGGAAGGTGATGAGCGCCACACCATCTGCCGGGAGGCCTTGCCCACATTGGCAAGTGGGTCACTTTAGTGGATAACAGAGCTGAAGGCCCCCTGTGCTTCTGGGAGGCAAACTGAGCCACTCCTCAATCAAGAATACTGTTCTGGGCTGCTCAGTACTCCAGATCCCCGGCTGCCTGGAATAGTGGAGTCAGAAAGGGAGGGACTCAAACAGGCCTTGGAGCTCAGCACCATGCTCAGTAAACATCGGGTGCAGTCGTGGCCAACTCTCTGTGACCCTATGGTCTATAGCCCTCCAGGCTCCTCTGTCCATGGGACTCTCCTGGCAAAAATGCTGGAGTGGGTTGCCGTGCCCTCCTCCAGGGGATCTTCCCCACCCAGGGATCGAACCTGAGTCTCTTAAGTCTCCTGGATTGGCAGGCAGGTTCTTTACCACTAGCGCCACTTGGGAAGCCCAAAATAATAAACGAAGGACAAATTCCTGCTTGCCTCTCTCCCTACTGCACACACCATTCAGCCCATCCTGGCCCAGTGCATCCTCTAGAAACCTCTCTCTCATGTCATTCTTCTGTTGAAAACCCTTTCTTCCCTCTCATTGCATATTCAACATAATCCCAGCTGTCCCATTGGGCCTTTGCTGACGTTCAGGGCCTGGCCCCAGATTAGCTTGTCATTTTCTCTCTGACACTTTACCCACATGGCTGCGTTTGAGCCACAGGCCCTGGACCCAAGTCCTGGCTCCCGAACTCTCTAATTATGCTCTCTAGGGGAAGGGACACAGCTCTTCAAAGCCTCAATTTTATCATCCCTAAAAAGGCAATCACACTTCTTGCCTCCTTTTTTAATTACAAGAATTAGCAGAGATGCTGGTCAGAAGCACTTAATAGACTGGGAAGTCCTTTGTAATGTGCTGCTGCTGCTGCTGCTGAGTCGCTTCAGTCGTGTCCAACTGTGTGACCCCATAGACAGCAGCCCACCAGGTTCCCCCGTCCCTGGGATTCTCCAGGCAAGAACACTGGAGTGGGTTGCTGTTGCCTTCTCCAATGCATGAAAGTGAAAAGTGAAAGTGAAGTCACTCAGTCATGTCTGACTCTTAGCGACCCCATGGACTGCAGCCCACCAGGCTCCTCCGTCCATGGGATTTTCCAGGCAAGAGTACTGGAGTGGGGTGACATGTGCTGCTGCTGCTGCTAAGTCGCTTCAGTCGTGTCCGACTCTGTGCGATCCCAGAGACAGCAGCCCACCAGGCTCCCCCGTCCCTGGGATTCTCCAGGTAAGAACACTGGAGTGGGTTGCTGTTGCCTTCAATGCAGGAAAGTGAAAAGTGAAAGTGAAGTCACTCAGTCGTGTCCGACTCTCAGCAACCCCTTGGACTGCAGCCTAGCAGGCTCCCTCATCCCTGGGATTCTCCAGGCAGGAGTGCTGGAATGGAGCACCATTGCCTCGTGTCTGACTCTTTGCGACCCCACGGACTGCAGCCCACCAGGCTCCCCCATCCCTGGGATTCTCCAGGCAGGAGCGCTGGAGTGGGCGCCATGTGCCAGTGATGATTAAATACTCTCCACTCCAGCACAGTGGCTCTGATTCACACCCCTACCCATCTATGCCTTGAATCTTTGCTGATGCTGCTTTTTCTCTTGTCTGTGAGGTTCTCTTTATCCATGGACAGTAAATGTTGTCATCTCTGGAAGCTGGCAGTTCTCCCACTTTGCCTGGTAAGCTTGGTGCTATTATTCATATGGAAGGCTCAGTTGTAGTGCCAGCTTCTGAAGACAAGGATCAGCTCTTATTATAACAGTTCCTAGTGTGTGCCTTCTTGGTGAGGACTAGACTCCCATGTAAGTTTATGCCTGCTGCACTCTAGGGGGTGCTACCCAGGTGGTGGTCTTTGCTGCTGAATGAAGTCTTCACACACATGGGACTGGTTTAACCATGCAGGACCTCATGAATTCTCACAGCATCCCTAGGAGACAGGCTTCCCCATCTTACAGATACGGTGAGAGGGTGAGAACTGGTCCAAGTCACACAACTAGATATGTGTGAAGGAGCTGGGATATGACTCCAGTGCTGTTTCTCTCCAAGTTCGTGGATGACTCACCATGCCACCCCACAGCGTGTCCCCGGGCAGGTCCCTACCCACGTCATGCTTGTCGACTGACTGATATATGAATACATTAAAGCTTTGCTATCTGCAAGAAATTTTGCCAACCAAAATAAGAAAAAAAAAAAAAAAAAAGCCAGGAACTACTATTCTTTCTGCCTCCTTGTGTGAGGGACCCAGGAAGAGATGTACAAAGAAGAACCTCATGCATATGTGTCCTTTTCTCCTCATCCCCTTTCTCTCCTTCTTATCTGGTCCAGAAGAATAACTTGTAGATTGATGATGCATGTATATGCATGCCAGGGTGTACAGTTGTGTCCAACTCTTTGCGACCATGTGGGCTATAGCCCGCCAGGCTCCTCTGTCCATAGAATTCTCCAGGCAAGAGTACTGGAGTACTCGAGAGCCCCTTCTTCCAGGGGCTCTACCCAATGCAGGGATCAAACTCAAATCTTTTACACCTCTTCATTGGCAGGCAGGGGAGCCCAAATTGGTGATACCTTCTACCAAAAAGAAAAGTGTCAGGAATGGGGCAGAGAGATGTGATTGGGGGGTCAAATTGGGAGAAATGGTCCCAACAGGTCCTGCCCACCTGCCGGAGAACTCCTACCATATGGCAACCATGCTCCCCTGCAGGGGGCAGCCTCCCCTCTCTTCACCCGTCTGTGGTCCTCAGTGATAACATCTGGTCCCGACTCTGCCATATTTGAAAGCAGCACTATCCTACCAGAATCACTTTGATGGCTTCAGGCCTGGCAGACAGGAAGGGTTCCCTCCCCTGCAGGTCAGTGGCTCAGAGTAAAAGTGTCAAGGAACATTTTTTAAGTCTGGTTCCAGTGCTTGGGTACTTGGTGAAAACCTCTCCAGGAAGCTATTAAAGCACGTGTTGGGAGGGGAACCTCCAGGAGTTATCTCATACCAGCATGCCCTGGGCAATTCTCCCTGTACAGAAGCGTGTGCTAACAGACTCCCGTGCCCTGAACTTGCCGCCCACATGTCTTCATTCTGCTTTATTTACGTGCGTCCACTCTGCAGTGTCAGGACAGAGCTGCTGAAGGCAGGAGGCTGGCCCTGCGATCACGAGATCATGAGATCCTAATCGTGAGATCCCTAGCCATCCAGCGCCTCCCTACCCAGCCCCTTGTTACATGCTCACAGACACACCATGCCTTTCCTTCTCAGAGAGAACTTCTATCAGAATGCTGAACTAGTGACTTGAGATTTTTGTGGAGGGGCAGATCAATCTTAGGCTTCAGTTTAATTTTCCACTTTAATCTTAAGCTCAGTCATGCCAGGGACCATGTATTTATTCTGCTCATTCCTGTATCCTCAGATCCTAAAACAATGTCTAGCACATAATAGATGTACAATATACTGGCAGGAGGGATGCATGGATGAATGATGGGTGGATGAATCAGCTAGTCAATCAAGTAATCATTTGTTATTTCAAATCCTCCATCTATTTTTTTTTCCAGAAAAGGAAATTATCAAATAAGACACAGTCTAAACTCCATATACTATATAAGCAAAGGCAAAATGAAAAAGGAAATTATCAAATAAGACACAGCCTAAACTCCATACACGATATAAGCAAAGGCAAAATGAAATTAAATGTGGTCTTTCTCTTTCAGGGGGCACCTTTTCAGCTGCTGCTCTGACTTGCTCTGGGGAATTTAATTGATGCCTGTGTTTCTTCCTGGCAAATCATGGGCAACACCAGTGACACAATTAGCGAGGGTTTTCCAGGCTGTCCCTGCCGTGGGCATGGAGGGCACAGGCCCAGACTGGCTGTCAGCAGTCTGGGCAGGAGATGGTACTTGCAGCGGGGGAGGCAGAGCCATGCTCAGCCTGGGAGATTCCAGGAAGCTTTGCAGGCTCCCTGTGGATTTCATCGTTTATCCTCTGACAGAAGATGTTACATCTTTCCTGGACCCAAAAGCCCACAAGTTATTGAGCAGGAGGCACATCGCTCACGGCATGTGGCACCAGGAATCAGGACCAGGGATTGTGCTGGGTGGGTCAGGTCTCCAGGGGACTCCTGGTTTGAGAATTTCCAGATCTGGAGCTCAGCTTCTCATGTGCACTGAGCCGCAGCTGTCACTCCTGATGCTACCCAGGGCTCTGTTTCTAGACCTGAGGAGAGGAGGGCCGTGCCGCAGACTTCCTCATCAATCACCACAACAGCAGTTACAGCCCCGAGGGTTGTGCCCATTGAGTGTGTACTGTGTGCCAGGCTAAGCTCAGCTCTCTAGTGCTCTGCCTCTTTATAGCCCCCTAGCAACTCTAAGACAGCAGGGCCAGTTTACTCCACTGTGGCCAAGTGGCACTAATGGTAAAGAGCCCGCCTGCCAAAGCAGGTAGACTTAGAGACACAGGTTCGATCCCTGGGTCAGGAAGATCCCCTGGAGGATGGCATGGCAATCCATTCCAGTATTCTAGCCTGGAGAATCCCACGGGCGGAGCAGCCTGGCAGCTGCAGTCCATGACATCACACAGAGTCAGATGCAACTGAAGCGACTTAGCATGCACGCGCACACTCAGATACGGAAACTGAGGCTGTGAGAGGTTTGAGCAACTGGCTCAAAGTCACATGGCTAAAAGTGACAGAGGGCCCAGTGGAAATCAGCTTGCCTGACCTCAGAGCCCCAAACAACAGTGCATTTGGCCTCCAGAGGTGTTTGCATTTTACTGTTTGCTGAAATGTGTACCTGTTTCTCTGGCTCAGTGGTGTCTGACTCTTTGTGACCCCATGAACTACCAGGCTCCTCTGTCCATGGAATTTTTCAAGCAAGAATACTGGAGCAGGTTGCCAGTCCCTTCTCCAGGAGATCTTCCCAACCCAGAGATCAAAGCCTGCATTTCCTGCATTTGCAGGTGAGCCATCTGGGAAGCCTGGCAGGACAGTATAGAAGAATTTTTTTTTTAAGAGGACATTTTAGAGGTTGTCATCTCCTCCGCACTGATAGCCCGTCATGCAATGGATGGTTCTCACCACGTTTCAGCCACCTTTTCTTTAGGCAAAGATGCAGCCATGGGTTTTCAAAGCTGAGAGCCCTTGCTCCTGCAGGTTCTGGTTCATCTGCGGGGCGCCCAGAAACTTGTATGTCACTTCTTTCTCCCAGTGACTCCAGGGGGCCACTTGCCCCACCTGTGTGACCCTGACGGGGACCTCACTTCTGTCCTGTGGGTAACTAGGCCGCCAGTCGCTGGGCTCACCGTGTCTCCTCCACACCCACCTGCCTGCAGTGTAGACCCTGGTGGGCGTGGTCTCCAGGGAGGAACAAAGCCTGGGGAGGAGGCCAGCCTCAGCCACTCCCCAGTGGTCCGCACTCTGTTAGGCCGGTCAGCGTCAGTGGTGGTTGCCCAGCCGTGTCTGACTCTCTGGGACCCCATGGACTGTAGCCCGCCAGGCTCCTCTGCCCATGGGACTCTCCAGGCAAGAAAGCTGGAGTGGATAGCTATCCTCTTCTCCAGAGCTATCCTCTTCCTGACCCTGTGATTGAACCTGGGTCTCCTGTATTGCAGGTGGATTCTTTACCATCTGAGCCACTAGGGAAGCCTCCATATTTTACTGACTTGGCCAAAATGTTCATTCCGGTTTTCAGTCACATAGTGTGGAAAAACCCGAATGAAGTTTTTGACCAACCCAGTAGAGCAGCTTCTTTCCATGACAGCCCAAGGGCTCTGTGAACTATCGGACAGTCTCCCCAGCTCCCCACATGAACAGGCTTCGTCTGTTCATGCACAAAAGACTTCTTAGGTAGACTTCAGATAAATAACCTTCCAGGTAGTAGAGCCAGCTCTTGCTCCAGGGGGACTGGGGAAGTTTTCATCCCAGGAAGCTTCATTTCCAGTCATGCAGAAGCTTCCCTCTCTGCTCCTCTCGGACCCTCATTCATCCAGAGCACGCCTGGCTCTGACCTCGTCTCTGCCACTGCTCAACACAGCTTTGGGTAGGTCAGTTAACCACTCTGAGGTTGTTTCCTCATGAGTAGGTCATGGTAGCACCTACTTATAGGATTATCATGATGATTAAATGATTTCAGTCATGTAGAATGTTTAACACAGCATTTGGCTCAAGGTAAGCCCTCCATAAATGTGAACTATTGCCGTGATAACAACAGTCACAATGGTAACAGTGGTTGATATTATTATTACAGGACATTGGGTGGAGTGGGGAAGCACGTGCTATTGTAACCTTGAGTGGGTGACCTAATCTCTATTAGCCTTCATTTCCACATCTATAAAGTGGGGACAATAAGAGGACCTAGGGGAAGGATGAGGGGGAGGGACCGCTAGGGAATTTGGAATCAACATATACACACTGTTGTATTTAAACTGGATAATCAACAAAGACCTAATGTCCAGCATAAGGAACTCTGCTCAATGTCATGTGGTAGCCTGGATTGGGGGAGCACGGACACGTGTATGGCTGAGTCCTTCTGCTGTTCACCTGAAACTGTTATAACATGGTTAGTTGGCTATACCCCTGTCTAAAATAAAAAATTTAAAAAAACAAGAGTACCTAACTCACAGGGTCTTTGTTAGCTTTGAATAAGCTATTAGAACAGTGCCTTGTGAAAATAAACACTCACCAAGCGTTACCTATTATATTATCATTATTACTACTTAGTATTTTGATGAATAATTTATTATTATTTACTGTTGGATCCAGGCCAATGACATCTAACGTACCGGGAACGTTAGTCTTATGCAGAGAGTCAAAGGTGTGCACCGTTGACCAGCCCAGAGACTTTGGGAAGGGACACCCCGATGACCTCAGCCTGGATCCCTCTCTCTGTCCATAAAATATCGCCCATTTCCCACTTCCTTCCTGAGAAGTTATGAAGAGAAAATGGGCAAGTAGGTGTGCCAGTGCTTTGGCTCTTCAAGTTCTATTTTAAGTAAAGTAGTACCTAAAATATTAATTAGATTCAGGCCTTACTGTTTAAATGTTAAAAAAAAAAAAAAAAAAGAGGAAGAAATCCTCCAAAGGAGAATTTAGAATGTCAAATGCAAGAGATTTTTAAATTATGTTTGGCATTTCCTCCTCCAGAAAGACTTGAGCATGCACACGGGGGCAAGAAGCGGCCCGTGGCCAGGTGTCTGAGCAGAGGGAGGAAAGGTGGACAGACACGATGGACATAGCAGCCTCTGATGCCTGCTTTCCTGGGCTCAGCCCAAATCCAGTCTTTTCTGGAAACCCTGGAGGAACTGCAGAGTGGCACGGAATCAAAGTGTTCATCCTTTAAACCAGTGTTTTCCCAAGAATGATAGTCAATGTTATTGAGATGTACATTAAAAAAAAATTATTAACTTAGTGTATAATAGAGAAAAATACATGAGCACAGGCAACCCTTGGTATGACTGTTTTTCCTCTTTAAATAATTTTTAAAATGTGAGCTAATTTAAAGGGAAATGTAAGTAAATATGACAGAAATCTTGAAGGTGAAAAAAATGATGAAAGCTTGGAAAATGCCACATGAAACAAACCTTTTACTGAACACCTATTTGCCAACCACTCTGCTGGATTCTGGGAACATCACTGTTATAATTTATGACCCCTGGCTTGCCGCTCTCCATCCGGTGTGAGAAGTAGCCACATCCATGCTGCCGGTAACACGATATGATAGGTGATGAGTTAGCTGCTGAGGAAAGTGCAAACCAAACCAGGTAGAGGAGGGATTCGTTCTGGCAGGGTCACTGGGACAGGCATCCAAGAGGAAAGATATTGGAGCCAGACCTGACGGTGATATCTCCATCACGGTTAGCAGTAGACGCTTAGCGCTGCAGGGAACAGTGTGCCTAAGGTCAGGGAGCTTACGTTTTTGTAGGCAAATTCCTAAGGGTCAAGGAAGCACGTGATGCAGTGGAAGTTTCGAGAAGAGCCGTGAAGGAAAAAAGCTACAGGACGGTGGGGGGAGGGGAGCGTGGGGGGGGCCTCTGTGTGGACTAGTCAGAGAAGGTGTCTCTGGAGAGTGAAGCTGAGACATGCTGATGAGGAAACGCTGGCCACAGGAAAGGCGCCACGGGGTGTCCTGACCACAGGGAAGCGGGCGGGACTAAGACTGTGAGGCAAGAAGGAACTTGGGTGTATTAGGGACTGAAAGAAGAGCCGTGTGAGTGTAGAACAGGGTGCAAGAGGGCACTTGGTTCACAGGCACAACAGCAAAGGGTCTTGTGGGCCACCGTCAAGACTGACTGTGAGTCTAAACTCTGGGAGAAGTCAGGAGAGGAAGCAGGTGGCTGTCTGGCGAACATGTGGACACTCCAGGTCCAGGGGACAGTGTGAGCAAAGGCCCGGAGATGTGGAAGGGCGTGGTGAACCTCGGGAGTGGCCAGGAGACTTCACTGCAAGAAGAAGCTGGGGCTGAAGCTACAACCACAGGTTGGAGCCCTTTGGTTTAAGGCATGGAATGCCCACCAAGTGACTTGCACTTCATGTATTTTCTTAATTGTTGTCCAAGACACATAACATAAAGCTGTACATCTTAACTATTTTGAAGTGTACCATTCAGTAGGGTTGAGTATATCCTCAGGACTCTATTCATCGTATAAACTGAAACTTTATACTCGTTAAATAACCATTTTCCCAATCCTGCCACCATCCCCAAACCCTGGCAACCACCACTTTGCTTTATGTCTCTGTGAACTTGACTACCCAAATGCCTCACACCTGTGGAATCATGCAGTGCTTGTCTTTCTGTGTCTGGCTCAGATGGTAAAGAATCCACCTGCAATGCAGGAGACCTGGGAGCCTAGTGGGCTCGAGTCCATGGAGCCGTGAAGAGTCGGA
Source organism: Redunca redunca (assembly GCA_006410935.1). NCBI lineage: Eukaryota > Metazoa > Chordata > Mammalia > Artiodactyla > Bovidae > Redunca > Redunca redunca. The sequence goes on along the minus strand of SJYQ01091862.1, from coordinate 403,329 downwards.
CACAACTGAGCGACTAACACATTCACTTTTTTTCATGTTCCCTCCTAGAGAAATGGGTTTCTTCTCAGGATCTCATACTCATCCTTATCTTCCAGTTTGGTGGATGGACTTAGACTTTCCGCTCTTTGGGAACGATGGCTTGTAGTTTTATGATGATCTTGAGTTCTGAGGCATGCTCCTGGAGAAAAATTTTGTTGCCATTGAACACACTGGGGGATGAACAATTTCCTGTGCATATCATTTACTGAATGGTTAATTGCTGGAAAAACTGGTAGAGATTCCAGATCCTACCCATCTGGGTTCAAGGGCTGACCTTTGTCAGCTGCCTGTGTATCAGTTTCTTAGCAACTAGCTGAGCTCTGAAATGTATCATTTTGGCCAGTAAGAAGCCTAAGACCTCATTTGGCTACTGCCTTTGAGTGTAACAAATGACATTTTCTTTTCCTGTATTAGAAAAGTGAAGGCACTTAGAGTTGGCACACCTGGGCTTGACTTTGAGACTAAACACCTCACTCTTGGACCCTTGGAAACAACCTCCACCTTTTTTTTTTTCTTACTGTAGATAGAGACTTTAATCTGCCTCACTCAACATCCACCCCAACAACTTCCTTGTGTACTTTCCTATCCTGCAGAGATGGAAAGAACTAAAGATGACCATTCCCAGACTCTCCCGCAGCTGGGCCTCTAGGGGTGACCTAATATCTGCTATCTGATGCGTGTGTACAAAACTGGAATCTAGAACCCAGTTAGATAGGAAGAAACAAGGCCTGCCAAGGATCCGCCTTGTCAGTACGGGCCCGTACAGTCAGGGCATGGCTGTGGAGCCAGCGGCTCCGTATGTAGTTTTCAAATCCCCACACGGCAGCCAAGAGGGTCTGATTCTGGAAGCAACAGTAGGGTCAGCTGCATCCTGCTTCTGCATAGAAGTGGCTCCCCTGGCTGATCAGTTCTGCAAGCTACTCCCGAGACACATCCTGGAGCCTTCTCCTCAAGCACACCCAACAAGTTTGTAAGCATCTAATCCCATTTGCTACAAAAGTGATAAACGCTTACAGAACTGTTGGTCTTCCTGCTTAAGCTCTCTAGAAGTGGCTCCTATTACCTGCAACCAGTCCCAGACTAGTTTACAGATTTAGGAGGACAACACAAAATAACAAGCAAATGTTCCTACCACCATTCCTGGCTCCTAGAAGATACTCAGTAAAAACTGGCCGACCCTGAATCTGAAACTGAGGCTGATCTTCACCTTGGTGGAGGAGGCCACTGCTTTGCTCTATGATGGGGTCTTGGGGATGCAAGGAAGGGATTTTTTCTACCTTTTTTCCTCCACTCTGCTGAGTCCTCCCACATGCTCATTGATCTCTGGAAGGTTTTGAAAAAGGGAAAAGACTTTCTCATTTAGAAGTAAGGTTCAGAACAAAAATGTCCCTGCCTTCATCATATCAGCTTGAATTGAAATGAGGTGCTGCAATTGATTTGGGCTTCTTTCCTTAAAGGAGGGTTTAAAGAGGAAGCATTGGGAGAGATGGAGGGTAGTAGACCCAAGTTCACAGGGAGAAGAGAAGCAGTACAGAGGACAAGGAAGCCAGTGAAGACTAGAGCTGGGAGTGCCCTTGGTCCAAAAGGCCTGTTCCCCAGAAGCACACGGAGGCGGGATGCTCTGTGGACCGTGCCAGGGCATGACCACGTAGCCCCATTGCTGTGGCCTTGTTAGCTTTTGGAAGTTGGACAGAATGACTGAACTACCAAGAGTAAGGGGATCACTGGTACAAAGAGAGAGTGGAGAAGTAGGGGATGTGGGTCAGACCATGCTGGGCCTGATAGACCATGTTAAGGACACTGATCTATTCCAGTCATTGGCAAACCTTTTCTGTAAAGGGCCAGACAATCTCGGTTATAACTCCTCTACTCTGATATCGTGGCAAAGGAAGCAGCCACAGACAGTGCATGAGTGAATGAGCGTGATTGTGCTCCAGTAAATTTTATTTAGGCAGAGGCTAGATTCAGCCCACAGGCCATAGTTTGCTGATGCAGGACCTAGTCTAAGGACACTGAGAAGCCTTAAAAGATACTTAGTAAGGGGGTTGCCTAATCATATTTATGTGTCTAAATGAGCCCTTTGATTTCAGGGTCGAGGGTTGCTTGGAGGGAGCAGAGGGATCTAAGCAGCCCAGAAAGAGGTGTGAGTGGCTTAGGTGAGGATGCTGCTGGTGGACAGAGCGATAGACGGCACACATGTTTGGAAGAACTTGGTGATTAGATGGATGTACATATGATCTTATTTACAAAACAGAAACAGACTCATATACATAGAAAGCAAACTTGCCAAAGGGGTAAACCAAAGGGGAAAAATGAGGAGAGGGATGGATAAACTAGGAGTTTGGGATTACTGGATACACACTGCTGCTGCTGCTGCTGCTAAGTCGCTTCAGTCGTGTCTGACTCTGCAACCCCAGAGACGGCAGCCCACCAGGCTCCCCCATCCCAGGCAAGAACACCGGAGTGGGTTGTCATTTCCTTCTCCAATGCATGAAAGTGAAAAGTCAAAGTGGAGTCGCTCAGTCGTGTCTGACTGCTAGCGACCCCATGGACTGCAGCCTACCAGGCTCCTCCATCCATGGGATTTTCCAGGCAAGAGTACTGGAGTGGGGTGCCATTGCCTTCTCTCAGATACACACTACTGTATAGCAAATGTGTAAACAACAAAGACCTCCTGTATAGCACAGGAAATTATATTCAATGTCTTGTAATAACCCATAATAGAAGAGAATCTGAAAAAGAATAGATGTGTGTGTGTGCACAGTCGCTCAGTCATGTCTGACTCTTTGCACCCCCATGGACTATAGCCCACCAGGCTCCTCTGTCCATGGAATTTTTCAGGCAAGCACACTGAAGCAAGTTGCCATTTCCTCCTCAAGGGGATCTTCCCAACTCAAGGATCGAACCAAGTCTCCTGCATATCCTGCAATGGCAGGCGGGTTCTTTACCACTGCACCACCTGGAAATAAATGTATCTGTATAACTGAATCATTTTCCTGTATTCCTGAAACCAACACATCATTATAATCAACTATACTTCATTTTTTTTTTTTAAAAAGGAGATGGAAACATCAAGACTGATACCCAGGGCTCTGACTTATAGAATGCTCTGGGGGTCATTTTGCTCATCCTTCTTTTTCTCTTCCATTTAATGATGTGCTAAAGCAAACCATTTCTTCAAAACATTCTCAGTCCCAGCATCTTTCTTCCATTTGTGGATTCACTCTCACTGTCCCAGTTGTGAAGCCTCCAGACTGGAATCATCCTTGATTCCTTTTTTCCTACAAGTCCTGCTCTTATCTCATTAAGTACCTGATCTGTCAGTTCAGCAACTCAACGCTTCTGAAATGCAAATATTCTCGCTTTCCACATCTGCTGCATTCCTAGTTCAAATAACGAGACTTCTGATACAACATGTTCCGGTGGTAAGGGCATCACACGATATTTGTCTGAATCAGCTCAGCTCCTGAATTAGGACAGCAAAAGCTGCCTTATCAAGCAGCGCCCACAGTTTCTTATTAATTCTCAGTGGCCCCTCCAGTCGAGCCCAGACTCCTTACCAGCATCCCCTGTAACCAGTTTATACATCACTCGCTGATCAACTGTCATAAAGTGCTTTTTTCAGTGAGGCTGCCTGCAAACCTGTGATGGGTGCCCACTGCCTCCAGGCTGAAGCTCACAGCCTTAACCCAGTCTTCCAACATCTGCAGTTAGCGCCCAGCCCCTCTTTGTGACCATGGTCTCTCTGTCTTTCCTTTCATGACAAGTTGGCCTTGGTTAATCCCCTCACCCTCTTCAAAAGTACCATGCACACTCCTACATCTGCAGACTTTAAAAAAAAATTTATTGACATACATTTGATTTATAATATTGTGGTAATTTCTGCTGTACAGCAAAGAGATTCCATTATACATATATATTCTTTTTCATATTTTTCTCTTTATGGTTTATCACAGGATATTGAATGTAGTTCACTGTGCTATACGGTAGGAACTTGTTATTTATCCACCCTGTAGTACAGGGTTTGCAACATCTAATCCCACACTTCCAATCCTTTCCTCCCCGCCCCCTCCCCCTTGGCGACCACAGGCCTGTTCCCTGTGTCTGTGAGTCTGCCTCTGTTCTGTAGACAGGTCCCTCTGTGCCATCATTTCAGATACCACAGTGATAGTCTATGGTACTTGTTTTCCTCTGTCTGACTTATGATAATCTCTAGGTCCAGCCACGCTAGTAACGTAATGCTCAAAATTCTCCAAGCCAGGCTTCAGCAATACGTGAACTGTGAACTTCCAGATATTCAAGCTCATTTTAGAAAAGGCAGAGGAACCAGAGATCAAATTGCCAACATCCGCTGGATCATCGAAAAAGCAAGAGAGTTCCAGAAATCATCTATTTCTGCTTTATTGACTATGCCAAAGCCTTTGTGTGGAACACAATAAACTGTGGAAAATTCTGAAAGAGATGGGAATACCAGACCACCTGACCTGCCTCTTGAGAAACCTATTTCCAGGTCAGGAAGCAACAGTTAGAACTGGACATGGAACAACGCACTGGTTCCAAATAGGAAAAGGAGTACGTCAAGGCTGTATATTGTCACCCTGCTTATTTAACTTCTATGCAGAGTACATCATGAGAAACGCTGGGCTGGAAGAAGCACAAGCTGGAGTCAAGATTGCTGGGAGAAATATCAGTAACTTCAGATATGCAGATGACACCACCCTTATGGCAGAAAGTGAAGAGGAACTCAAAAGCCTCTTGATGAAAGTGCAAGAGGAGAGTGAAAAAGTTGGCTTAAAGCTCAACATTCAGAAAACAAAGATCATGGCATATGGTCCCATCACTTCATGGGAAATAGATGGGGAAACAGTGTCAGACTTTATTTTTCTGGGCTCCAAAATCACTGCAGATGGTGACTGCAGCCATGAAATTAAAAGACGCTTACTCCTTGGAAGGAAAGTTATGACCAACCTAGATAGCATATTGAAAAGCAGAGACATTACTTTGCCAACAAAGTTCTGTCTAGTCAAGGCTATGGTTTTTCCAGTAGTCATGTATGGATGTGAGAGTTGGACTGTGAAGAAAGCTGAGCACCGAACAATTGATGCTTTTGCACAGTGGTGTTGGAGAAGACTCTTGAGAGTCCCTTAGACTGCAAGGAGATCCAAACAGTCCATTCTGAAGGAGATCAACCCTGGGATTTCTTTGGAAGGAATGATGCTAAAGCTGAAACTCCAGTACTTTGGCCACCTCATGTGCAGAGTTGACTCATTGGAAAAGACTCTGAAGCTGGGAGGGATTGGGGGCAGGAGGAGAAGGGGACAACCGAGGATGAGATGGCTGGATGGCATCATTGACTCGATGGACGTGAGTCTGAGTGAACTCCGGGAGTTGGTGATGGACAGGGAGGCCTGGCGTGCTGCGATTCATGGGGTCGCAAAGAGTCGGACACGACTGAGTGACTGAACTGAACTGAACTGAGGTCCAACCATGCTGCTTTAAATGGCATTATTCATTCTTTTGTATGGCTGAGTAGTATTCCATTGTGTATATGTACCACATCTTCTTTATCCATTCATCCGTCTATGAGCATTTGTGTTTCCTTCTCTGGACGATTATGAATAGTGCTGCTAGGAACACTAGGGTACATGTATCTTTTCAAATTATATTTTTGTCTTGGTATATCCCAAGAGTGGGATTGCTCAGTCATATGGCAACTCTATTTTTAGGTTTTTGAGGAACTTCTATACTGTACTCCATACAGTATAGGCTGCACCTATTTACATTCCCACCAAGACTGTAGGCGGGTCCCTTTTCTCCACACCCTCTCCAGCATTTGTTATTTGTAGGCCTTTAACTGATGGCCATTTCAACTAGTTTGAGGTGGTAGCTCACTGTAGTTTTGGTTTGCATTTCTCTAGCAATTGCCGATGATGCATGTCTTTTCGTGTGCCTACTGGCATCTTTTATGTAGATTCTCTGTAGATCTTTACTCATGTTGGTTCCCACCTGCCTCCCACTGTGTTCTATATTGGGTTGGTCTTGTTTGCAAAGAGGAAGGCTTCAGTTTGAAATCTTGCACTTGACTTAGTAACACTGCAGCATGGGGCAAGTTATTTAGCTTCTCAAAGTCTCAGTTTTCTCATCTGTGAAATGGAGTTCATTTCATTGATTTTGCAGGGTTGGTATGAGCATGTACAGAGAAAACTCACATCGTGCATTTAGAAAGTGGCAAGTGTGCAATAAATATGGCCTTCTTTTCCCCAGTAGCCTCTAGTGTTAAAAGTGTTAGTTGATTAGTTGTGTCTGACTCTTTGCAACCCCATGGACTGTAGTCCGCCAGGCTCCTCTGTCCATGGGATTGTTCAGGCAAGAATACTGGAGTGGGTTGCCATTCCTTTCTCCAGGGGATCTTCCTGACCCAGGGATCAAACCCAGGTCTCCTACAATGCCAGTAGACTCTTTACCATCTGAGCCACCAGGGAAGTCCCCCTACAGACCCAAAGAGTGGTATAAATAACTAAGCAAGCATTTATTAGTAAAGCTTGACATAGTGTCCAGCACATAGTAGGTGCTCACAAAGATTAAGTTTTTTCTTATTTAATTTAAGGAAGTATTAGGCCGAATTTATAAACAAACAGTTTTCCTTCTGCTTGTCATTCAGTTATGATAATCAGATTTGGGAGCTGAAGATCAGGAAAGCCACTGGCCTGGGGTGGGTAGGCAGTTTAGAGCTGGACAGGACCAGAGGAGACGCAGCCAGAGGCAGGAGGGCACTAATGCGTGCATTTCCCAAAACCAACTTCACGTAATTTTTAATTTTGCTAATGGCTAGTCTTTATTTGAGATGTCATGCTGAAATAACTCTTTTAATAAAGGAGAACTAATGTACTCATTTTTTTTCCCTTCTCTTCCTCTACATCAGCAAGGACTTGGTGCAATGATGTATATCACCCTTTTATTTTAATTAAACATATAGCTGTGAGAGGCTTGTAAAAATGTTGCCAACAGAGAAATGCTTTAATGATGTGAACTTGAGGTTGGCTCATCCCATATATCTTTACTACATAAAATCACCCTCTTCATCTCGCACGTGAGCTGAATGGATGAGCCCCTGTGTGTGCGTCTCTGAGTGGAAGCATGAAGGGGAAGTTTGGAACATGAAGAGTGTGGGACTGTGAGAGTTTTCCAGAAGATTACAGAATGAAGAACAAGAAAAAGAAAAGCTGTTTTTCTGAGCATGATCAGGTTCAGGGCAAAATATCCTCTTAGACTGAGGTTCCCTGTCATTTTTCCTTCCAAGAGTCAGGTGATAGATGGTGTCGAAATACACAGATTTTAAGGGAAAAAAAACCCCAACCAATTAGGATTTTAAATCAGAGACCTGGGATTCAGACTCGAGTGATCTGACCCCTGAACCTCTGCATTCAGCCATTCTGCTATACTACTCCCCATCGCCGGAGTGTAACACTGTGCCATGATGGGGGGGTTGCAGTTATTCCAAAGGCTATAAGTGAATGAATGAGTGATGTGCACGGGTTTTACTTGGACAGCTTTTATCTAATGTGTCAGTGAGTGCAGCATGGAAAACAGCGGGGGGTGTTTGTGATTCCTATCTTTTTCCAGTGGTCAAGGGAGACTCAATTTAAATGAGCCAAAAAAGGAGAGAGTCAGGGGCAGAAACAGAGAAATGGACTTAAACAAAAGAGGATTTTAAAAGAAGGGACTTCACCCACGCTCAGAGACATAAGCTTGAACTGGAAGATGGAGCAGGAAGGCAGCAGTTTTGGAATCAATGCGGAAGCTCCCTGAATGCCAATACCTACACTCGATTCACAAGGGTTAGAAAGATGTATTTAAACTGAGTAAGGGCCTTGGTGAGATGTAGCCCCACAGCAGGGCTCTGTGTCCCCTCCATGCAGCCCTGATCGTCTCACTGGTGAATAATTCATCCTGAGATTATCCTCCCTGTCTCTAGTTAAGTTGTTGCTCTTGTTCTCCGAAGATTTGGTCCGGGCATATAAAGCTGTTGTGATTCTGTAAGACTGAGGAGCCCTGGAGAGGGGAAGTTAGCAATTGGTGAGGGTTACAGATACAGGATCTCCACAGACCCTGGGGGTGGGAGTGGGGTGGAGGACTGGCGTGAAGGCGCCGGAGGCTCCAGCTGGCTGAAGTGTTTGATTCCCAAATAAAAACCAAAGTAATCAAATAAGTACGTATACATTCCCTGCAGGCAAGGCTGACACCCTTACTTTGTAGGGTTTATTGTCCTCTTCTAGAATTCTGCCTGAAAGGGACCATATTACCAAAAGTTCCCTTATCTTCCAGAATCAAGGTCAGTGTTACAGAGAGTTTGCTGTTTGGAGAATTCAAGGTGCAAGTCATCCTTCCTGGAAAAAAATGACAGTCACTTCCATGTAGTAGCAGCCGGAACTGCACTTGATTGTAACCGCTCGGAACCACGCGCTGTGTGCTGATCACTGACACTGACTGTCCTCAAAGCAAGCCCTTCAGTCCAAGAAAGCATATTGCATAACACTGAATTGAGTGTAAGTCAGCCTTGTGGCTCAGATTGTGAAGAGTCCGCTTGCAACGCAGGAGACCTGAGTTCAGTCCCTGGGTTGGAAAGATCCCCCGGAGTAGGAAAAGATGACCCACTCCACTATTCTTGCCTGGAGAATCCCATGGACAGAGGAGCCTTGTGGGCTACAGTCTATAGGGTTACAAAGAGTTGGACAGACTGAATAGGAACACTCACACACACCAAACTGTGGCATGGAAGAAGGTTTCTGCTTGTGCGTTCCCACTTTTTATCAATGAGGAAGTAACCTTAAACAATAAATATGCAGAATCCAACATATCTGTTATTTTTATTATTACTGTTGTCAGGGCTGACAAATTAAAGCACTTGGTTGTATTTAACCTGGAAAAGAAAAGTCTAAAGTGTGATTTGATCTATCTTTATTAGATAAGGAGCTTTTTTGTTTGTTTTAATTATAAATTAATTATGTTCTTTGTTTTTTAAAAAAAAGTGCATTTTTTTTTTAAAGCAGGAGGTCATTTTTTAAAATTGTAGTTTTATTTATTTTATTTGTTTGGCTGCACCACACAGCATATGGGATCTTAGTTCCCCAACCAGGAAGTAACATTAAATAATAAATGTGTAAAATCCAAAATATAACTTTATTATTATTATTATTATTACTATTATTAGGATTGAAAAATTAAAGCACTTGGTTGTATTTAATCTGGAAAAGTCTAAACTGTGATTCAATTTATCTTTATTAGATAAAGGGCTTTTTTGTTTGTTTTTAACTATAAAAACAATGTTCTCTGTTTTTAAAAAAAATCGTATATTTTTTTAAAGCAGAGGGTCTTTTTTTTTTGTAGTTTTATTTATTTTTTTATTTGACAACACAAACAGCAGGTGGGATGTTCGTTCGCCAGCCAGGGATAGAACCCATGCCCCTGCAGTGCTAGCTCAGATTCCCAACCACTGGCCCGCCAAGGAAGTCCAAGATCACATACGACCTAATGCGAGAACACAGAAGTCCCTATCCTCTCCTGACTTCCTCTCTACAGAGGTAACCATTATTAGACGCTTGGGTCTCGGTTTCCAGAATGTTTCCATGCATGATCAAATGGAATCAGTCTGTATACTGTTTTGAAGTTTGAAGTTTGCTGTCTCATCTAACGATATATCATATCTATGTTTCTATGTCAGAACATAGCTCATTTTTTTTATACATTGCTTGGCATTCTGTTGTCTGGCTGCGCTAGAATTTAGTTTTAACAGTCACTAGGTAAGCACTGATAGAGATTTAAATTATTTCTGTATATTGATACAGTGGTGCTGCAGTAAACATCCTTGTGTCTATATCTTTGCACATTATTTTAAGTTGTTGTTTGTCACTCAGTCATGTCCAACTCTTGCAACCGCACGGTCTGTAGCCTGTTAGGCTCCTCTGTCCATTGGATTCTCCAGGCGAGAATACTGGAGTGGGTTGCCATTTCCTTCTCCAGGGGATCCTTCCAACCCAGAGGTTGAACTCGAGTCTCTTGCTTGGCAGGTGGATTCTTTACCACTGCGCCACCTGGAAAGCCCTTACTCTAAGTTATCTATAGGATGAACCTCTAGGACTGGCATGGCTGGGCCAAGAGTATAAGCATTTTCTATTTGGTTAGGTATTGCCAAGTGGTTCTAGGAAGGTGTTTTGATTTTTGTTTTGAGAAGGAAGTTGATGTATCTGCAGAATATTTATTTATTTATTTACTCATGACTGCACTGGCTTTTTGTTGCTGCAAGCAGGCTGTCTCCAGTTGCTGTGAAGGGGGCTGCTCTCCAGCTGCCGTGCGTGGGCTCCCCACCGCGGTGGCTTCTCTTGTTGAGGAGCACGGGCTCAAGAGCACAGGCTCAGTAGTTGTGGTGCCTGGGCTTAGTTGCCCTGGGGCATCTTCCTGGACCAGGGACAGAAGCCATGTCCCCCTCTGTAGAACATGTTTAAGACAAAAAGTGAAACGGGCACAAATTAAAGCCAGAGTTCTTTGAGCTGGACAAAAAGTCGAGCTTTGTCTTCTGTGTGTAACCTTGAGTGAACCATGGAGGTAGGGACGTCTCCTAATCTCCAGATGAGGAAGAACCACCCCTGGTTCGGGCCTGGATGTGCACAGCTATGCTGATGCTTTGGGAGGCTGTGGCCACACATCTGTCCCCAGATTCAAACCTTGAGAGCTGAATTCTTCCACCCGATCATAATTAATGACAAGTGCAAGGAAGTGGTTGGAAACATAAATCGAGTTTGCAAACCTTTTATAAAATATCTTCTAAAAACCCTCACCTTAGTGCAGCCGTTGACAACATGGCTGAGGCCTTCAGTGACAACTAATATACGAGCTTCCTCCAGGGACCCTTTAAGTTTCTTTTTCTTTTGCTCAAGTCAAGACATCGGGCAGAAATGCATATAAATGTAAGATGAATGAATGCACAGGTGAGCTTTCTCCTGCTATGAGCCTTTTCACACCTTGAATTTTGGACTCAGTCATTTTTAAATGCAGCTTCATTTTTCTCCCCTGTCATTACCTGATTTCATCTGAAAATCCCAGCATGTAGTTCTCTTTTCCTTTAATTCATTAGATTTGGCATTGCTGTTTATTATATCACTGTGACATCTGTCTAATATAACATCTTTGAGGTACCAGCATGTTTTAAAAAAAGAGAGGGTGGGAGGATTTAACTCTTCAGAACTAACTGGAGACTGTTTAAATTTATAGAGGTGTCTCTAGCCCTTTGTAGATCTTCCTCTAGATTGAAATACATTTGTAACCAAAATGATAATCCATATTCCCGCATTCCTCTGCTGAGATGCATGGAAAGAGACTTGGAGGAAAGCTCAGCTATTTATTCACAGATTGTTTAAAGTCAGAGTTTGTCTTGGGAGACAAGATTGTATTAGCTTGATAAAACTAACTCTTTCAGCCTGGGAAATAAAAGAATTACACAATAGTGCCGCAAAGGTTTCCTTGGCTTCTCCAAAGAGGAATTAGATTTGAATACACCAAAACCTTCCATATCAGAGGGTGTGCTTCTAGAGACAACGTGGACATAAAAGCAATGCCGAGTTTTTCTCTTTTGATGGGAAACAGGAGGCCTTACAACAGACTTCTGGGTTTGGAGAGAAGGCTGGCAGGGAGCCATGAGTGCACGGGGGAAGGGCTGTGGCCATCTTTCTTCAATAAAGACAGAATTTTGTAAAAAAAAAAAAAAAAATCATCATTCCTGTTTGCAGCAAGATGTGCCTTGTTTGGAGTTCTGGTTGGGATTCTTCCACATGGAATATCTATACAAAACAGATATAGGACTTTGACTGATTTATGTCAGACCAGTTCTTTCCTCTCTGGTAGCGCCACACACACACACGCGGAAGTAGGCAGGGAAACGAGCTGATGTATACAGCTAGGACACAACATCCCACAGAGCTGAGTGGGAGGGACTGGGGGCTGCTAAACCCTGGCTTGAAATCCTCATGGCGGGATAACACTAGGACTTAGCTAGGCATTACTGTTGACTCTGGCCCTGGGACCTAATCTCACTGTACAACTGACCTTGGATAAGGTATTGATGTCAGATTCTTTGAGAGTCTTTCAAGCTCTCAACTTGATTATTATGCGATGCTGTTCGTGGTTGTCCGCTCCTAGTTACTTGTCCTCCCACCAGAGAGAAAAACTCCTATTTAGTGATCCCTTCATCTATTTCCATCTCCTTTGTACCTCTGAAGCTGAGCATATTAGTCATGTGGCATGACAAGGATTGCGGGGATATGCCCAGCTGTTCAGAAGGAGAAAGGGGAGAAATGACAGGCAGAGAAGCCACTATCAATAATATAAAGCACCACTGGCGAGATAGGCGGCATTTTGGTGGTGTCAGCCACCAAATGGACCAAAGTCCATCTCCTGCACGAGGCTTCCCTAGGGAGCCGAGACAAAAGTTGCCTAGAAAAAGAGTTGGGGGGGGGGTGCGGCAGGGAATGGGTGGGAGAGTGAAAGGAAAAAAACTTCCTGAGACTGAGAAATGCATTATTTCTAAAATTGGCAGTCCTTTTTGATGAGTTAAGTGGAAGCGAGTTATGATCTAAATCAATAGAATTGATAACGTTTTCATCTTGAAAGGTTAACTGTATTTTTGACACTCCCCTATCTCCCAAGCAACTTAGTTTTTAAGAAAAAAGAAAAAAAATTCCTCTGGGCAAGGAGCCTCAGATACACTTAATTTAGGGCTGGTATTTATGATCGGCCATTGACCTTGAAATTCCATTAGCGCTAATGAAGGGCAGTGTAGATGCGCCCTGCCTGGAGTCCGGCAAGTGACACGCCGGGCGCCTGGAGGGCCCCTCCTCTCTGGCTCCAGCTCGGCTGGGACCTGACTTTTCAGGTGCTGCTCCCTCTGCTCGGCTCTGTGGAGCAGGCTCGGCAGACAGCCTCCTCCAGCTGTATGGAGGTTCTCCTAGGTTTTCCCTGAAGAGGAGAGGAGAAAAACCCTGTTCAAGCGAGAGTTCCTTGCTTGCTGTATACACTTTTTGCCCAGCGCATGAAATTCAAAGGCAGAGATGTAACTGGCATCCTAAATTTCCCATCTAGAAAAGATCGTAAAGATCACTTCAGTTGTTTTTGCTGTTTAGGGGCCCAGCTGTGTCCTACTCGAGATTCCATGGACTGCAGCTGGCCAGGCGCTTCTGTCCTTGGGATTTCCCAGTCAAGAATGCTGGAATGGGTTGTTATTTCCTCCTCCAGGGGATCTTCCTGACCCACTGAAATTCCCCCATATACCTATCACCCAGATTTAACATTTGTGAATATTTTGCTCTCTGTGGGTGGTTATTATTTTCTTGCCCATGTATTTTAGAGTAAAGTATAGACACTGTGACAGTTTACTGAGATATTTCGGTACACCTAAAGTAAAAATATATTCTTATATAATTACAGCACTGTTACCATACCCGAGAAAGTGAATAATAATTCTTTAATATCATTTGATGTCTAGTCCATATTACAAGTCTTCCAATTATCCCCAAAATATTTTTCAACTATTGGCTTGTTCAGACTGCAGACCACACACACTCCACTCGTCACATTTCCTTGTTATTTATGCCTCTTTCAGTCTGGACGGGACTGTGCTGTTCCCTGCAGCAGCCTCTGGCCACACGTGGTCAGTGAGAATTTGAAACATGGCTGGTTCAAATTCAGATGTGCTGTAAGTGTGAAATATACATGGGGTTTCGAAGATGGTACTGGAAAAAGAATGTAAAAATATGAACAATTTTGTGTTGACTCTATGTTGAAGTTATAGTATTTTGGTTATGTTTGGTATAATGAAATTTATTATTAAATATGCTTAAAATGTGTTTCTTTTTATTTTTTAATGCAACTACTAGCAAATGTAAAATTACATTTGTGGCTGGCATTAGGGCTCATATATATTTACATCAGATGGTGCTGGTTTAAAACATTACTCTCTGTTTTGTTTGTTTCTGTTTTTAATCTGGAAGAGTCTCCACTTTTTTCTTTTTTTCTTTTCTCATGCCGGTGACTTGAAGAATTCAAGTCCTGATGCATGCCCCACTTTCTGGACTTATTTTTTTTTCTGGCTTCTCCATGCTGTAGTTTAACCTGTTTCTCTACACCCCGTGTTTCTAGCTACCAGTTAATTAGACTTGGTTAGATTCAGGCTTAAATTTTTGACAAGAATACTCTGAGTGACTCTGTATCTCAGGACACAGCTAACATGGTTTAACTGTTCTCATGCTAAGGTCTGATCAGATAGTTACAATCTGATCTCTCTTTTGTAAAGTTGTTTTTCTACCCATACCAATAGTAATTTGGCACCCTAAAAGGTTGCAAAATAACTTTTGTCTACCATTCTGTTTACATCTATTGGTAAAACATACGTAAAGAAAAACTCAGAACCCGGGCCATTTGGTTACCCTGAAATACAGTTCCTAGAGAAAAGACTAGATAAATGTTTCATTCTTTCTCTTTAAATTCCAGTTTTTAGAACAGAGTTGTTTAATGGTGACAAAACTTTCTTCTCTTCTTTTTCTTTTCTTTTTTTTTTTTTTTACTTTTTCTTATTGAGTATAATTGTGAACTCGTGGATTTTTAATATTAAGTATCAAATAGAATTTTTAAGATTTTAAATGTTTCTAGCATTAAAAAATCTAGAAAAAGAAATCTGGGATGTTGCATAAATTTTTTATTTTGGAATTCCCATGCGACGCTGGGGGATCTAGCAACCATGGGTCATAAGTTCGTCCCCAGGGCTCTTCGGCATGGAATCTGGCTCATCCTTAGGCAGGCGTGTGCTCCCGGAGGGGTCACCATCCCCACCAGCTACTGAGTTAGTTTTTATGCTTCATCCCTGTTATTGGAGTTTGTGATCCTCAATCTATCTTACATTATAAGCAAGGAAATTAAAGTACAGAGAGGAGCAAGGGCGAAAAGGCAAAGTGACGGGGGGAGTTGCCACTTGAAGCCACCTTTCCTCCCCCTCAGCTGCCAGGAGGCTGCTCCCAGCAAGTCTAAGGAACGGGGCAGCAGCTAGTGGAAGACGCCCCTTCCGTCTGTGCTCTGCTTTTTCTTCACGCAGATGACAGTTTAGTGCTGCTGCCACTGGGTCTCTGACCATGATTTAATTTTTCCCAAACCCTCGGCAGATTCTGATGCTTCCCAGGTCAACAGGAAGGGCCCTCCTTGGGGACAGTGACCTAGAGAGTCAATGTGAACTACTCAAAATAAATAGAATTAGTGCAGCCTCTTTGGAGACCCCCTTGGGCAATATTTATCAAAATTTTCAGTGCATTGACACTTTTAGACCCAGCAGTTGTGCTGCTAGGAATTTTTCTAACGGATATATTCACAAAATATTCCAAGAAATTTGGGTCTTAAAGTTCACTGTCCCCACAGAACATTGGAACCAATCTTCAGTAGGGGACCAATTAATAGTTTATGGCACATCCATCTGTAAAGGAATTCGTATGTGGTCATTTAAAAGAGTTAGCTACAGCTGCATGTGCAGATACGGGAAAAGTGCCGTTAAGTGTAAAAGGCACTGTTAAGTTAAAAAAGAAAAATGTAGAACAGTATGTATTTGTGCCTGTTTATTTGTTTGAAATTGCTGCCTGTTTGTTTGTTTTAAATTTGTGCCTATTTTAAATAATGCCAGGAAAAACACACAAGAGAATATTAAGATTTTCAGAGGAAGAGACCAAAGGCCAGAGTGATGGGGGAAAGATACTGATTTTACTTTTTATTTCATATCATTATTTTTTAACACCATGGACATAGATTAACTTGTTAAATTTGAATGTTCAAATTTGCCTATAAATTTAACATAGGGGAACACTAAGGATGCAGTTTTAAAAGTCCGGTCTTTTGGTTGCTGAATAAATGGACAGCGATGCTTCTCAGCCCAGCAGCCACCAGCTGCGTTACTGTGCGGGTGCAGCCCAGCAGCCACCAGCTGCGTTACTGTGCGGGTGCACTGGACTCCAAGGTGCCTGCTAGGCACTGAGCAGGATGCAGTGGGAGAAAGAGAAGGTGTCAGTCGCTCAGTCACGTCTGGCTCTTTGCGACCCCATGGACTGTAGCCCAACAGGCTCCTCTGTTTGTGGAATTTTCCAGGCAATAATACTAGAGTGGGTAGCCATTCCCTTCTCCAGGGGATCTTCCCAACCCAGGGATCGAACCTGGGTTTCCTGCATTACAGGCAGATTCTTTACTGTCTGAGCCACCAGGGAAGCCCCTCCAGTTGGGGAGGAGCAGGCAATGATAAGGCGCTTGCAACTATTAGGGAGAAAAGACCAAGAGACCTCAAATGACTCCGAAAGTAGCAGCCAGTCTGGAATTAAATGCTGATCTTGGCTTCTAGACTCTGGGTGCTTCAGAACACAGAAGAGAATCTCCTGTCCGGAGATGGGCAGGGAGGGCTGGAATCCCTAAGCCACATCAACAATAATAGCTGCATCCAGGCTGGAGGGGCACAAGGAGAAGGGAGAGGGTGGGCAGGACCAGAGCATTGGAACTGAGAGTGAGTGAGTGCCAGGGGAGCCATGCAGAAGTTTCAAAGGCTTTTGTTTGGGGGCCATGGGTTTACATCCAACTTGGCTACTTGTTGAGGACACATAGGCAAATATATGCAGCCTAGCGCCTTCATTTGTAAAATGTGTAGAATAGGTTGTCGAGACATTATAAGGATTAAAGATTATAATGTATATTCTGTGGTCAATTTGTGGATAATACATACCGAGGCTTTCCTAGCTCTGGATATGTATGGGGAGAGAGAGAAATCAAAGAGATAAAGGATAGGGATCTCCCTGGTGGTCCAGGGGTTAAGAATCCACCTTGCAGTCAGGTTCAACCCCTGGTCGGGGAACTAAGAGAGTGGAAAGGCAGAGGCAGCGTGTAGCAAAGGGGCTGACCTCAAAGTCAGACGACCTGGCTGCAGTGCTGGCTTTTCTGCTTCTTAGCTGTGTGACGCAAGACCTCCTTGACCCCTTGGATCCTTGGTCTTCCTGTCAGTTAAATGGGAAGAAGGTGAAGGAACATGTGTACTAAGTGCTTGATAAATGGTAATGGTTGTTGTATGAATGAAGGTCAGTTCAGACAGCGGATCCACCACAGCCTGCGTTGTGTACTCCAGGTATCAGGCAGTTTTAAAACATTATAATAGAGTCCTCTCTGAGACAAGAGAGTTAAGACCCAGAAACAGAAAAGGTTTCGCTAAAAAGGTTTGGAGCTCAGACTTGAACCTGAATCTAAATGACTGTGCTGTGGTCTAAATGACTGGCTTTTCCCACTATCATCCTGATGTTAACTATGTCACCTAATGTAGACCTCCTTCATTCTGAAATCAGGGCTGGAATTATTTAGAATGGTAGCCAGAAGCTGCTTGTTTAGTTGCCTCTACTTATTGCTAGGGTGCGTGTATTTTCACAATTCTAACAAACTTACATGTAGTGAGACTGTTTTACAAAAAAAAAGTTTCTAGGCCATTAATTTAATTTAGATTTTGCAAAATCCTATTTTTATTCAGAGACTCTTCATTAAAAGCATACTTACTCATTGGGAAGTAATGAGAAGAGAGAGAAAATAAGTTTAAATCCACAGTGCAGCTGTTCTCCCATGTGCATGAGTTATACCAGCAACTGGAGATTGCAGAGAAAAGGGTGAAACTTAATCGGAGAGCTACTGCAGCTCAGATACCCAGTAAATTATTCAAACGTAGGCACTGCAGTCTAACATACATATATCTGTTACATACACAATTAATTATTCTACACAAATGTTTTCAATAATTATTTGGTATTTAATTAACGTGCATTATCTGTCTTGCAAAATCAGGCTGATTTGAGAGACAGGATCAGAGAGAAGAGGCAGGCTTTCATCAAACCAATAGAGAAGCTGCTGCTGCTGCTGCTAAGTCACTTCAGTCGTGTCCGACTCTGTGCGACCCCATAGACGGCAGCCCACCAGGCTCCGCCATCCCCGGGATTCTCCAGGCAAGAACACTGGAGTGGGTTGCCATTTCCTTTTCCAGCGCATGAAAGTGAAAAGTGAAAGTGAAGTCGCTCAGTCGCGTCCGACTCATAGTGACCCCATGGGCTGTAGCCCACCAGGCTCCTCCATCCATGGGATTCTCCAGGCAAGAGTACTGGAGTGGGGTGCCATTGCCCTCTCCCAATAGAGAAGCTGCTTGATTTTAAACACAAGCTTTTTCTGCTTTTGCTGTTTTTCCTGGTGCAAAAATATCAGGCTGCACTCTCCATTTCCCAGAGTCTAGGAGTTTTGTTAGTGTTTTCTTTCCAAAAGAGGGATAAGGGCTGTGTCTTCTCCCAGTCTCATTGGTAGGGCTCCAGATGTGCTTCTGAAGAATACAAAACATAAGCCGTTTCAAAAGAGGTTCTATTTACAGAGGTCACTTTGATTAAGTATAAAGATCCATCCACTTTCTATGACCGTCTAACTTTGCAAGGATCATGTGATGGTTTAATCCATCCGTGATGCGTGGCCGAATATGTATGTATGTGTGTAAACGTGTCAACGTATGAATGTGCAAAAGTGACTATATAAACGTGAGTGTATGTGTGTCTGTGGATAAAATATTCCTTTAAACAACTGGCGTAAACTGATGTAATGTGGAACTTCTGCTCATTTCGATGTTTCAGTGTGGAGGGTGATTTCTCTGTGATGGTTGGGCATAGCGACAGCAAACCTTTAGTTTCATTACCGTATAAATAAACAGGCTTCATCTGCGTAGCTAGGCTGAACCAGCCAAAGAGCTAAGAACTCTAATGTGACCCACCATCAAGGACAGAAAACAATTATTTTGAGAAGCTTGTTTTCAGCCCAGATGGTTTGGTTCTGCACAAAATCATTTGATTATGTGCTTCTCTCAGCTTTGAAATCATGCACCTATCTCTCCATGTTTATAACAAGAAAGGGAATGCTGCACATTTGTAACAAATTAAGTTAATGGATTTAGAGCAGATTGTGCAAAGGGGAAGGCTGGGCTTCTTTGGGGAAAGGCTGGAAAGTACAACCAAATAAAGGTAGACAGGGCTGGAGTCTTGCCTCACGAACTTCAGTCCCTTAGAATGTGCCCAAAGCCAGACCAGAAACCCGGTTTTAATGCCAGGAATTAGAAGCATTGTCACAGTGAGGGTGGGGGAGTGGCATGGAGCAGAAGGCATGGTTTTATTCTGTGTTTCTTATTGTTTATAGCTCCTGAATAAATCTTGAGGTCATATTCTCAAAACTCTAGACCAGGGGTTACAACACAAATACCTTCAAGTAAAGTATGGGATAATTGAGTGAAATGGGCAGGCATAATAAAATTATTTCTCCACGATCAGAGAAACAACAATGTAAGCCCAATAACGAATGGCAGTGGACACAGGGACCTCAAGGTTAGGAGGCAGTGGGGACTTCCATGGACGATGCTGAGCTTGAGATAAAAATGGTCTGCCCCTTCCTTGAAAAGCAGCTGCTGATGGGCTCTGTGCACTGGACAGAGGGTCTAGATGATGGCTTTGGGGTTTTCACCGCTGCTGCTGCTGCTAAGCCGCTTCAGTCGTGTCCGACTCTGTGCGACCCCACAGACGTCAGCCCACCAGGCTCCCCCGTCCCTGGGATTCTCCAGGCAAGATCACTGGAGTGGGTTGCCATTGCCTTCTCCAATGCATGAAAGTGAAAAGTGAAAGGGGAGTCGCTCAGTCGTGTCGGACTCTTCTCGACCCCATGGACTGCAGCCCACCAGGCTCCTCCATCCATGGGATTTTCCAGGCAAGAGTACTGGAGTGGGGTGCCATTACGAGTAGCCCCAAATCCAGATGTTTATACAAACTTCCGTTTTAAAATATTGGCTGAGTTTTTTTTTTTTAATGGATGCACAAGCCAAATGAAACGTTAGTTTGCAACAGCTGCTATAGGCAAAGGGATAATCCCCAAGAAATAAAACTGTGCCCTAAGTATTGGTCTTCTGTGCAAGGACACTCTGGGAGGGACCCTTGCTGTCTTAGATGCTCTCTATCCATGGACAGGGCAGCCTGGTGGGCTACGGCCCATGGGGTCACAAAGAGTCAGACATGACTGAGCGCACACACACATTCACATAGGCATGTGTGGCACACATTAGGACAGATTCTCTTGGGTATGATACAAGTTTGTGAAGGAAAGCCCACGAGTATATTGGGAGAAAAGGCAAGGTGACAGGGTGAGTAGCCTGACGCGGTTTCCACGTCACCATTGTATCTAATCTGTAAGGGAGGTTGAACATCAATGTAGGGGATAGGTTTGTTGTTCAGTTGCTAGGTGGTGAATGACTTTGCAACCCCATGGACTGTAACCTGCCAGGCTTTCCTGTCCATGGGGTTTTCCCGGCAGAAATACTGGAGTAGATTGCCATTTCCCGACCCAGGGATCAAACCCGCATCTCTCCTGCATCTCTGCTTGTCAGAGAGATTCTTTACCACTGAACCACCTGAGAAGCAGGGGATAGGTAGGTGTTACTTGTCTTCCTGGGGAGTTTTCTTACACAGAAATGACTGTTGCTGCATAGGTCTTACATCGGAAGCATTTTTATTTGAAATAGAGCTTGAAAGCATTTATCATTCTTAATATGTGCTAGAGAATAATCATGGTTGGAAAAATGGCAGTGAACTTTGTCTGGCCTGATTTTTTATACTATTTCAGGATAAGGATCTGTAAAAATAAGCCATGTTTGCCAGTCTTCAGAATTTCTCCTTTTTAGTGCACGTCCTTGCCATATTTCCTTGCACAGTTTGTTACCCTGAAAATAGGTGTTCTAAAATCCCTTGTTGAAAGAGGAAGAAGTCCCCTGGAGCCAGCTTAAGAGCATCCCAGCATTCTGCCCCCTCTTGCTTCAGCAGTACAGTCATGAGAGGTCTGGGAATTGGAGACACTATTCATTCAGGCTCTTCGGCATTTCTCTGCTGCACCTCTCATCCTTCTTGACATCAGGCTTCGTTTCCACAGAGTGACATCAGCTCTGCTGGAAACCTGCCCTCCATCTCCGCAGACTGAGCTCTGGACCACATGCTTCTCGCGCAGATTTGAGGAGAGCTCAGGCAAGGGTGTGAGAAGGTCAGGAGGACCAAGGGGTGACTGACGGGTGACTGCCGTGGTCACAGTCCCTTCCAGAATGTTTGCAAAGAGGATAATTCGGTCACTTAAAAGGATGAGTATGCGAAATGCAGTAGCATGGGAAAATGCTTAATAAAATATGGAATTATAGTCTCTTTTAAGGTAGGCAATACATTTAAATGGTTCAAAATTCAAATGATAAAAAGGGTGTACAATGAAAAGCCTCTCCCTGTCTACCACTCCGTGTGTACATAGCCCTCTCAGGTTGCAATGTGATGTTAAGTGAAAAAAGAAATGTATGAGCCTTTCTAAGATAAGTCTTTCTCTTTCTCTTCCATCTCTTTCTCTCGATACACGTGTTTGTTTATATATTCACTTACATATATATGTATATGAGCACAAGCAGAGGATCCATAGATGACAGACCAGAAAAAATAAGTAGGGAGTTTTCAGTGGCTATCTCAAGTAGAAGGATGATAGGTAATTGCTTCTACCTTCCTGTATTTTCTAAAATGTCTTTATTCTATATATTTTGCCCTTAAAAATTAACACATACATTTCTTTAGTGTAAGTATAATACCTCATTAAAATTATGGCGCAAAAGTGACCATGACCAATCCTCAAAGAGAAGAAAAGTTACTCACTTTCTCCCAGCCCTCAGCTCACTATTGATGCTGCTTCATCTGCTTTCATGCTGCCTTCCTGGCCTTTTCTTTGCGTCTACATGATCACACTTTGATATGGTTCAACAACTTGCCTTCTGATTAATGAAATATTCAAGACATCTTTTCCTATTCCCTATATAATTGAAAAAGAACTTTCAAAAGAGAAATGTTGCATCTTTGTGCATCAGGTGCTGAGGAAAATAAGAAAGAAAGGTTTTCCAACTGGGAGGCTGTAGATAAATTTACATCCTGATAAACCAGTCACATGAATGAGGAGAAAGGACAGCAGGTGTTCATGTTTCCATAATCTGCCTGTTAGCGTGAGGTCCTAGAGCCGAGGTCACCTCACCGAGCTGACCCACAGCTCTGCTTCTGCATGGACACAGCACTTGGTGGAGCTGACGTCAGCCACTTGGAGCACAGAAACTAAACTACTCGGTGAGAAAGTATTAAAAAAATCACTTACCTTCCTTCCAAAGGCAGTAAAAAGGAGCTCTTGAAAGTGAAATCACTCCTTTTAAATTGAACTTTCAAGTACACACAAGCAACTTGTGAATACTTTGTTACAAAAATCACTTAAATATGAAAACATCATTTAAAATATAGAAATATCAAGTTATAAAGTGTATTTTTTTGCCATATTATTCCTCTGTTTTTATTGGTAAGAAACATGGACAATTCCCCTTTACCCTCGTCCCAATTCCATTCCTCATTCTAGAGATAATCCCTGTTACAGTTTGAGATCCAGACGAAACTTCCCTGATGCACTTTTATCCAGATCCATCACCATGCACAAACACATAATGAGTGTGTCTTTTTAAATATTAATTAAACTTAAACTCTCAGGTTGTATTTATCCCCTGGGCTCTAAATCTCACTTATCTGAAGTTCTTCACCAGAATGGTAATGTTTCCCATGTATAAATCACCAAATGCTAAATGTGCTCTTCTTGGCAAATGCAGTTCATTTGAGAATAACTCCCAATAAATTGCCTATGGTGTTTCTTTATTGCTGGAGACAATGGGCAGTGCCAAGGAAACGTGGGGTTTTACCAAACTGGTCATTAGTTTTAATGCACTCCGGCCATTTTTATCCTTTCTGTACTTTTAAGTATATCAACATTGTATGGTATGTTAAGAATTGTTTTTGATTCTTCTTTCCTTTCTTGAACATCAAAACATAGGGGTAAAGTAGGGCGGGGAATGTGATCCTTTCCTTATGAGAGAACACATGGCTAACTCAATTTCTACAGACTCTGAGGGACGTGAGGCAGAAATTAGGACTTGCTGATAATTAGAGTTCTAGGCTTGCTGTTTCTAGCCCTCTAGCTGAGTTCTTATAAGGCCCTTGTATTCCTGGGTTTTTTTTTTTTTTTTTGGCTGCACTGCTAGACTTGTGGAATCTTAGTTCCTGGACTAGGGATTGAACCCAGGCCAGAGAAGTGAAAGAACCAAGTCCTAACCACTGGGCCACCAGGGATTCCCCAGGGCCCTCATATTTCTTTAGCTCTCTCCCCATCTTAGTGCTTGCCTGTCTAACACTCAGTGCTAAACCAAGAACTTACCCAGAAACCAACCTCTAGGCCCAAATTTATGCCACATGACATGGATGGCTCATTAGCCAAAATCTTCTCAAAAGAGACTATTCTTTCAACTTCTTTTATATCCGGAACCTCATTAAAGCCAAAGCTAAAAGTCTAGACATGATCTCTGTGTTCATGGGCACCTGAGTGTATCCTTCTTTAACTGGCTGATGTTGGGGGAGAGGTAGGGCTGGGCAGGATGGGTGGTGAACCCGGCTCCTCCAGGAAGTGCTATGGTCTAGCGAGGTCAGAAGAAAGTTCTGAAGTCAGGACAGATGTGTACAATTTCAGCTCCTCTTTGCTGTGTGCCCTTGAGCAAGCTGCCTAGTGTTTGAACTGTGGTCTTGTGTATAAAACCCCCTGTGTCATCATCGTTTGCAGAACTGAAGTGAGCACATAGTAGGTGTTCATCAAATGTTCATTTCTCTGAATGAGTGCAGATCTAAGCCACAACTCCCGGTATTTCATGATGCCTGATAGATGCATTCCTGTCAATGGGCAGGGTCTGGAAATCTCTCTTTTTTGCAGAGAAGCTTATCAGAGTTTAACCCTGAGGAAATTCAAAATTGTTGAGAACTTCTGTGCCAGCCCAGGGCACCCCTGTGATGCTAAAATGGTGGCACAGAAGAACTGCCCTTTCCAGAGACCAGTGGCATGATCCCTTTTGTTATGTGTCCCTCTAATTATGCACACGTGTCTGTCACAATGTATTATCTCCATGGCAATTCACCCTCCTGCCATTATGCCTGCCCCCAAAACTGGAATTAGCATTTTGCAGTGATGTCTGGGAGTTGTTTTCTGTGTTCTGATAGGAAAGAGAAATTGAAGCGTATGCAGAAATACTAAGAGGACTACAGTAACGTGGCCAATGCTGGTTAAGTGTGCATGAGGGATTAGTATCAGTTATTATTATTTCTAAAGCAAAGTTTTCTGGATTAACCCCCTCAGAGGAGATGAGAGTCAGAAGGTTTCAAATCGCATCACTTTCTCTCTGAGGGAGGTTCTGCTTCGCGGCTGTAAATGCACACCCTGATGATCAGGAATGGAGAGCTAGGCTCTCGGGATTGTTTTCTCTGTCCCTCTTCTCACTAGTCTTCTACCCCATGCAAACTGAGCAGGAAAGGTCAGGAGAAAAATAAAATAGTACTTTTTCTTTTTCAAGAATGTGTGGTTCTCACCTAGAACTAGTCAGTTACTAGTAAGCAAGTACAGCGGCTTCCCAGGTGGTGCTAGTGCTAAAAAATCCACCTGCCTGTGCAGGAGACTCAAGAGAGCCAAGGTCCATACCTGGCTCAGGAAGATCCCCTGGAGAGGCAATGGCACCCACCCCAGTCTTCTTGCCTGGGAAACCCCATGGATAGAGGAGCCTGGCGGGCTGGACCAGGGGTGGTCCCTGGTCTCCAGGGAGTCACAGGAGACTCGGACACGACTGAGCTGCTGAGCACACACACAAGCCAGCACGGGCAACACCGAGTCCTCACAGACAGTAGTTTCCCGGGCTCCAGACAGTCCTGAGTTTCTGGAAATGGAGTGAGAGACGGCAGAACACGACAGGTAGGTGTGTTGAGGTTCCCTCTGCCGAGTGCCCCAGACAGACGCTGACTCTTGTGACACCGCCTCTTTCGAAATAAACTGAAGGGGATGGCAGTATTCAAAATGTGTCAAAGTGCCCTGAGGCCGTGGGACGTTTGTCCCTCCAGGATCCCCTGTCAACCACCACTTCCGTCAGAGAAGCTCCAATGAGATCTATTTGTACATCAGGCACTAGGCAAACATCTACTCAGCAAAACAATCTTGCATTTAAAGAATCATTTAAAACCCACTGAACTAGAGGCTGGGAGAAGCACCATGGCTGCTGTCTGTGGAGAGTAGGAAGGGGTAGCTAGTGTAGAGTTGGGGTCAGGAGTGAGGACAGGGAGGTGAGGCGAGGCTGCAGCGGAACCGTGCAGGGCCAGTAGGAAGGCAGTGTGCTCCAGTCTCGCGTGCCCAGCAGCGGGGCCAGGCCCGAAGGCCCTTTAACCCTTAAGTCATTCATTCTATGTCCCCCTCCCTCCCCCCTCCAATACACGCACTCTTTTCTCCTGGGCAGCTAGAATAAAAAGCAAGGAATCCTGGGGTCCTGCCCTGGTTTTCTGTGACATTGGATTATGGGGTAAAGCCTTCGCCCTCTGGTCTGGAGAATAGGACTCTGCTCCCTCTTCTAATGAAAAGCTAGTTCAGTTCAGTTCAGTCACTCAGTCGTGTCCGACTCTTTGTGACCCCGTGGACTGCAGCATGCCAGGCTTCCCATCCATCACCAGCTCCCAGAGCTTGCTCAGACTCATGTCCATCGAGTCAGTCTGTCGTCCCCTTCTCCTCCTGCCTTCAATCTTTCCCAGCATCAGGGTCTTTTCTAAGGAGTCAGTTAGGTGCAGATAAGTCTGTAACTCTTCTGAAAATGCTGAAACAAGTAAAGCCCTGACTGGGAAAACATAATGAAGCAAACACTCGGGATTTCCAGAGGCGTGCAGTTCCCACTCCCAGGACCCCGGCTGCTTCTGAGTTCTTTGTTCTTCTCCTGCCCCACTTGGTGCGCGTGGAGACTCGGGGCTTGTTCGTCAGTGTGGAGAACGGAATGGAGAAGAAGCATATGGTGAGAGAGTGACAGCCTGTGGCTTTTTAAATGAAAATTTACATGTTAATGTGAATTCGTTAAAATATCAGTTATTTTTTAATTGGCTTTCCAAATCAGCAGAAGGAAGGCCTGTTCCTGTTGCTCTGATGGTTTCATTTGAGAGTTCTCATCAACATTCCATGAACTTTCCTCTCCCCTGATTAAAACCCTTCAGTGGCTTTCCTGGTGCTCGGATCATGTCCAAACCTGATCCCATCTGCCATCCCCTCCTATTTTCCCAACCAGTCCCCTCTCAGCCACTGCCCTCTAGCTGCCCCAATGTAGCCACACTCGCCTTTCTCTGCTTCTCAAATCACACATGCCTCATGCTTATCCGTCTCAACATCCTCACCACACGTTCTCTTTCCCAGCATGCTCTTTATCAGTGGGTCTCAGATTCCCACGGGCATTAGCATCATCCAGAGGACTTGTTTAAAATACAGGTGGCTCAGATGCAATGCTTGTGCTTTGTTTAAACCTTGACTGCAAGCAATTGTTGTTGTTCAGTTGCCCAGTCATGTTAGACTCGTTGCAACCCCATGGTGTGCACACCAGCCAAACAATAAGGACTGTTAATTTTGTTAGGTGAAATAATTGCTAGATAGCTGCAGTAAAAGCCCTTACTGGCTAGAATTGTATACTGAAATATATTTATACATAAACAAAATGACATGATGTCTAAGATGCTTTTAAAATACTCCAGAGAGGGAATTCCCTGGTGGTGTAGTGGGTAAGACTCACTGCTTTCACTGCCATGGGTCTGGGTTTGATCCCTGGTCAGGGAACTGAGATCCAATTAGTAAAATATTGATCATTGGTAAAGCTGATGTTTATTACACTACTCTCTCTACTTTCATGTATGTTTTTAAATTTACATTAAAATAAAAAAGTATTTCCCTGGGTGGGGGGTGGGGAGAAAAACCCACAGGTAGCTATTCCCCTCCAAGATTCTAATTTAGAACATCTGGGATTACATCCAAGAATTTGCATTTCTAACAGGTTCCCAGATGATATTAGTGCTGTGGGTCCAGAGACCAGACTCTGAGAACCACTGCACCAGCCCACACCCGTGAGCACTCTTCCCCTGCATTACTTCGCTGCATCCTTTGTGTCTCCACTCAAGCTTCACTCCCTCTAGCTATCTTCTCTGAGTTGAGCTCTCTTATTGTACATGTCTCTATCGTGCAAGCATCCTGTGTTTCTTCACAGGGTTTAAACCGTAAATGCTCCTCTGTACTGTTATTTGCTCATGTTTGTCTTCCCTAAAAGTCTGTAAGCTACAGGAACAGAGAACTAGTTCACCTTCTCTTCCCCTGTGCCTGGCACCATCTCTAGCATACAGTAAATGCTCCATAAGTGTTGGTTGGATGGATGGATGGATCTGGAAAGACTACCCATTTTAAATGCAGGCAGAGCATTAGGAAAGCTCTGTTGCAGAGAGAGCAGTGGAGGGAGGGCTCCTGCCAGGTAGCTAGATGAGCTAGGATGCTCCCCAGCAGCCAGACAGATGACAACTGCCGGACCCAGCCCTCCCTCCTGTCCTGTCCTGTGGATAGTGAGCAGAAACAACCCAGGAGAAGGCCAGGGGGGCTGTCCTCAGAGTCGGGGTCCGTGTACTTGCCTCAAACAGTGTAACTTTGGGCAAATCCTTTCTCTTTGGGGTCCTCAGTTTTGCCATCTGTAAACCAAGAAGATTGGATGTTTTGGCTCCAAAATTTTCATGGGTTCTGAGCAAAGATGCTTTATTCTGAATAGTATCCAATAATGGTTGCTGTTTTTGGTCTTTTCTGCAAATCTCGGCCAGCTCTTGTCAGCGAAGGGAATCAGAATGGGAGGACCTACCTGGTTCTTGCTTCCCTCTGGAGCCTCTGTTTGGTACCATTCTTCCCCAGGAATTGACTGTGAAAGGCTATGAGGCCACAGGCATGGTCCTCAAAGGCCAGAACCTCAGGGGGGATCATCCAGCACAAAGCCCAGGGGACTCCTGCCTCCGGTCAGCCTGCTCTAGGGCAGTGTTCAACCCGTGGCCTGGCTGAGATCTCAGGACTGGAGGACTGAACCACGACTTGAAATGAACTTGTGTGTTTCAGACGTGCGTGCGTGTTCAGTCATTCAGTCATGTCCGACTCTTTGCGACCCCACGAACTGTAGCCCACTCTGCCTATGGCATTTCAGGCAAATGCCCCCAAATCATGTATATTGTTTTTCTTTCATTTTCTTGTTTGCAATCATGGTTTCTGATAATAACCTTGAACCTACATGGCAATACTCACAACTTTGCTCATTCTGCCTATGAGTTACTGGGAGGAATCCGCAACAGGAAGCAAACTTCCCCAGTCATTTCACCTTCCTTTACAGTGTGTGTGTCCACGTCTAGAGGGTCTTCTCTGGTTTTCTATCCTTAAGGAAGTAGGTCATGGTTATATACAAAAGTAAATGAAGAAATGACTTAGGAAAGCTCAGAGAGAAAAAGAATCTAAGGAGAAAGGAGGGAGAACCTTGACCTTCTTTGCCTGGTAAGTTAAAGAAAATATGATTTTTCATAAGAGATTAAGAATACTTTTTATCCAGGTGTTCTGATGTTTTGGTAATAACCTTCTCACATCATAAGGCCTTTTAACCTTGTACCCTGTTTTGTTTGGGGTTTTGTTCATCAGGGCAGAGAGTATGTTTTTTTTTCTGTGTGTATAGATGGGCGCTTCAGTTATAGATTATTAAAAAGCAAGCTCCAGAGGGCCAGAAAAAAGTGAGGGGCATTCACAGTTTCAGTGATCTGAGGCTTAGAAAAGTTGATAAGATGGATTAGAATTGAAGGATAAAAAAGACTTTTAAAAACCCAATCCATTATAAGGTCCATTACTTTATATATATTCTCCAAAATTACATGAATAAAGGGGAAAGAAGGGAGGGGGGAAAAAAAAAACTGGCTTTGGTTCAGAATGTCAATTATGTCTTTTTAAAAATCCCCTTTTCACAATTTATTTGACATTTTGAACAGTGGCCAAAAAAGCTATTATAACTATAAAACATACTCATTGGTATAAATCTCATTAAGCTGAGCGATTTAATTAAGGTATTGACATGCTTAATTGATACATGTAAGCCAAGACCATTTTCATTTCTCATTTCCATATGCTTTCTACTTTAAGAGAAGTGAGGAGCTGGATCTTAAAAAAAAAGTCTCCTTCCATAAAAATGCTGTAGATTCATCTGCGACTGACATCCCAGGGGACCACTTCCTGCCACTCTCCTTGATTCAGAGCCAGCTAGTCCTCTAAGTGGCGTTGCTCGGAGGGGAGGTGATGTATACCCAGCGTGAGTGCCTGTCAAGCCCTCTTATGATCAATAGGAGAATATTTATATTAATAAAGCACCAAGTTAATTAAATAAAATGGTCCTCTGGGTAAACTTAAGATACTAGAGGATGGGCAGGGATCGATATATTCTGCCATTTGAACATTAAGTATGTGCCTTGAAATTTTATGGGGCTTTTAAAAACTCGCTTTGTCATGTAAAAAGTTTGAAACCCCTGCAAGTTTTCCCCGACAGAACCTCCAGTCTGGCTTACGGACAGACTGAGGGAGACAGGAAGCCCTGGGCCCGCCAGAGCTGAGAGCTTCAGGGAAAGCCAGCAGCCGCTCGCCCTGGCCTGGGGCGCTCCTTTCCTGGGGTGAGGAGGAGGGTTTGTCCTGGAGGGCGAGACCTGAGCTCAGGGCAGGGTCCAGACAAGGAGGAGAACGCTCCTCGTCCTGGAGCAACCTCGCCGTCTGCCGTGGGGAGCCCTCACACCTCCGCCGTTCTGGGCCCCCAGGTTGTGGGAAAGCCCAAACCCTTGGTCCTTTGGAGAGGAGGCTCACGTTCAGCCTCACGAAGCTTTGCTGGCCTCCACTGACCCTCTGCCCTCGTTCTGCCGTCCCTTGCTCCCCCAGCCCATCTTTCTGTGCCTCTCCCTGTGTGTGTGAGGACCTGTCTGTATCCTGCGTCTCTTTGTCTCACACCCACGCAGCTCCCTTTCCCTGTGCGTCTCTGCCTCTCAGGGTCTGTCCTGTGCGATGGCTGTCTGTGTTCATGTGTTTCTCTCCGGCTTTCTTTTCCTTCTGTTCTCTCCGGTTTTCCTCTGTCTCACTGTGTCACTCTCTTCCTCTGTCCCTCTTGGTTTTTGTCTCTCTGCCTGCCAGTCTTTCTCTCTTCCTCTCTGTCCTGTGTCTCTGGCTCACACTTTATCCATCCATCCACACACACACACATACATCTTTCTCTGTCTCTTCTATGCTTGGGTTCTCCTGCCCAACCGTTGTCTCTAAAGGTGGTCTTTCATTCACTGAGGTAGAGCCTCCAGCAGTCTGCACACCAGCATAACAGAGGCTGCCTCTCTGGTTCCACCCCTCAATCCTCAAGCAGCCTCCTTCACTTTGGGATGGGAAAGCAGTCTTCCCTCGAGCAGCCGGCTCTGTCTCCTCAGGGGGCCATCCTTTCCTAAGAGGTGGCATCATACTTGCTGTGCCATGGCGTCTTCTCCCAGGGACCATGTCTCCTCATTCACTTAGCTCTGACCTGCAGCACCTGATTCCCTGGGAACATCGTGGTCATCCTGTTAATGGTGACCCTTCATTGAAATGTAAGCCCCAGGATGGCGAGGAGTCTGTTCTCCGGAGACTAACCACAGCCAGAAATTTGCTTTAGTAGCAAAGTCCGCTGGACTCCCCACCTTGCCCCATCCCGGCTTTCCTCTGAGGGCCATTTCCCAAATGGCTCTGGAGCCCTTGGAAGCTCACTCAAGCCCCCAGCTTCCTCGGGAAGACGGAGAACTACTTTGGCTTGTTCCGAGTCCGTGTACATGTGGCTGGATCGGCAGTCTGCTCTCAGCCCAGAACGGTGTCATGTTGAGGCTGCTTCCCAGTCTGAGTGCTGCCGGGGCTGTGAGCTCCCTGCTCCTCCCTGCTGGAGCACCAGCTGCCTTCTGGCTGCCCTTCTTCTCCTTCTTGATAGAAGGCTCCTGCCGCCTTCTCCCCAGCACAGCAGTGACTGCAGCCCGTGTCCAGCCAGCTTCCACGGGGGTTAGAGAGTTGCGCAACTTTAACTTATGTGTCTCTCTCTGTACCCCACCCGCCCTCTCCATCCTCAGGGGAGCCTGGGGGATTCCAAGAGGTCAAGTCTCCCTGCAGGACCTGCGGAAGCTTTGAGACACAGCAGGCTGAGTGGAACCCAGTTTTGCAGCAGGCTGAGTGGAACCCAGTTTTGCTTCCTTTGATATTAAACTTGACCTTGAGTTGCTGTTTTACAATTTTAGAATTTCTATGTGATATTTTCTGGGACAGAGAGGCAGGGATTTTCTTGTCTTCTACTCAGAGTGTTTGATTGAAGACTTGAACAGATGTAGGCAGCA
Organism: Redunca redunca; assembly: GCA_006410935.1. Lineage (NCBI taxonomy): Eukaryota > Metazoa > Chordata > Mammalia > Artiodactyla > Bovidae > Redunca > Redunca redunca. The sequence goes on along the minus strand of SJYQ01091862.1, from coordinate 371,854 downwards.
CTCATAATGATGAATTTCTTAAGTGCCTATGATGAGCCACATAACATGAAAAATGCTCTGAACTCATTAGCCATTTTGTAATAATCCCCTGACACAAGTGTTTTCATCATCCCCACTTTATAGATGAGGAGACTGAGGCTCAGACAAGGTAATTACTCATACAAAGTCATAGCAAAGCTGGTATTCAGCCAGAGGCAAAGCTGGTATTCACTCCAAGGTCTTCCAGGCTCCTGAGCCATGCATTTGATATAGTACTTCACTGTCTCCTGGGGCCTTGACTGTATGCAGGACTTCTGGGCTCAGAATGGAAGGAACGAAGCTGATATTCTGGAAAAGTATGACTCGGGCTGCAATCAGCGCACAGTCTCAGAGGGGCCAGGGAGGTGTGTCCCCTCTTTCCCTTCTCCCTTCCCCACCTCTTGCCATGGAGGTCCTGTCCTCTCTGCCAGGGACAGGGGAGGTCACTGCACCTGGCACGAGACTCGTGGCGGCAGTCTCACGTTCGCCACTAATTTCATCTCTGCGGTCCACTGGGCTCTCCCCTCGCTCACATCCCTCGTCTGGTGCCTTTCAAACTAAATAGCCAGAAGCAGGTCTGGGATTAAATATTAGTGTTAACTTCAAACTTGGTATAAATCTATTGAACTGCATCCATGTTTACATAAATAAGCCAGAGAACAGCATCTGTTCTGTTTTCGTCAATACCGGGACGCCCACAGGTGTGAGTTATTAGCAATAACTGTAATTGCTTTGAGTGGAACAATAAATAGCACAGGGGTCGTGATGAGAAATGTCCTTGTATAGTATTAGCAAAGGCGAGTGCCTGAGACTGCTGTAGACTTCCTCCGACTCTGGTTTCCAGAGCTGGCTTCGCAGCCCAGAGTGCTGAGCTCTTACTGAATCGCTTTTCCTGCTTCTGCAGGAGATAATTTTGAGCCTTTCTGAAACCACATTGATTTTATCGGCAGATGGCCCCCAGGATAGCATCTCACCTTCACTGTTGAGATTTCACGTGTTTGATGGGGTTCTGAAAAGTTACAAGCAAGAACAGGCATATACAAGCCGTGTATCCTTGAGCTGCAGTGCTGAATTCCAAATCCCAGCCCCTGGGCAGCTGCAGCTTAAGGCAGAGCCGGCTGCAGTCCCTGCCACCTCCTAGGTCTTTAAGAAGACAGGATGGGGCTTCCCTGGTGGTTCAGTGGTAAAGAATCTGCCTGCGGATTCAGGAGACATGGGTTCAGTCCCTAATACAGGAAAAGACGCACACCATGGGGCAGTGAGCCCATGCACCACAGCGAGATCCCATGCTCTGCACAGGAGAGCCCACCACAATGGGAAGCCCATGCACCGCAACTGGGGCCTGGCCCCAGTCGCCACAGCCAGAGAAAACGTCTGTGCAGCAAGGAAGACCGAGCACAGGCAAAAATGACTGAATATCTTAAAAAGAAAAAGAAGACAAGACGGGTCACGGGGGTAACCCCCGTGCTCTACCCCCTTAAGGAGGAAATTGTTCAGCCACAAAATGTTCTTCTTAGGACGCAGCACACACAGAGCCTGCAGTGTGCTGTGCTTAGGTGCTCGTTCGTGTCGACTCTTTTTGACCCTGTGGACTGTAGCCCACCAGGCTCCTCTGTCCATGGGGATTCTCCAGGCAAGAAGACTGGAGTGGGTTGCTGTGCCCTCCTCCAGGGGATCTTCTCAACCCAGGGATTAAACCCAGGTCTCTCGTTGCAGATGGCTTTTTTACCATGAGTCATTAGGGAAGCCCCCAGAGCATGCAGAGGAGAATGTGTTCAAAGAATCCTTCCTCATCATCAAGTGAACATTTAAGGTTACAAGGGATAGACATGGGAAAGGGGCTTCAACTACTCCCCGAACAGAGTCATGTCTCGCTCCAGGTTGCCCCTCTCCTTCCCACCTCCACTTCCTCTGCTCTCACCCCCGACTTGGCTTCTGCTAATCCTCAGCCTCCGTGAGGATTTCCAGATCTTTCAGACAATTTGGTGTTGAGGAGATTGATCACAGAGCAGATTATCACAAAGATAATCAACACTTCCTCACTGCCAGTCATCTCCTTCTGACATCTGCCACTTGATGCTCAGAGTGTCTCCCTCTCTAGCTGGAGTTTCATTGCCTTATATCATCCTAGTCTCCATGAGTGCCAGAAATAAGAAATGAGGAGATGAAAATTGTCAGGTGCACAGCCCCTTTCCAGATCAAATCCATTTTCCAAAACCGTTGTACCCTCTCAGGCCAGGTTTAAACTCTGTCCTCCAAAGGCTAATTATTCATCTGCGTAGCCTACCTTTCCATATAACTGCTCATTCCCACTTTTCAGCACAGCTCAATAAACCCTTCTGAATTGGACACTTTATCTGTGGCTCCATAGATACAAGCCTGTTTTAACTGTATCAGTTCACACACATGATACTCCATCAGGAAGCGAGAGGTGGAAGGGTCAAGGAAGAGTCCAGAGTTCTTTCTGATTTAAATGGACAACCTGGAGTTGGAAAAAAAAAATTCCTCATAGTTGGAGGTTTATTCTCAATCATCCTTGGACCAGGTAATGCCATGAAATCTTTTTAGCATTTTCTTTTATCCATTTGACAGGTATTTTTTAAGCTATGCATCAGGCCTCATGCTCAGCAGAAGTCCCGGACCACATGAAGCTGATAACTTAGAGAGGGGTCAATAGCAGAGACCATGTGACCTGTCCAGCTCCACCTCTCGGTCAGCGCATGGGTTAGCAGTCATGAGCAACCTTTCCAGATCCACGCACACTTAACCTGTGTGCAGGCTGCTCATTTGTCATTAGCTTTTTGGTATAGGCAAGTTAAACACTGCCCTGCATGTGTATCCACGCTTAGTCACTTCAGTAGTGTCTGACTCTTCCAGCCCTATGGACTGTAGCCCCAGGCTCCTCTGTCCATGGGATTCTCCAGGTAAGAATACTGGAGTGGGTAGCCATGCTCTCCTCCAGGAGATCTTCCTGACCCAGGGATTGAACCTACATCTCTTGCATCTCCTGTATTGGCAGGCCACCTAGGAAGCCCCAGACAGTGCTCTGGGACAGAATTAAAAGGATCACATTGGAGGGTGAGGTAACATCTTGCTGGGGCTTTCTTTTTCCAGAAAAGTTTAGAAGGGATGAAAGAGGGATTGAATCAATCACAGATTCACTCCCTCTTTCTTGACACCAACAGAAAGGGATCCGAGCAGTAACTGAACAGATATATTTGGAATCCACAAGAAAAACACATGTAGAATCCACGCTAGCCACCCTCTTCATTTTTGCTAATTATTGCACAAGCAGATCTTCACCTATGGGGTGTTACGCCTCAGAACTTAGGCTGTCAGGCCACCGTCTGGGAGGCAAACGAGGGTACTCAGGTCAGCAATTAATCACAAAGCAGACCTAGTACACACACTTCACTTCAGAACAATTCCATAAACGTTCCCCCCACCCCTGCCACCTCCCCCTCGCTCCCAAGGTTTCATCTCCTAATTGCAAAGGCTTTTTGGCGTGGGAATGTCTTTGTGAAGAAGAGCAGACTCAATTTGTGCCATCGCTCTAAAGAAGACTCAGGAACAAGGACGCTTCTCCAATTAATCAGCAAATGCTTGGCTCCAGCATTCGGCCAAAGGATCGATTTACATAAAGCTACTTCGCAAGATGAATTTGCCTCCCCCTCGACTCCTCCTGCATTCCCCTTGTCCAGCCAGCATTAGACATGCTACTGGATTTCAGATTGACAGTGTCAGCTACAACAATCAAATTAGGGATGAAAGCCTCGGAGGGCTGCCAAGAGAGGGGCGGAGGGGAAGGAGGGGGTGGGAACAGCATGTCTCACGGAGAGGAGGATGGATTGCACAGAAATGGACTCCCTTTCCCAAACTCCTTTGGGCAGATGCACAGCTTCAAACAAAGGAAAATTAGAAAACACCAGTCTCCATCTTTTTGAACCAAGTGGATCGCTCTTCCCACCCCAGCCAAGATTAACAAATCAAACCAAAACATTTCATTGAACGGAAAAAAGTTGGCAAGGGACTGTCTCAGGTACAGTAGCTCAGACGGTAAAGAATCTTCCTGCAGTACAGGAGACCCAGGTTCAGTCCCTGGATTGGGAAGATCCCCTGGAGAAGGGAAAGGCTACCCACTCCAGTACTCCTGCCTGGAGAATTCCATGGATGGGGGAGCCTAGCAGGGGTTGCAAGGAGTCAGATACAACTGAATGACTAACATCATTAGATCCTTACAGTCAGATTATTTTCAGTACCAAGTTTTTGCACATGATATAAGAATACCTGAATCACAGTTTTACTCCCTGAAGGGTCCGTTGGTGATGAATGCACAAACTCAAGTCAGATGCCAGTAATTGGAATCCTGGTAATATTTCCTTGATCATTTAGTGACACATGGAAGACCAGAACAGAAGGCTCAATTTGGCTGACAATAAGAGCTCCCCACTCACACCAGAGTAACTGTTTTGTCACTAAATTGTGCTAATCCCAGGGATTAGTAAACTGTTGAGAAGCTAAGCCTCTGCACCACTAGCTGGAGATGAGCAATCAGTGATAATGCTATATCATGAACACAAAGAGCCTTCGCTGGAGTTACATATGACGGTTCAATGAAGAAAGCTTCTATTTGGACTGGAAGTGTTAGTTTTATCCTTTCAGCCCTAGAAGGGTGGTGGTTTGGAAAGGCAAATTAAACCCCACAACTGGAAGGAGGTTCTCTGCTCCTAGAAGGGATGACTGAATGACTGGAATATTTCAACTCATGACTTGCTTCCCTGAATCCAGAGGTTTCTATCTTGACTGGTTCCTTCCCGCATTTCCCATTGATAACTCAACCTCCCCTCACCACCCAGCAACCCTCCACTGGGCTCCTTTTTGGCAATGAATGGGCACATCACTCTAGCATCCAGCTCCTAGCTTTGCCCTAGAACAGACTGATACAACAGGCATCAGCCACATGCGGCCATCAGGCACTTACGGGATGGCTGGCTCGAACTGACATGGATTTAAAATACTCACACAGATTCCAAAGACTTGGTATGGAAAACGAATGTAAAGTATCTCACTAATTTATTTTCATATTGAAACAAGTATGTCTTAGATATGTCAGGTTAAGTGAAATACTTTATTAATATTCATCTCGACTGATTGCTTTTGATGCAGCTAAGAGAAATATTTTTTTAAGTTTTTTTTAAAAATGTGAACCATTTTTAAAGTCTTTGTTGAGTTATTACAATGTTGTTTCTCTTTTGTGTTTTGGTTTTTGTGGCCTTGAAGCATATGGGATCTTAGTTCCCTGACCAGGGATCAGACCTGCACCCCTGCCCTGGAAGGTGATGTTTTACCCACTGGATCACCAGAAAAGTCCCTGAGAAAATGTAATTGCACTAGTGTCTCATATGATACTTGGATAAGACAGAACTGCTCTAGAATTAACAGGTCTTCTCTGAAGGGGCAGGCTTCCCTGGTGGCTCAGACAGTAAAAAATTTGCCTGCAATGCAGGAGACCTGAGTTTGATCCCTGGGTCAGAAAGATCCCCTGGAGAAGAACCACTTCTGAAGAACCACTCCAGAATTCTTGCCTGGAGAATTCCATGGACAGAGGATTACAGTCCATGGGGTCACAAAGAGTCAGACACAGCTGAGCTAATACTTTCGCTTTCACTTTCTTTGGAAGGATACTGGCCTCCACACACTTCAGTCCTGGGAGTGTTCTGTTGGCAAGCACAGAGAATAATTTGGTTTTGACTTGGGGGCAATTAATTTAAATGGGCCCTGCATCCCCCGGCCTACCTCCTCACTGTATGATTGTCCACAACAATCTTTTGCTTTACTCGTTTGCTTTAACCTGGGAAACCTGAATACATTAGTCTGCGGTCTCTAGAACATCAGCTCAGAAAGAGAAAGGGGGCCTCTACTACTCAGAGCAAACCAAGAACCCCAATTCCATTTGCAGGCTTTTGTAGCAGCTTACAGCCCTCAGCCCCTCAGACGGCCCTTGAGCTCCACTGTGCTCAAACACCAGGCCGGCATCGGCCACCAGGGCTCTAGATCTTCCTCTCAGCCTGGCCGTGCCCTTCTGCTCACTCCCTGCCCTCCAGTGACTTTTCTCTTAGACTGCAGCTCTCTTAGAAATCTGTGGGAAATTCCTGTGAGGCTCCACCAGGAATGTCCCCATCTCACTCAGGCAGAGCCTCACCTGAAGGTTTGGGAGGGACAAAGTACTTGGCTTGCCTCTGCCGGATCTCTGGGATCCCGGGGAGAGGTGGAGTCACCCAGGGACTCAGTCCATTCTGGGTCAGCCTCCAAACTGAGCCCCTGAGTGGATTTCTAAAATATAGGTTAGACGTTGTCACTCTACCTGCCACAGCCTCGTCCTGTGAGGAGACCCTCTCCCTCCATCTATCCATCTATGTGTCTATATCCATTTACCTACTCATCCATTCAGTCCTCCTTTCATCTACTTACCTACCTATCTATCCATCTGTCTATCTACCATCTATCTACCTATCTACCAACCTACCTACCCATCCATCAATCCATCCATCCATCTACCTACCTACCCATCCACTCATCTGTTGATCAGTCTAGCTACCTACTTACCCATCTACCTACCTATCCCATGATCATTTTGCCCAACACCAGCAAGCCTACACCTGAGACACCAAACTCCTTTGCATCTTGGACCCAAGATTTTTCCTAAGCAGACTAAATATGTAAAGAAGTAGGATGCTATATCTGTTAACTTCATGCTGATAAAATAAAGATAGTGATTTGCATTGGTATCCTGCTTAGAATATAGAAAGCACTTGCTTGTCCATTATCTATGATGCTTATCCTAATTTCAAAGAAGTACAAATTGAAGTTTAAAGGATTGAATTAATACTCTTAAAGACACAGAGCTAGAATATGAACTTGGCACCTAATCAGATACACTAGTTATCCTACCCATGTTCACAAACTTGTTCAAAGTGTCCAGAAATCATCCTCGAGGCTTCTGATTCAGTAGGTCTGGGATGGGTCCCAGGAATCAGTCTTAAATTTTTTTTTTTATTATGGAAAGTTTCACCCTTGCGTAAAAGTCAAGCATGGATTATAAACAAACCCCCTCAATACCCATCACTGAGCTCTAATAAGTATTAGCTCATGGCCAGTCTTGTTTCATCAATACCCCTACCCACTTCTCCCTCTCCCATGTTGTTTTGAAGTAAAACTCAAACATCATCATGTCATCCTTAATTATTTCAGTATGTATCTCTCAAAGACAAAGACTTAAGTGAAAGAAAAAATAACACATACAAAACATTGAAAACATAATACTGTTATCATATCTACATTATTTTTAAAAACAGGGGTCTATATACTTTTTTCAAGGCATCATCAGTAAATTCTGATCAGGTAGGCAGTGAGCCCCACTGTGGGGACAGCTGCCCTGTTAATAACATTTTCAAACTATCCTGATTTTTATCCAACTGTCCACTTTAAAAGACAAATCCAAAGTACTTGATTAAACAAATCTGCATCTCTGCAGGTCCCAGTAATTCAGATTGGCATCTTCCCCCCCCCCCCCCGCCAAAACCTAAAAAGATATTGAATTTTGAGGAAAACAAAACTGCGAATTATTTTCCTTGGTGGTTAGGAACAATCTTACAGTGTGAATTTAGATACAGGCTTTCTACTTGTTGAAAAGGAAAAAAAGAAAACAGTGAAATTGCAGCTCTTATGTTTTGAAGTGTCTAGGTTTTTATATTCATATATATGAAAGAGTCTGTTTATTTGTATCCGTGATCAATGAGATGCACGTTCCAGGAGAAGAGAAGCCTGGTTCTGTTCACTTCTGGGTCTCAGTAGTGCAGCGCACAGTAGGTGCTCAACTCACTTTCTGTTGAGTGGAGTAAAAGTCTGCACAGTCATTTAGTCCCCACCAATCTTAAGTATCTGAATGCTATGACTAGAACTTGTCATAATGAGCTTGTCCAGAGACGGCAGAAAGGAAAGAACTCTTATTGAAGTGCTTCATTCTGTAACTTTTTAACATCAAGGGAGCAGGCAATGTCAACCCTGCTACGGTGAAATATTAGAAACCCAGCTGGAGCCGTGGGAAATCATTGTTGTTGGGGAGGCGGAGATGGTCCCCCATTGATACTTTGAGTCTCTGGATCTCTGAGATAGGTGGCATTTCCTTCAGGAAATGATTCAGGTATTCTACTGGAATCTCCCTCAGACAAAGAAAGCTATTGACCAGACACTCAGCTGAACGTATCAGGACTTCGTCAGTTCAGTTCAGTCGCTCAGTCATGTCCAGCTCTTTGCGACCCCAGGGACTGCAGCACGCCAGGCCTCCCTGTCCATCACCAACTCCTGGAGTTTACTTAAACTCAAGTCCATTGAGTCAGTGATGCCATCCAACCATCTCGTCCTCTGTCATCCCCTTCTCCTGCCTTCAGTCTTTCCAAACATTAGGGTCTTTTCAAATGAGTCAGTTCTTTGCATCAGGTGGCCAAAGTATTGGAGTTTCAGCATCAGTCCTTCCAGTGAATATTCAGGACTGATTTCCTTTAGGATGGACTGCTTGGATCTCCTTGCAGTCCAGGGGACTCTCAAGAGTCTTCTTCAATACCACAGTTCAAAAGCATCAATTCTTCAATGCTCAGCTTTCTTTATAGTCCAACTCTCACATCCATAAAAGACTACTGGAAAAACCATAACTTTGACTAGACGGACCTTTGTTGGCAAAGTAATGTCTCTGCTTTTTAATATGCTCACTAGGTTGTTCATAACTTTTCTTCAAAGGGGCAAGTGTCTTTTAATTTCATGGCGGCAGTCACCATCTGCAGTGATTTTGGAGCCCCCCGAAATAAAGTCTGTCACTGTTTCCACTGTTTCTCCATCTTAGCTGGGACCTATGTTTGGGGCTCATTTGGTTTTGACAGTGACCCAACTGCAAACATATAATCTTGCTTATTAAGATAAATTGCCTGCACAAGAGATTTACCTTTTAAGATAAATCCCCCCTGAAGCCCACGGTGTAAAAATCCCCAGGCAATAATTTTTCCTGCATATTTGTCCCTCCTGCTGTATAAAATGAGGTAAGCAAAGCAGAACCTCTCTCTTTGGTTCCTAGAGCAGAGTGATGCATCACATTTACCATATTTTAGGAGCTGGGGGCAGGGGAGCAAGGTTCAGCTTTGCACAGGATGGTAACATTGAAAGTCCAAGAAATTTTAGATTCATGGATTATCTGTCAGAAATGAAATGGGTTTGGGTTGATACCTACTACACCAGTGGACTATTTCTTTCTGCTAGGCAGTGTGAGTGACTAGGAAAGTAATTTTAGTACAGTCTTGGGCCAAAGAGAATCCTGATCCCCAGTCCAATGAAGGTTCTAAATATAAATGCTTTTAGATCATACCCTCTTTTAGTTTGGCTAATCAAGAGTTGATG